>VZRW01001450.1:225719-345773 GCA_013398125.1 Aegotheles bennettii
CAGGCGTGAGCAGGTTCGGGCAGCTGAGCTGCTGCAGCCTGATGGGGAAGGTGAAGGTTTGGGATGGATCGGCACCACCAGCCGCTCCCCGCACGGCGAGCGTGGAAGGGGGGGAATTTGCAGCCAGAAGTGGACTGGGAGTGGGAACGTGGCCGCAGCTGAGCGGGGGTGGGGTTGCCCAGATCCCGGCACCCCGAAATCTGGGCAGCACAGGTGGAAAGCAACAGCAGGGACGGGAGTGAAACCTGTGGGGAGGGTGGGAAGCCTTGGTGCGGGACACTGGGGACGCCCCCACGGGTACTGGCACAGTTTGTCACCTTCGCTTCCAGGTCTGCACTGTGGCAGCACGCGTTTGCGCGACCAAAGAGGTGACCGAGGGTGATGGTGTGTGGGACAGGGAGCCTGTCTGGGTTCATCCAGGCTGCAGCTGAGGTCTTGGCCGTGGGAAAGGAGAGGCCGGGATGGGATTTGGGAGGAGTGGGACTCGGCATTGGCTATACCCAGAGACAAGAGGTCAATAACTTTAAAATAGTTTCTCAAGGCTATAAAATTATGCATGCTCTTCCATGTTCTTAATTGTAAAGAGCTCTTTTACTGTTGTTTCACAACTTGTGTTGTTCCTCAGTCTGGCTGAGCATGGCTGCTGGGAACATTTGTGGCCCGGGCTGGGCAGGACGGTCTCTGGTGCAGTGATGGGACAGAGATGGCACCGCTGGCCCCTGTGCTGGGCGCTACTGTGCCACACAGGCCATGGCCCTGGAGCTGGGGCAGACAGAGAGGAGCCACTGCCAGCTGGCAGGGGATGAGGGAGCCCCAGCAGCTCCAATTTACACCCGGGGCTGGGCCGGGACTTGGAGACTCCATTCCCAGGCAGCTTCCTTCTCTTCTTCTGCAGCTCAGCGAGACAGGCAGCCCAGCCTCAGGTTTCCCTCTGGGCTCCTTGCTGAAATGGAAAAAAAAGGTGACCTGTGGTGTTTTGACATTTCAAAATGCTTTTTTAATTCTTTTAAATTACTAAGTTTGAGAAGGAGCCGATAGGGCCAGCTACAAAGCTGCCGTGCACAGAGCACCTAACTCTGGACTTGCCGCTGAAATGCAGGAGTGGGAGTGGGCTGCCATTTGGATTACAGGGTCGGGCCACACCTCAAGTGAAGTCCTGTGATTGTGTAAAACTGTTAAATTGCATTTTCTTTAAAGCTGTGCTGTACACCAGTCTGTTGTTGCTGCTGTTTGACCACACGAATGTTATTTCTATTCTGCAGAAGATTGTCTGGCTCAGTGTGATAATGACTGCAAAGCGTACTGCTGTGATGGGAATACTCCCTACTGCTGTTCATATTACGCCTACATTGGGAATGTCCTTTCGTAAGTATATTTGAGCTTTAGGGAAAAAATTGACGTGCTGTGTTCATGGACTTGATGTAAAATTGGGTTGTGGGAAACTGTTTTGGCATTAAATAGCGGCAGGGTTTGGGGGTCTTGGGGTTTGTTTTTTTGCTTGCTGTAACAGTGGTATTCCTCTAAAGTCTTATGTTGGATATATTTTTGAAGCATACCCAAAAGCTTGCTAAAATTGAGGGTTATATCCTTAGCTTGTGTACAATTATATAATTTGTGGACATAAGTTTTAGAGGTGGTGAGAACTTTGTTTCAAGCTCTTCAGATGAAAAGGACTGTGAATAGAAATCTTGTGGCTTTTGTTGGAATGCTTTGTTGCAATACCTGAGTCAAATGACTTGGATTTGAGATTCTTTTTGCTTTCAGTACTTTTTTAATTTTCCTTTTTTATTGACTTGTTTGTTTTTTGTCAAATGATGTTTTGGCCTTTGGTGGAGTTCATTGAATAGCTTACAGGTGAGGGTAATCTGACCCTTTAAACACTGCAGTACGAACAGCATGTTTCACAGTGCTTAAAAAAAGCCCAGCAGGTGAAATGGCGTGGGTATGAATATTTCCTACCTAAAGAAAAATAGAGTAGTAAACTGTTGATTAAAAACATAGGCTCCAGTGCAGCTGTTAGCTCTGCCTCAGTGAAGATGAAGAGAAACCTGCATGCTAGTCAACCTGACTCTAGGCTCTGGGCTTAATTTAAGTGGCAACCCGTAAGTACTGCATTCATGTGCGAGGACAAACCTAAACAAAACATATAATGTTGTTCCTCAGGACAGAGTATCATACTTTCTCTTTTGTCAACCCCACCAGTCATTTCCTTAACCTTTACCATTCAGTCTGTGACTTTTTTTTGTTTGTATTCTTGACTAAAACCTGCAAAGGAAAAAGAGGTGCATCATAGGACTGCTCGATGCTCGGGGAGGAGAGAGTGGGAAGGTGGTAGTTGTTTTTTCTAAAAAGATTCCTCTGATGCAGGTTTTGTTTGAGCCGTGCTACCTGGGGAACGTGCCAGTGTTCCCTTCAGCGTATTTCATAGCACTTTGAAGGAGCAGACAGAGTGATGGTGTTTTAATACAGAATTGATCCACAGTTTTTAAAGCAGATCAGACACTTCCTGGGCTAAAGTAAATAAAATGATGATAAAGCACCAGAATCCTTCATTCCTCTGGAAATAAAAAAGCATGTACTTAAGATTGATTATTGTTGGAGAATGACAAGTGATTTTTTTCCCTGCTCACCTAGGGAATGTCTGCTATGATATTTTTTTTCTTTTCTCATTCTAGAATTGCTTTCCCATTTGTGTGCATGGAAGGAGGTGCAGTTTTTGAATACCTTATTCCAGCTCACATGTGGTTAGGAATGATGCACACAATAGCATAGGATATCACATTGTAAGAAGGAGGCTTCCCAATAGTGCAACAAAGCAAGTGGATTTCGTGTCCCACTTCCACGTGAACATCACTGGCATCTGTCTAGCATAATGTCAAAGCTCTGCTTTGGAAAGGACTGACCAGGGCATTCTTTAGAGTGACTGCTGAAATGTTCAAACCATGCCTTTAAGCACCAGCTTGACACCTAGTCTTCTGTATGATTATTTAACAAATATAAACAGCTATTGAATTAGAGCGGAGTGTGAGCAGCTCTGACACATTGGGAAGGTTTGTGTGTATCTGGCTGGTTTTGAATGCTGGAGGGGCTCTTGAAAGTGCTGTTTGCCACAACATGTCTCAAAGGAGACATATGATTCTTTTAACCTTTTATGGTTAAGTACTCCAATTTATAGACTCAAAGTCCAGTCAGAGTCATTATCCTCCTCTGACCTGACAGTTTGCATGATTGAACCATAGATTATTTTTTTTTCCCATAAAAGCTGCTTTGGGCCTGCCTTCTTGAAACGTGCGTAATTTCATTTTGAAAACTTCGGACGTTAATGAGTTGCCCGTCTGTTCTGGTAAACTGTTCTACAGTTCATTTACTAACAGTGCTGGGAAATTTTGCTGGGAAACGAAGGTTGAAATTCCTACTGTCAGCTCGTAGCTTATCTGCGAGTTTGAAATGTGGCCCTAAATAGTGATCAGGGCAGCTCTCAACCTTATCGCTGAGCTGGGTGAACTCTGTCAGTCTCACATGTAAGATTTGCTTTGTTTTGCTTTGCCCTGCCCAGGGGTCAATTCTTCGGCCTTCCTTTGAGTTCCCTCTAGTATTTTCACGTCTTCCTTGAAGTGTGGCTAGCAGGGCTGAGCACGGGGTTTTGACAGAAGCCTTGCTAGGATTATTTTTTCCTCTATCTTTCTTTGAGTACCTGTTCTGAAGCAGCTATCTGTGATGATCACAGAAGACATAAATGAATTTGTTACAGCTCTAAGTCCTTAAGTCACAGTCTTCAAAGCATGTCTGCTGCTTTAAGCCTGCAACCTGTTCTTTGCTAGGGTTACTACCTTGCATTTAGCTGCATTGCAAAAGATGTTATTGTGACTTTAACTATGCTCCGTAAGAATAACCTTTGCTTTTCTTTGTTTGGCATTACATTGTTCTGGGTTTTTTTACATTTAAGCTTTTCCTGCAGAAGTTTCATGCTACCTCATCCCCAAATGACAATCTGATGAAATTCCAATAGAAGACACGATCCCTAGAATTTGGAAATGGCCACTAGGAACCTATCTGCCTGTGTCTTTCTGTTAACAACTGTGTGTTGAAATCTTTTAAAGAACCATTTTTAATCCAACAAACTGTGTGTTCCACATAATGCAGTTCTTTGAATATCCCGTGTCATCATTTTTGTCCCTACTGTCTGCACCAAACAATGGACTTGTTCTGCATGAGTGCTTTCAGAAGTGCCTTTTTACTGTCTTAAACGCCATTAGTAGTCCTCAGCATTGTGTCAGTCCCTCTGCTTCTTCAGAAGTTGCCTATGTGTCTTCATTTGTTTGCCCCTAATTTCTCTGCTCTCTCCATTCTTTATAAATCTGCATGTCTTTCTGAAGTTTCTGCTCTTTGTCGCCTCTGGGATGTTTTTTTTTTCACAAGTGTAACTCTTTTGCAGCTTTGGAAAAGCCTTTTGGCATGCAGTAGGTTCTTTTTAAACAGTTCTCTGTTTTGTTTCACACCTCTCACTCCTCTCTTTCTAGACCCATATGCCAGCAATTGTGCAAGCAGACTATAAACACCCAACAATAATGTATATACTGATTTTAAAACAAAATCAGCGTGACTAGATCATAATCGTTGATACTAAAGTTGCTTGTAGCTTTTAGGTGATTAATTAACTCCATTCATTAAAATGAGATTCAACTTCGAGATATTCCCTGTACAGCTTTAGAATTTTCTATTTTAAGAAATTGTCATCTTTTTAGAACACCAGGGAATTTTTTTTCTTCAGTGAGATGAGATTTTCAGCAAACATCCTCCAGGCTGTGTGCATGTGTGATTAGCCTGTTTTTCTTTCCACACATGAAGAACAGATGCGGAGTTATTGGCTCACTCTAGGATCAGGGCCTATAAGAGATGTGCAGTAACTGCATTTTTAGTTGGACTACAGGTTTAATCTGTAAGCCTTCAGGGTCTGTAATTGAGTCATCTGTAGTGCCTCGGGGACCTCTAAAGTAAAGTAACACATCCTTCCTCTCCTGCCATGATACCTTTTCAGAGCAAGTTGTTGCAGCATTAATATTCCAGCTATATTTCCCTTCTTACTAGTTTTCAATAGCTACAACTTGTCATTATTTCCTCTGATGCACATGCATTTCCTCTGTTTATTTGTTCTGTGTCTAGTGCTTAATAGCTAGCCCTTCTAAAAATGTTCTTTTCTTGGACAAATTACAGATTTATGTTTGGACTTGTGCAGCATAATGGAGCTGTGTCCGTGGGGTGCTTGGGTGCTCAGACCTGCCCACCTTTTCACTCCCCACCAGAAGAAAGCTTGGAGGCACCCTTCCCAGTCTTCAGCGTCATCCCAGCCCCTTGAGCCAAGAAACTCAGACTGCCCTTCTCCTCAGAAGCTAGCTTCTAAGCTATTGAATCATTTGTGACTGAGCTTTTATCAGTCTCCCTGTGCTGCTTCTGCTGCTGCAGCTTGCTGCCAGGCCTAGGGACTGCGAGGGCTGCAGCGTGTTTTCTCCATGACAGATTCTTCAGGTTGGCCCACAACAGCAGTATCTCCCTAACCAACCAGCAGCATTTTGCCTTCTCTTACTCAGGGAATTGGAGATTTCTGATTATTGCCTTCAGCTCCAGCCTCCAACCCCAGAGCTCTTCAGAGGTCGCATTCAGTACAAAAGAGGCTTCTTCTGTAGAACCCAAATTTGAGTGTGTGTTTCTGACAGTGCACTTTGTATTTGCTTCTGAGAGGCTCCAAGTTGTCTGGTGCTCATGCTTATCCTGGTGGATTTTCTGTGGGCTAATTCCCAGCTTAGTCTTTTCCACCATCTTGTGCCTTGTGTTTGTCATGGCCCACAGGCAACTTTTGAGCTGTGGGGAGTGCTTTGGGCAGAGATGTCCATAGTTGCATGTTGTTGCGGGTGGTTCTGGATGCTGTCTTTGCTCTTTCACACCACTTCACTGCCAGCAGCTGTGAGTTGATGTGAAATAATCCCAGATTCCAGGTAAATTATGGAGCAAAGAGGACAAATAGTCCAGCTGTTCTTTCAAATGAGTACTGCTGGGCCAGTTTAATATTCAGCAGAAATGAAGGGACTTAACAGCCGGATTTGTCCCACCGTACTTAAGAAAGCTCATTAATAAAACATTCAGCCCTGGTAATTGGCTCATAAGTCTTTAAGGGTAGTAAATTGGAATACTGGGTTAAGCAGAAGAAGAAAGCTAAGATGCAGTGATGCTACATTGCATTGCAAAGTGTATGAAGTTTCTTGGTAAATTTTTTCATAATGACTTTACTCTAAGGCAACTTTTATTTAGAAAAACAAAATGAAGTAAGACACCCAATTCCAAGAACTTAAAAACTAACTGGAGGAAAAAGTAAATAAAAGCTTTAGAGAGCTGTGAACTCATTACAGGTGATGGTGATTAGCAAGAGAGTTGGTGGAAAATTATTACGAGAGATAATGAGGAAGCAGCAGCCTGTTCAGTGACCGCTGAATTGTCAGGTGTTATTTACATGAACTTAATGTATGCTGGAGGGGGTGAGGGTTTTGGGTGGTTTTTTTGTTTTGTTTTAAGTCTAAGGGTTACACAATGTGGCCAGGAAGGAAGGAAGGCAGACAGAGAGAATAGGAGGAAAAGAAGCAGAGAATACATTTAGCATAAAAATCATGTTCATGCTTCAGCCTGCAAAACTGAAGAAAAAGCCATGTGTAGTGTACATATGGCATTTGATGTGAAGTACTTTATATCCAGTGGTACTTTTGAGACAAGCAGCTGACCTCAGAGAATATCATTTTTGATCGTGAGAGATGGAATGTCCCTTAAGCTGATTCACTTGATACGAAAATATGGGATGGAGGGTGGGTGTGGAAGAGGAGTGCACCTAAGGACATACCTAACATTTTCAGGGTTAGAAATATAGAGATGTAGCCTTTGGAGTTCACAGCGAGTAAAAAAAAAATAATTCAGGAAGCTTGGCATTCAGTGTAGATTCTGAGTAATTAAAATTAGACACTTTCAGGCATCCCACAGTAAACATGTGAAGGAGCATATGACTGAGGGATGGTTCTGTGTCTGCATTACAGTCGTATGGTACTGTGCTTGAAATAAAATTGTGTTCTTCATCAGTGTAATGTTCAAAAGTTCCCACGATGGAAGCACTTTGGGACAATATGTAAAACTGCAATTTACCTGGCAGTAGCAGTTCAGCCTTTTAATCCTTGGTCTTCAACATCTGGAGTACCTGTGGAAGCATGCTATCTGTGCTTCAGCCTGGAAAACCTCTGCAAGAGAGATATCCAACTCTCTGTGCAGGAGTTTGATTAACCACACCTCAGAGAAAGATCTAGAACCATGTTTTCATTGTAAGATCTGCTGGATAGAGAACTGGTATTTGAAATGTGACCTTTGCGAAGTGTTTGAACTTCCAGTTGTGTTTTGTTCCATGCCTATTGTCCCAGTTCCTATCCTTCAGCAGAGAATGTACGATCAGATTTATGACCAGAGCTGTATCTGCTCTTGACGACGGCTGCAGAGGAAACCCTTGTCAGCACCAGAATTAAAACACAGGGCACCTCTTCTTTAGCCCTTTGTGTTTTCATTTCTCAGCCTGTGTTGTGACAAGCAGCTCAAAATGGGAAAAAAACTGTTTTGCTTGCCAAACAGTGGCTCTCAAAAGATAACTTCCACTTCAAGTCTCCCACTTCTTTTTTTTGGTATCTGACTAACTGTTTTGAAATGTTGGGGACTAATGAGGCTGAGTTATTTTGTTTGTTTGGTCATTTTTGGAAATTTAGAGTTTTTTAATTTAGTAGGTAGCCATAAGAACCAGAATACTCTTTTTTTAGTGAAAACTGGAAGTTCAGTTCATAAGAAAAAAAGCTAGGACAGTTTTGTGGTAAAATTTGAGTTGTTGACATCGCTCTGGATCATCTGTTTTTCATCATTTGGAAGATTGTTAGAATTTGGCCTGAAAATGGAAACATTAATGTATAAATCACTGAAATGATCTCTGTGGCTTACAGAGAAATCACTAAGGGGAAAAGTAAACTTTCATAAGGAATTCACTGAATTAGCTTGCTTATACTGCACTGTTTATTTTGAAAAGATTTTGCAGAAAGGAGAGATAACTTTGTGTTTATCACTTGCAGTGGTCTGTTTTGGAAGCCTGTAGGATTTTCCCATAGGTTCAGTCATGTAAAAGATAAATGTTTTCTTAACACTTAGTAAAACTGATGTAAAGGCTGAGCCTGGGGATTATGTTGAACACAAGAGAACTGTCCTTTCTTCTGTCTGTTATTTTACACCCCCTCATCTTTTCCTTTTTCAAGTGGGAGAAACGTCTGCCTCAGAATTTATAAGAATCTGTAACTCTGTTCAGTCATCTGTACATCCAGTGCTTTCTAGAGAATTCAGATAGTCTGCTAGGCATCAGTTCATCAAAGGAGTTAAATGCCTTTGTCACTTCAAGGCGGTGAATAGATGCAATGGATACAGTCCTCATCCTGTTGAAATCAATAAGCTAATTACTTCAGTGGGGATTTCATGCACTGGCTTTAATGGGACAAGCTGTAAGCTCAAGTTCCTTGTCAAATCCAAGTGTTAGAAAAAATCCACCATTTTTTCTTTCTTTTTATTTTTTAATCACCATGGTACCTTCCAAGTGCACTGCTGCTTCATTCTCCCTTGCTCCCAGTTCAAGCGCTACTGAGTAAGTTGTGTTGCTCCTGGAGGGTCAGGAGATACACAGGACAAATCCCACCTCAGCTGACTCACCCACTCCCTGTGCATCCAGTGCACACAAACCTCCCCTACCCGCAGCTGGGGAATTTCTGTTTTATTGGCTAATTCTGAGATTTCACTGAGTTCTCGGGATTCTCACAGGATTTTTATGTTGCATTTTGTACTGGTTGCTCTGCAGTAAGTAGTATCACACCAGCGCAGGGCAGGGTTATTAATGACAATACTTCTGGGTCAAAAGCTGCGCAAGAGGGCCATTTGATGCTACGCACAGTATAATTACAGCCAATCCAAATAAAACCTGTAACACTAATTCAATATTTGAACAATATTGTCTTAGAAAGATAAACTCTCATTCTAATCTTAACGTGCCTCTTTAAGGGACTGAAGCAAAGTCTGACATATAAGTGAATGAACTATTAATTCACAGGGCAGCCACAAGTTCCTTTGAGATTTATAACCACAACTAGATAGAAATCTCACACTTAATATAATCTTTAGAAATTCAGTGAAGTTTTCTCAGTGATTTTTCTCTATTTAAAAAGGAAAGAAGTTGTGACGTTTACTTTCAGAATCACTTCCACTATCATAAACCCCCTTTTCCCCCTGTAATTAATTATTTTTGTAAAATACAAGATTTCTCCTGTGATTCACTCCATACATAAGTGCTTAGTATTGGATGGAGGGGTACTAATACCACAAACTGGGCAGGCATGTTTCATCATCATGTCTCCCTCTGTTGGCTCATCCACACAGAAAACGGATTTTTACTGCTATCATTAAATGGAGTTATTCCTTTTGCTCACAAGGGAGGCTTGGTTTAATGCTGAAGGTTCCAGCTTCTCTCTCCTTATTGAGGCCCTTGGTACAGTTTGTCACAAGAACAAGAGGTACTAAGGATCTACAGCTATTGTTGAAACATCTGTTCATCAGCCAAGAAGCAGTGAACCTTATTTTTAGTTGCCTTGTGGACTTGCTACTCTGCTATTGAAGCATATAGGGACTGTACAAGCTATCTCTGCTCCAGTCCTTCATACAGTCCATGGTCAAAGTGATCTAATGAAGGTATAATTAGAGTACTGCTGCCCTGTAGCTATTTTCAGCTGCTGAGCAGCCCACAGAGGCACCAGTGTTAATAAACTAGGAATAACATATAAAATGCAATCCCAGATGTGTGTGCTTATGCTATCACATTAAGTTCAGTTTTGGTCTCCGATATCCCGTACTGCTTATTCCTATTGTGCCCATGCATTTGACTTTTTCCTTCCAACAGCAAGGTAAGAGAGGACCTGGGTGTGAATAGTGCCCCTTTCCTTCCTTCCTTTCCATCCCCTAACCACTGGTGCTGCCTCTTCCTCCCTGTAAAAGGAACAGAATAGAAATAGTCATTTGGAACAGGGGGGAAGCAGTTAGCCTCGGAGAGTGGCATGTCCCACCACAGAGGGAGAGGCTCCAGCTTCACCAGCAGATGTCTTGCACTTCAGAGGACAGAGTCCCCCAGGAGCAGTTTGCAGCCCTCTCTGTAAGGTAACGTAAACTGGGGAGAATGGAAAGGTTGTCAAGGAGAGGGCAGGGGATTGCACCTGCTGCCTATTACCTTTCCTATGTGATGTGTGTGTGTATATACATGTGTATATACATGTGTGTATGTATACACACAATTATCTTAAAATGGGTTTTCTTCAGAAATTCTACTTTGCCATTTTCCAATAATGCTAAAAACAGCTATAGTACTTGCTGGCATTATGATCCTGTTCTGATACCTGTATTGTTGAAGCACCACATTGGTGGTGCCCGTTGGCAGCACTCGGCATGAGGAGTTTGAGGCTCCATGGAGCCTGCAAGATCCCCTTACCAGGAGTGCTCCAGGCCGGCCAGCCTCTGCAGCTTTGGCTGGGGTGGTGAACGGAGAGGAGGGAGGAGCGCTGCAGGGCGTTTGTTCCCATATCGTGGTGCCTCTGCATGAGACCCGTGGAGAAGACAAGAAAAAGAAATATTCTGATAGCAGACCAAGGAGAATTTAGAAAGACAAGCAGAGGAGACGCCCAAAATTAATTACTTATGTATAAGTAGCACTTACAGTGGTGTTTAAACAATACATGACAGCAGCTCTTAATTCTTTCATTTGGATCAAATCCTTCAAGTCCCTGAGCGTTTGAGCCTGTCCTCATCTGCTGTTTTGGAAATGTAAACCAAGAGGAGAGAAAATAAGTAGCCAGCATAAATTTAACACTTTTCATTGTTGGGACTAAAGCAACTGTAATAGTATTTTGTACAAGACCTTGTTGAATTACATCTCTTGGAATCTTAGAGGTTTTCCTGGAAGGGTAACAAGAATTTTGTTAGTGCAATATTTTGTATAAAGAATACAGTTTTTTTGTAATCATCTTTGCTTTCCACTTGTGTAGCATACTATCTTTCAAGGGTTTTAAAACACTGTTGTCAGTTGTTTGAGTCTCACACTCACAATGTCCTGTCAGGCAAGGCAGTAGTGTCTGGACGTCATTGCCTGTCTGCCTACATAGCGTGTACTGGGTGTGATGGGCTCCTCTGTTCTAAAAGCATTATAAAATACCACAAATAAAGATTAATTATTTGGGATAGGGGCAGAATTTTGGTTACTTGTAGCTGAAGTTTGATGTCTGAACATGGACATTGAATATGTAATGGATAAACATACTCATATGAAAACCTCTCGGGTGGAGAATGGCTCTGCGTGTGAGGACTCCTCATGTGCTTTCTCAGCTGTGAGTGCAAAGCCTTGCTGTTAATCTAATCTAAGCAATCAGTAGCCTTCCCACAAACCTATTTTGTCTCATGTGCAAATGTTGCATTCTTTTAAGACAACAGTTATTTTTGTCTGCCTTTCTGTTTGCCAACATCTCTGCTCTGGGGCACAGCTTCTACCACACTGCAGTGTGCTGACCTCTTGCTATGCTGCACAGTCCTAGTCCCCAAAGACCTCAGTGAGGCTGTGTCTGATGATAGCTAATATATTTACATGACTGAAAGCTAATATTGTTTGTTCAATCCATGGCAGTAACCCTATGTTTGGCTTGGAAATAGATGGCCTATTTACATAAACTGAAATTATGAAAATGGATGACAGAATCGCTGTTCTGCTTACATCGCATTGCTTTCCTCCAGTGGCTCCTTGCAGGGATAATTTGATATTAAATTCTAGTGGAGAGCGAAAGAATAGAGCTTCAAGGGTATGGGGGATGGGTGAAAAGTTATGGCACTCATTCTCCATTTTCATCAACATTTTACATTGTCTGAAGTGAAGCACGGTATCTCTTTGTTCCTGAGCCTTCACGATTGTTGAATGAAACTTAATGAATTAGCTTATTTCCAGAAATGTGTTAAAATGTCAGCTTGACAATAATGCTTTCAAAATAGCTATATGTCAGGGGTGCCGTAAACATAGTGACATGTCTGCTGTATGTTTCAAATAATATGCTGCATTAAGATAATGTGCTGAGATCAGGAGCGGAGCTGTGGTATTTAATGTCTGTCTTTGGTAAGCTTATGTTGTTGCTATCTTCTAACACAATTTATTTTGCATTAAAATTCCATATGCTCCTTGAGGAGAGGAAGTTTTTCCTGCTTGCTCTTCATGCCTCTCCCCAGTCATCCTTTCTTCTGAAGCAGGTGTGCGAGGAAGTGCGATCAGCTCGTGAAATGGCCTCTGGTGTGGCCGCCTCTGCTAGCAGGAGATGGATTTGATGACCTAGGAAGGTCCTTTTGCATTAGTCACAGAAGTGTTCCATTTTGGGCCTGGGCTGATCGAACATTTTGAAGCTCTCAGCAAGCTGGTAGTTACGGGGTCTCTCTCCTGTATTCCTCTGCAGTCACAGGCTGACAGCAGCTGCCTATAAGCTAACTTCCAGGCTGGCATTTGCACAGCAGAAGGTGATCAGGATTGTTTATCCAGCAGGGACAGCAACCTCTGGGTGTGAACCACCCTGTGCGCTGCTAAGGAAACAGCCCTGGTTTATATCACTCCAATTCACCAAGTTTCAAAACACATTTGCATTGATTTTTAAGCTGTGGATCCTTGTTTAAAGGAGGGAGAGTCTTTTTTTACCTCCTACAAGGGAGGTTGTGTTCTGCATATCTGTGAGTAGTTACCCAGGAGGATGCCCTGGTCAGCACCTGAAGGGCCCTGCAATCCCCTCCAAAGGTCTGGGAAGCCTTGCCGGGGGATCCCGCTTGGGCAGGTGGGCATTGGGGGGCTGCAGGGAGGCTGTTGTGATTGCCAGCCCAGGGCTGCTCCCTGGGCTCTCTTCTGAGTATCCACTACATTGTCAGGTATTTTCAGGAGTCCAGAAAAATAATGCCTGTAGTTTATGTCAGTTGAAATCTGTCAGGTACAGGTACAGTCAGGTACCTTTGAGATAGCATCAGTTAAGTTTCTGTATACTTCTGGTTTATTTTTCTTCCAGAGGTTTGTTGTCATTGCAGAGCTGCAATCCCCAATTAACCCAGGAACTTGCAACAACTAGGTTATATTCTCATTAAAGGCTGACTCATCTCTTTCATGAAGAAGTTAAATTACTTGGAAGTTCTTATTGCATAAAAGGTGGGGAGGTTGCTTCCCAGGGAGGAGGCTTGCTGACTCATCCAGAAAATCACCAGGACTCCTTCTGAGGAGCTTCCAGCTGTCCGGACAGCATGGGGGAGGGCAGGGCTGTGTAGAAGATGAAAAACTGCTGCTTGGTACTCTCTTGCTATGCCTCGTCATATACTGGGGTTTAAAGGAGGCTTGTTCATGGCATTTGTGCTCCATAATTGAGGGAAAAGGGCAGATTGCACCTTGGTAGCTTTGGTAGCTCTTCCCCCAAGCATGTTCACTCAGTGGGCGCCTGATCCCACTGCCCATCACTGGTGGACATCTGTGTTTTGTCCTCCTTGTCTTGCCCATAGTGCCTTGCTCTGGGGAGGGCACAGTTTTCAGTACGTTGGTCCAGCCTGGTGCTCAGCCTTTGCCTGCTAAGTATAGGTTAGCAAGGGGGGTCCCCTGGAAGAGGCTGGGACCTTGATGAGGAGGACTCAGCGGCCTTGTGGGTGGCAAAGATGTGCTCTTGCTGCGCAGGTGCCCTCTTGCATCTTCCCAGTAGTCTCCCAAGGCTGCTCCATCAGAATACAGCCCGTGCATTGAGGAAATATGCAGTACCTCTTATAGCTAACACACAAGCAATTACTGCTCTGTGAGACCTGTAACTGGAAAGCAAGTTACCCGTTAGCAGTCGTTCTTTAAATCTGAAGGACCTACTCCTCTAGTGAGGATTTTCACTTTGGCTTTGTTATGTGTGAACAATTTCATGTATGTTGCAGTTGCTGAGAGAGCTTTGTAACGAGATGCCATTGTTTTTCCGGGCTGAATACTTGCCATGCTCAAAGAAAACACTGAATGTGTGGATATGTGAAACATTCAGCTGATTTATTACTGTTATCTGTCACTTGCGTTGAATGGTTTTAATAACTGCCAGGACTAACAGCTCCTTCATAACAGCCAGTACCACTGCTATAGCTGTTGCTAATTTTTATCACTTTTTTTTTTTTTTCAACTTGTGTCAGCAGATACAAATTGTCAATTAACTGGGCAAAATCCTCAAGTCAATGGATTTATACTGACATGTGCTGGCTGAAAATGTGGTCCAGCATGAGAAGATCTATGAGATTTTCCTCCAAAACTGGCAAGCAAAATCTTTCAGTCTGTCTCTGGCCTGTCCAGAAGAGCATTGCAGCAGCTCCACCACTGTAAGGGTTCTCTCTGCTCCACTGGCCACGAGGTGTGAGAAGTACCTTTTTCCTTGGTATTGTCAACAAAATCTTCATATTGGCCTCACAAGAGCAACACAAACCTTTCTGTCCAGGTGCCTGTGCCATGGAATGAAGATTGGAGGTTTCTCCCCCTGTGAGTTCAAATCTTCAGCTTTGGGTTTTGTACTCTGACCTACTTAAGAAATTGCTTGATGCTGAACTTCGAACTGGCCTCTGTTTTGTAGCCAAGTGTTTCCAATCATTTTTTACTCTTGTGGTTTTTAGCTGCTGCTTCCTCAGAAAATAGCCAGCTGACTTGACTTGTTGTCTCTGTCCCACCTGCCTGGCCTGCCAGTGGCCTTGGAAAGCCCTCATGAAAATTGCAGCAACACAGAGGCCTCGGCTGCGAGCACGTTGCTTGGAAGAGCTCCCCTCGCCAGGCGTTTGCTCTTCCGCTGTAGCAGCTTCAGACAGGCCCAGGAGCCAAAATAAAAAGAGTTTAGGCTAGTGAGTGCAGCTTGTCCACCACAGGACTGTAGGAGAAAGCTCTACTTTCTGTTCTTGGCATAGGTTCAGCGTCATCGCTGCTGTTCCTCGGGAGAGACAGTGCTTTCCCTCTTGTGCTGCGGGGATGCGTGCGGGCATGGATCAGCTGTCCCGAGGTGGGTCAGGCTGCAGCCCCTGGGTGGGAGCTGTCACTGCCTCTGCCCAGGGAGCCAAGCTGCAAGCAGGACATCTCCTCAGAGGAGACTCTGCATTGCGGTGGTGTTACTCCTCAGCCCTAAATGCCTGCTGCTGCTTCTCCCAGACCGGCAGCCCCATCCTCCCAGGTGTGTGCCCCAGAGCTGTCCATCCCCGTGAGCAGGATCCCAGCCCTCTTCTCCCTGCCACATGCCAGGGAAGCTCTCTCAAGGGACAGATCAGTGACCTTCCATGGGACAATGCCATTGTGTAACTACTACTTCATTAGGAAGTTAAAAGGATTAAGAAGTGGCTGACATGTCAAAACGTGGAGGCAGCAAAGAATTATCGTGTAATGAGGATTGTTTGCAGTGAGGTTCTTCAGGGATTAGTACTAGCACCGAAAATTTTCCAGTGCCAGTCAGAACCTAGGATGTAAATACAAAATCCCTGGTGTGTGAGAGAAAGATACATTTTAAATGAATGCACTTTGGAAGTTCTCAGATGACAGATTTAAGGAGGGCTCTGTGACCTTAATTTGTTCCTCTTTCGTATACTTTGTGGTGCAGCCTTCAATTACATGGTTTTCATGGAACATTTGGCTTATAACATTTGTATATGTCTTCCATGGAGGTGTTTTCAAAGTGTAAGGGCATGTGATTCTCTGTACAGATTGAAACTCGGGCCCTTAATGCACATTGCATGCAGTAGTGCAAAAACCCCTCTCTGGTCTTGATACGGGAGATTTCAGACTTGTAAGTGGCTCGGGCTTTTGATGGCCGAAAGTCTTTACCTGCTCATATGAAATATATTGCTGGCTTAATTCCGTCTGTTACTGATTACAAGCAAAATTCATCACAGCTGGTGCCAGGCGAAATGTTAGTTTGATAGCTCAAACCAGAAGCACAATGGCCAGAGAACTGAGTGTGCCCTCTCCTTGGAGAGGCAGTACCTCCTGACCAGTTCAAACAACTAGCAAGGCATCCCAGGGATGCTCTTTTCTTGTTTTCTGTGGCATAATTTGTCTGAACACAAACAAAATGAGTTCTTCTGTAATGTTAGCACGTTAAGAAAAGACAATAAAAATTTCAGCGTAATAATTGTCATTTTTATTGTGGTGTTTCAGGCATTCAGTGACAATACAATGAGAAATGATCTATGCAACCTAATTAAGGACATAATGAAGTACTTTCCAGCCCCTGTGTTTGAAGTGTTTACAGAGATCCTAGATCCATTTTCATGTATCCAGCAAGAGGTTTACTTCCAGAGGGAAGCTTCCTGGAGGCCTCAAAAGACTCAGACTTTCTTCAGGTGGTCTCCTGTGCTGTCACCCCCAGCTTTTGGGACACTTGCTTTCCGTTACCAAAATTTTACCCTGTGTATTGTAAAACTGTTTGTCTTTGTGTACACTGACTTCAGTGCACTTGCTTCCTGACTTTTCAGTCTCTTTCTTGTTCCTTTAGAAAAGAAAAAAAGAAAATACACACACGCACACCTCAAAAAAGTTTTTGCATTCTCTGCTTGCTCGGTTACTCTGATTCTTGATCCTTCCATACTTTCCACTAACAGTCTTTACATTATTTCTGCTAAACCATGAAATGTAATAAATAAACTCTTAATCAGATGTGACTGCATTCCTATTTCTGAAAGCTGTCCAAGATGGGGAATTAAATGGGGGAGGGAGGAGGGATTTGGATTGTGCTGTGATCTCTCATAGTTGAATACAGGTTGAAAACTCCTTTGAATTAGTGCCATCAGATGTAATACAAAATACCTAGAGTTTCAGGGCATCTTCTCAGATAAAGGTCAAGAAGAGAGTGATAATAATCTCAATCCTGTTTGAGATAGATTTCAGTAACAATATTCTCTTAAACTACTTAGCATATTTTTCATAGCAGTGTTATATTTCATATATGAAACAGGATTTTTTAGTTGTATTTTTAGCAAGATATTTTCAAGACTGTCTTTCTTTAAAAAAAATTAAATCTGCCTTTATGTCTGTCTCAGGCTTAATTTTTACAGTCTGAAAACAGATTTCCCATGGTCATGAAAATGCCAACTTGATTTATCTTGAAGTCAATAGGAATCTTGTTGAGACTGTAGATCTAGACTGGTAATAAATGCCTCTGGTCCACGTGCACAGCGATGGTTCATGTCTGCCATCTTAATCTCTGAAATAAAACAGATGGAAACAATGGTTAGAGCTCGATCATCATAGCAATGCATTATCAGTGTAGAATCTTTGTGGAATTCTTCCATCTCCCCATGAACCAGGATGTCGTACAATCCAACTTCATACAGTAAATGGGCTCTGGAAATTTGTCCAGAGATTGTCTGCTGAAGGGGACTACCTTCCCTGTGGTCTACTGCATGAATCTAGCACCTTTAAGACATTGCCTTGATTTAAAGCCTGTCCTACCCAAAGCCAGGGTGAATTTACTGTTTTGCGTCTTTTAAGTTCTCAAAGTGTTTGATTATTCCCTGGCAAATCACTTGCTGCCTCCATCTTGTCATTTAATAGCTGTCAAGTGATCAGTTTGGTTTACTTTATGTAAGTGCATTAGTTCGTGGTAAGCTGTCTGTCCGGAGGAGCTCACAAAGGTGTCAGGGCTCTGCAAGCAGGTAGGAGAAATGAGGGGTGATGGTGGAGCATATCTGCCCCATCCAGGGGTGCTTTGTGTTTGAGAAGAGGCAGGGAAGGGGCAGCAGAGGTTGTCATCCTCCAAATACAAGTGCCGGTTCCTAGGGCTGTTTCTTCTGTCTTGCAGAGTGATCTGCAGAGTGTGGGAGCTGAAAGAGATTGTGGAGGAACATCATCCACCTAATCCCTCTCTTTCTGGAAGCCTGGTCTTTTTTCATGGGATGAGAAACCATCCAAAGCCGTTTCAATGAATCACCTCCTCTTTCTGCCAGGTTGCTGGCACTCTGGCTGCATGAGCAGCACATGGAAAGGCAGCTCGCTGCTCCACATGCCTGGCTTACACATGCCCACGTGGAGATAACCACCCATGGCCTCCCACCCCACCTTACCAGGGCAGAGAGAAGGAAGAGGAGGAGAAGGCATTTTACTCTAGTGGGGTCAGCAGGGTAGGAGGAGAAGTGCTTTCAGATAGTCTGCTGGGCAGGTTCTCACAAGGAATGGTTTGTAAGAAAGAAGCATCTACTGTGAAAGAAGTAGATGAACATAAGTGACCTTTCCAACACTGGTACAAGTTTCTGAAAGCCTTCATGTTTAGTGGGAACCAGAGCTGTTTTATACTAAGACGTGTTGTAACTAACATTTCTTGAATTGTTTTACAAGGGCTGAAGTGTTTAAAATACTGTGTGTTTTGTAAGTACAAGTGAGTGTACTGAGAGTGTATGGCTTTGCTGTAACCCACATAGGTGGTTTTGGGTTTTTTTTGTTTCATTTGTAATGACCTTCTTTTAAAATCTGTTTGGTTTATAACCTGGATTCCAGTTCAGCTCCCAGGGAATCAGTGGAAAGTTCCCCACTGTATTTCATGGGCTGTGGTAGAGGATATTGGAAGACTCCAAACCGAGACAGACTGTCAGCTTCCTGGTAGTAATCCTGTCCTCTTCTACTTCACCTGAGTAGAAATGACATTTGCTTTTCAGTCCTACTGCTGAGTCAACCAGTCAGTGTCATGACTGGCACCAGTTTTGGTGGCTTAATGGCCAGTTATGGCTATTGGGAGCTGGATCCCTTTCCGATCAAAAAGTGGACTGAAGCTATCAAATAATTTTGCTGTTGATCTTACAGCAGTATTTCTGAACTGATCACATGGAAATATATTTTATTACAGCTCCCTTGGGCGTCTCAAGCTCACAAGCAGTTTGTTTAAAAATCAGTGTTATCTCCATTTAGAACCTGAAGCAAAGTCATATACTAAAAACAAGACTGCAGAATTTGGCTTCAAGAGAGGTGCTTTGATGTAAAGCTGATACATTTTGAATCTATTCGCTTAATGCCAGGAAGCAGGACAGTGAATATTGCAAGGTATAGTCCACATCTGGCAGTTTCCAATGAATTAGTTATATTGCCACAAAGAAGGCGGTGTGTAACAGAGACAGTGCCTGAAAAAAGTAGCTAATGTGCTGTCAGCTTTAGGGCTCCATTTAAAAGGCAGGGTAATAATGGAGGCACATAATGTTGCTCAGATGTGAATATCTACTGCTGTGGTCTGCAGGTCATGCTGAAACTGCTCTCTAAATTTCAATAGGTACTTACTGTGTGCATCTGCACCAGATGGCATGGGTTTAGCACAGCCTGTGCTGCACTGAGTGAAATTGAGGCTTTTTTGGTGGTGGAGGTAAGGATACGTCCAGCAAGATAGAACTAGATTAAGGAGAGAGTTTTGTTCCCCACACAGCACCTTTCACTGCAGTGAAGCAAATGATGCTCTGTAGGAATGAGTGCCCAAGGGGGAGTGATGACCCCAGGTGGGAAAAAAGTTATCAACTTGAGCAAATAGTTGATTTCCTGGAAGATTCCTTGTACTGAGATAGGTGGCTAAATCCAGACCAGCTACCCTTAATAAAAGGGTAATCTTTTTAGCAACTCACTCTAGTACTCTCCTATTATGATTTTAGTATGGGCATGCAAATGTCTTCAGAGGATTTGCGTTTGCTACCTTTAGCTGTGATGCATCCGTCCTGATGTTTAAACAGTGCAGTTTCCAAACCAGGAATTTAAACTTACACAAATAATTCAAGTTGTGACTAATTTTTAGTGTTCTGTTACTGGACTTAAGCTTTTTTTGTGGTCTTTTTAAACCAGGATGCTTAGGAATTGCCCCTTCCCTCTGAACGCTGGGCTCCTTTAGCCAGCAGAAGCTGCATGGCATGCTTGGTTGTTCAGCTCCACTAAGGTCTCTTGGCTTCCTGGAAAGGATTCATAGTGGTCCTGGCATTTATAAGGATCTCTGCACACACAGCACCTCCATAGAAGTCTATTTATAGTGCAGGCCTGATGGAAATATAAATTAAGGCGTACAGTAGCAGGTGACAGAGATAAGACATGTTTTAGGGCTGAGTGGAAGGCAGGTCGGTTAACTGTTGTTTTGCAAATAGGAAATACAAAATATATGTATGAAATCGCTCCGTGTTTCATGAAAAATAAAAATAATTAGTTATTCTGTAATCAAATTACTTCAGAAATGATGTATTCTGGCTCGTGAGGTGCTACGCATCTGGAATAATTTTCCTGATGTTTCAAAGGAAGTAAAATTGGGTTTGTTCTCCTGAGAGTCAATTAGTTCTCTGCTGGTAAATATTTCTAAATCTGTAGGTAAAAAAAGAATGAAGCTTCATCAGTGCTACAGAGAACAGGTCAATTGTGTAACTGCTTCTGCAGAATTCGTTAGCAGAGTAACGCGTCAAAGCAGAAGGTTAATTTGCAGAGATTTGTGCTCTTCAGCTCCAAGACCTCCAAGCTATAAGAATGCCGCACTCACTGAGGACCTCGGTGTCCACAGAGGACCAGTTTGCCTGCAGCTTTTTTACAGTCTCACCTTCTGGTTTCCAACTAAAACAGGAGTTATGTTTTACAGGTGTAATCTGGTAGATCAAGGGAATCTACCTGTCAGTGTCTTTTTCCACTGACTGTTTTGTATTATGGGAATACTGGTTTGGCCCTTAAATTGTCAGATTTGACTCTATCAACCCCCTGTGGCTTTCCAAGGACCAGTTTTGTGACAGCATGTCCCTGTAGGCTGTGACCACCATTTTAATTACTGAATACAAACTGCCGCCAGGGGAAAAATAATGATACAAATTATATGATGATATGAAAAATAATGATACAAAATTATGATACAAATACTGTTACTTTCTCTTTTCTACAAAAAATGTGCAGGTGTGGTATTGAGAGCTAATGTGAAGAAAACCAAAATTAACCCTGAGATATAAAAATACCTGCTCTTTCTAAGTTCAGTTTTTAAAGAGAAATTGGTTACGAGGTGAAATCTCGGCTCCTGTATGGATGAGGAGTGGAGACTGGGCTATTAAACCCAGGATACCAAACAAGTTGCATATTCTTACAAGTTGCGCTCATACATTCTAAAAAAAATCATTACACTTTTTAAAGAAGGAGCCTGCCCCTGTTCTCCAATTTATAAATATTTCATTCTGGAAGAGTGCATGAGGTAGCAGAGCTTGCCCTGTGCTGCAGGGCTGAAATCGCTCTTTTCGGATTCTGATTGAAGTGGATCACTGGGGAACCATGCGTACGCTGAAGCCAGCGTACCCAAGCCTGCCACTGCAGGGCTTGCTTCTCAGTAGAAGCATATGGGAGAAACCATTTGGCTAGCAGGAACTGCGTGCGGTTTGTGGTGCTTGCTCTCTAGATTGGTACAGAGGTTGAGCTTTAAGAAAACAGGAAAAAACGAAGCAATGTTGTTTCTAATGTTATTCTGTAGTGCAATTACAAATGCATTGCACTTTTCATCACGTAGGGGGTAAGTGAAATCAGTGCACGACTCATTAAGAAAAAAGCTGCCTCTTTTTCCCCTTCTTTTTTCTTTTTTTTTTTTTTTTTTTTTCTTTCCATTTCTGGCCCAGAGGTTCAGATTTTGGGCTGCTGGTGTTTAAGTAAGGTAATTAAAGAGTTAGTCTCAGGAGGCAGTTATGGCAAAGAAGTAGAAAACCTCCTTTCCTTTTTGTGGCTTTGGGATGGAAAGGCAGATTCCCTGTACATCAAGTCGGGAGTGCTTCATGGGTTTTGGCTGCAGCAGCAGCCTGGAAACCACAGGCGGGTGGGCTGCCCACACCCCAAGCATTGAGGTGGTGGCAATCCCGACAGCCTGCACTCCCTTCAGACCCCTGGGAAGCAGCGGCTGCTGGCCTCTAATCAGGACATGAGGAGAGGCAAAATGAAGCTCTGGGGATGCCGTGCAAGGAATATATGAATGCCCATTACAGATCGTCATTTATCATGGAAATTAGGTGTACAGGGCAGACTATATAGTGTAATTTAGTACTATTTGTATTCCCAATGTCAGCTCATTTTATCTACGTGAAACACTTAATTTCCTGTGCTCCGTCTCTCCTAATACTCGATTTTGTCATGAGCCCCACAGAATGTGGGCATTCCTAGTGGTCATATGTTTCTAGTTATTTGAGAGGGAAGATGTAAAAGAACTGGAGCTGAAACAAACACTCTGTCAATTAGAATATTATATGCTTCCTTTTCTGAATCACTAGTAATTTGCATGATCTGGTGAGAACTACTGGGAAAAAGCCCTTGGAGAAATATTACAAAATGCCCAGATGATTTGCATATTTAAACAATTTATTCAGCAATCTGTTAAATCATAAATGGTCGGTTGAAACAAAAAATATAAATCACCCAATATTTTAATACAAATTAGGTTTCTTGGTCAAAAGATAAAACTTAATTGTACATTGTACTGTTCTGATAGCAGGAATTTTTATCCTGTTAAACCTTTATAAGGTCAGTAATTAATTGTGTTACCAAGCCAGTGGTTTGTTGGGGATTATCTGCATCGTCCCTGTTTCTGATGTGTGGGAGAGAAACACATGTTCCAGCCAGAGTATAATTTTTGTGATTCATCAGAATTATCTCAGCTAATACTGGGATTTCCTCCCTCTTGGTTCATTCTGTTAAAGTATCAAGGACAGGATCCAGGCTGGATTAGGACTAGTGAAAGACACAGGTAAATTCTTGGCTCTGGCACTGATGTCCCAGGCAAGCTTGGACAAGTTGTCATCAGCTCGGCCTATAAATGCATTAAAAGAATCAAGTGTTGCCAAATCTGAGTATGCATGGATAGCCTTTTTTATTTTACTTTTTTCCTGGCTGAGTAGGTTCATAGTATTGGTTGAAACCTTGTGGTACTATTAGTCATAATAAAGAATATTCCCTGTTTACTGGATGCACCTTGACAGAATTTAAGAGTGAAATTAAATGCCTGCAATCCCAAAGCTGCTAGGAGCCAGACACTGCTTTACAGCTCCCTTTGGAAGCAGCAGAAAATCATTGTTCCCCTACTCTCTGTGTTTGCAGTGAGGAACCATGAAAGCAAGTTGTTTAAACATTTTAAATGAGCAAGGGATGGAATTATATCACCACAGAAAATACCATTTCTCCTGATACCTTGTCCCTTGCTCCAGTAACTGCATCTCTATGCAAATCTTTACCAGATGCAGATTGGCAGGGCCTGGCATAGCTAATGGACTTAGTCCCTGATCTTACCCTGCAGACAGTTGGCCCTAAAGTTGGAATTTGGTTCCTTTAAAAGCCATTTTCATTGTTTGAAAAGAAACAGGCTGTTCTAGCTGCTGACACGGGAGACTTAGAAACTGATTGGCAAATTTGAATGCAGAAAGAGACTGGTTAAGATCCAAGTGCATATGTGATACCGGTTGTTTTCAACGTTGCTGTAATCAACTCATTTCTTGTGGATAATTAAGTACTTTAAATTCTTTTGTCCTACATTAGCTGTTTCAAACATCAGGAACCGGGTAGTGGTTGTTTTTCTTGAAAATGTGAACTCGTAATTAGATTAACAAGTAAAAACACTGACAGACTGGCAAGGAAGAGTTACGAAATGTGAAACTTTAGTCACGGAAAAAGGATAGCATGAGAGCTGCTACCTCGAGAGCCTGAATTGTGCCAACATTTCTTGTGTTTCTGTGGTGGGTTGACCTTGGGCAGCTGCCAGACATCCACCAAGCCACTCTCTCATTCCACCTCCTCAACAGGTGGACAGGTAGAAGAAAATAAGATGAAAAAGCTTGTGGGTCAACATGAGGGCAGGGAGATCACTTACCCATTACTGTTAGGGACAAAACAGACTTGATCTGGAGAAAATTAATTTATTGACAGTTAGAATAGAGTTGGATGGTGACAAACAAGGACAGAAACTAAAACACCTCACACCTGCCGCCACCCCCCCATTTTCCCAGGCTCAACTTCACTCCTTCATCTCCAGCTCCTCTGCCTCCCCTCTCCTCTGAGCAGCACAGGGGGATTTTGGGGAATGAGGGGTTGCAGTCGGGCCATAGCAGCTCCTCTCTGCTGCTCCTTCCTCCACACATTTTTCCTCTGCTCCAGTGTGGGCTTTCCATGGGCTGCAGTCCTTCACGACAAACCTGCTCCAGAACAGGTCCTTCCCATGGGCTGCAGCTTCCTTCTGGGCATATTCTGCTCCAGCATGGGGTCCTCTATGGCTGCAGTGTGGATGGAGGTCCACCATGGTCTCTCCATGGGCTTCAGTGGATCCCTGCTGGGGTGCCTGCAGCCCTTCCTCCCCCTCCTCCCCCTCTCCCCTCGGTGCTCCCAGGGCTGTTTCTCACACTTCTCCCCTCACCATCGGGCTCTGTTTTGCCCTTCCTCACCCCGGCTCTCCCCGAGGCGCCGCCATGGTGGCTGTGGGGCCCGGCCGTGCCCTGCGCTGGGGCGGTTGGAGCTGGCCGGAACCGGCTGTGTCCGGCACGGGCAGCCCCGGCCCCTCCTCACAGAGGCCCCGGCAGGCCCTGGCAGCCCATCAGCACCTGCACCCAGTAGAGTTCCTAAATCTCTAAAACCTAAATTTATTTAGGATCTAAGTTAGTTTAGGTCCCCCAAATAAACCCTGCATAGATAATTCAGCACAGCTTCTCCAGCTTGGGAAGGCTGGTGTTTCAAGGAGTAGCGGTGTCCACATCTTGGTCTCTCGGGTAGCAATAAGCTGGATGGTAGTGTCTGTACAGAAACACGAGCCTCTCTAGCCTGAAGACGTGCCAGTGGGAAGCAGTGCTGTCAACTCTGCGAGCTGCGCCATCACTCTGCATGTCTGGGGGTGTGCTGGCCCGGACAGGAGTAGATGGAAAAGGGAAATCCATCAGAGTAACTTGTCAGGAAATGTCCGGTTCATCAGCCTGGAGACAGCCTTGCTCCACAGACAGCTGTCCCCAACTGGGGGTTCATCACCCACCAGATCCTTTCCTTCCCTTATATCCTGCTGCCCTGGATGAGCTGATAGAGGGGACACAGCTGGGTCCAAAGGAGGAAGTGGTCTTCCATCAGCCTCTCTAAGAGCCCTGGCTGTTTCCTTGCTGTGGCTCAGGAGGGGTGGTGATGAGCAAGCAAAGAAGGTACTGAGGAAAAAGGTGAAGACCTCTGTGCCATCAGTGTTTCTTCTTCTCCAGCACCCATCTGGCTGGAAGCTGTGCTCCTTGTCTCCTCTGTCTCCATGGTAGGCAGTTGAGACTTTTCCCAACAACCTTGCTCAATAGCAGGGCATCCTTACCATTCCAGTGGCTCTCACTGATGAGGATGTGACATGGTTTGAAATTTGGGGGGCAGGGTTGCCTGATTTTTAATCATTACATTAAAATTACATTAATTGGATTTACCACACAAAAATTCTCAAAAGCTTTTATAAGTGAGAAATTAGATTTACAAATCCGTCCATGCCTTTACAGTACAAATCCTGCCAATAAATCCTAAATATGCTTTCAAATATAAATCCTTTCTTTACCCTTGGGATGGAAATCACTGATTTATGAATCAGAACAGTAAAAATCCTGAGGTTGTATCAGGTTTACAAATCCTGACATAATTTTTAAATGGAAAATTCCGGTCTTGAATTTTTGCGTTTTGTGTCACTTTATCCCTGGAAGAACAGTGCATGGCTTGCATCTGCTTCTACTTCTGCATGCATTGGCATGGGCTCTGGTGTTTTATTTCAGCCTGGGTCAGCAGAAAGAAACGTCCTACCTGGACATGCAGACTTTAAACAGTTACATGTGAGAGACGATGGAGCATGATTTATTGCTGGCCTGCCTTGGCAGTGGCATGGCTCCCTTTGGTTGGTGCATTGAGAGGTCAGCTTCTCCCAGAGCTACCTTTCCAGGCCATCCTCTTGCTCCTGATCCTGAGATGAGGTTCAGGACTGGTAGAGGTCCCATGAGGATCAGAGGAATGGAGAGCTCAGCAGGAGATCAGCCTGGCCAAATGCAGAAACCATCAGGATGAAAATAATCCTGAAATGCTGCTTAAAAAGAAAAGTCACTTTTGCCAAAACAGTAGCAGAGACTGTCACGTATTTAAAGTGATTTCTGATACAAGACTAAATTTACTTCTGAATTGAATGAAAAATAACTTTTGCATGTCAGAAGATCCTTTCTCCTCTTCTGGCAATCATGTCTTCCTGTGGACTGCCCTCCATCTTATACACTGTTTTCCTTTGTCCTTGCTCCCCAGGGCAGGTTGTTTAGGTCCTGACAAAGAGAGAAGAAATCAGAACCGTGCCAGATAGCTACAACCATGTGTTCACTCTGCACTGGTGCAAGCTGTTGCTCAGGGTTGCATGGCTGGTCTTCTCCATGTGTCCATCACACCTGACTGTTTTCCTGTGAAAATTTTGCTCCCTGCAGCCAAAGCTCGGGTGACATGACCGGGCGTACTGGCTCAGCAGTAGCAGTGCTCACTTTGCTGCTTCACATTTGAAAAACTGAGTAACTTTCTGGAACAGCTCCAGAGGATCTCCACATGAAACTGTGTTTTCAGAGGTGTTGAACAGGTGTCAAGCACCTCAGTCAGCAGTGTTTTTTATTGCAACCTGTCCCTGTATGGAAACAGGTGCTTTCAGATGCTGACTGCCTTCCTGTCCTGTTTAACCCCACTGCCCCAGGACTGCTTTAACAAAACTGAGCACAGGAGCGTCCAGGGCACGCAGCACTGCTGCAGCCTGTGAACTCACCTTACGTGCCACTGCTCTGGTGCAGATACAGCCCTCCACAGCTGTGATATGTGGACCCAAGGTTGCCCTCACTGACTGGCTCCCATGAAATAGCCATATCATTTTTCTGTCTTAGGCTTTAACTAAGCAAACAGGTATGCACAGAGACATAAAGCAGGAGGAAGGAGGTGTAGTGAGAAAAGGAGAACTTAAAGCAGCAAGGAAATCTCTGAGCCATGTCATTTGAGATTCTGAAGTCTAAGTAGACTGGATTTTGACAATTACTCTGTTTAAAAAATCACAATGGCAAGATGGGAAAACCAAATACTTCCCTCTATTAGTGGACATTTTGTCACTAATGGATAGCTACCCTAAAATCCTTTTAGCTCGATTTCCTTATTTGGAAACTGCCAAGAAATTGTCACATGATATTTTGCATAATTTGTTAGTACAAATGTCATTGTACTCCTGTACAATGTATTGTACTCTGTGTAATCTGTGAAAGAAATATTGACTTGGATGTGATTAACAGTGGGTGAAAACCCGACACCTGGGTCAGAGGCTCGAATGCTCGGTAGGTCCGTGCCAGCAGCCCTTGCTACCTTGACTTCTGCTCCACAATTTAATTATGCATATTTATCATGCTTACTATACTATCATCCTGTACAAAGCCAAGAATTTAAATCATACCGCCTTCCTCAAAAACACCTTCTTGAAAACACCCTAAAAATAACTTTGATCAGGTGAATAGTCACACTCCCAAGTGACCAGTGGGACAACTTAGAAGCATGCTTACAGGCTGTCTTTAAGTATCTCAGAGTCTGAGTTTCTTTCACATTTGACCCACTGCTAGTCCCTAGAAATTATTTGAATTGTTTTTAATTAAAAGAGGGTAGATTCAGACTAGATATAAGGAAGACATTTTTTACTATGAAGGTGGTGAAACACTGGAACGAGTTGTTTAGATGTGTGGTAGGTGCCCCATCCCTGGAAACATTCAAGGTCAGCTCAGATGGGGCTCTGAGCAACCGGATCTAGTTAAAGATATCCCTGCTCACTGCAGGGGATTGGACTAGATGACCTTTAAAGGTCCCTTCTAACCCAGACCATTCTAGGATGCTGTGATCTGTCAAAGCCATCTTTAGCTGTTCTTCTGTCATGCTCACGGAGGTGAGGGGCCGGGATGGGCCACCTTAGTGCAGACCTGATGCTGGGTTCTGGGACTTCCCATAACCAGGAGGATTTCCATTGTGAACACCCCATAGGTCAGACTCTGATCATCTGTGCCCGGAGGTAAGAACTGCTCACAGTAAGGCCAAAACCATTGACACAGAGAGTTAGCCTGGCATGGTTTGAAGTCGTTTTTCCTGAATATCTGCAGCCCTGTTGTGTCCAGGACATGATGCCATTACGACATGTATGTACCACAGTGCATGTGCATGTATTGCTTCTTAGAAACAGTATTTGTTTTCAAGGTGGTTAATGAGAAGCTCAAGTTCAAAAAGATGACAAAGCAAGGCTCAAATGTGACACTGCAGAAGAATATTAGTGGCCTTATGGCTTTCAGAGGAAAGTTACAGGCTTACCTCAGAGTTACTTCATTTTTTATTTTGTTACAGCTAGAATTACTGCAAGAATGACTGATACATACCTTCTTTATAACACATGCTGCTACTTGCACTGTGGCTGTGCTTGTTGTAAAGCATACTCTCTTAGTGTCATTTTGAAGGTAGTTTATGAACAATACAAACGAATTCAAAACTTTATGAAAATGAAAACAAGAATAACTCTTATACTGATGCCAAACTTTGAGTCAGTGCTCAGAAATAAAAACATGCGTGACAGGTCTTTCTTTATGAGAGATAGAAGATTATTTTTTTTTCTGTTTGCCTAGAATGCAGAGCTTCTATGACAAAGGAAATACGGAGTAATATAATGTCAGTAAACTTGTGTCCAATTCCAAGATATGTATTATGCATGAATAGTTTTGCCTGGCAGGCAATGAATTTCAGAAAAGGTTAGATTTACACTGCATAGATAACATTGAAAGAATTATGTTGCCAATGCCATCATGGCTTCCAAAGCATTTTATGTTCATGCAGACTCAATGGTGAGGCAAAATAACTGTTTCCAATCACCAAGTTTTGAGCCAAGAGCCTGCCTGGTTCCTGAAATGAAAGAAAATGCATTAATAGTTCCTGGTTTATTTGAAATGTGGGAAGTTGACACAAAGATTAAAAGAACTGAAACGCTAAAGGGGGAAAAGTGCATTGGTGGGGATTTTGATCAGACTTGTTCTACAAAAGCTCACATTTTATTACATACCATCTTGACTTTTCTGCATGGTTCAAAAGTGCACAGCAGTGCCATTAAGATTCCCAGGGGAGCAGGTACTGTCTTCCCGTGTTACATTTGTGCCATCATTTCACTCCTGGTTTTTAAGATCTGAGCATGTAATAATGATCTGAGAAATGCACGTTTCTTGTCAAATAACTCACCCTTTGCTACAGCACCAGTTGTGTGCAAGAAGGAGCCTCACAGAGATTGACAGGGGCTTAGGGCCATGCATAGCCCTAAGGGCATAATGAGGCATAGCAAGGTCTCAGTGTTGTGTTTAAAAGGCTCTTCTACAATCTGCTGTGAGGATTTCATTAATGCATTACAATCTCCTTTTTCCTACCACTGCTACCATCAATGCCTGATTCAATTTCCCTCCACCCCGCCACTGCTTTCCATCTTGCATGTTTATACAGGAGCAAAGTGAGTGTGAACTCCTACCCTTCTAATTTGCAGACTTTTTACTGTCATTTCACATGAATGTAAATTGCCACATTAAAGTGAAAAACACGGTGGAGAATGGGATGTGCTACCAGAATTTTTCCCTGTTTATTAACAGACAGGTGAGGAGAATGATGTCTTTCTTCTGGGCAGTGACTTCATTCCACCCAGCTTCTTGCCCCATGACTCAGTGCCAAGTAACAGAAGTATTCTGTATTTACCTGGACCTCAGGAAAGCTGGAGGTCTTTTCTTCCCTTCTATACAACAAGCAAACCTACAAAACTCTGCCTTGGATTCACTTGTTCCATTCATCCTCCAGTCAGAGGGGAGAAAAAAATCTAAGAGTTACTGTACAAAAGAGAGGAAATGCCTGAAGTTTACTACTGCCATCAGCTACACTCAGCTTACCTGCAGCCCTCAATGCTTATGTATTGAGCACATCAAGAATTAGTGTCAGCATCCTGTTTGCCACAGCGCCTGAGGCAGGAGAAACACCCAATAAACCTAAAGTCTGTTTTTGAGTATAGAGGCCTGGATGAGCTTGACACTACCTGTGGTATGTTCTGAGGCTGCACTTTTCCATTTATTGCCAGCTTTGCCTATACTTCAGTGCTCTGACCTGTAACTTTTTCAGCTTCAGTTCAAATCCAAACTAATAGACCATGGAAATTTGCTGGTAGCCACAAACTGCTGTACAGTTAAGACTGCCAGCCTCCTTGGATGAGAACTCCTTGTGAATAGTGAAGGAAATGCAAGCCTGAAGTCAGATTGAATCACTGGAGGGCTCTTCAGCTCAGCACCAATTTCTGGAGCATGTTCTTTATGTGTTAGACCCGTTGAATGCGTATGCTAAGGGAAGAAAAGAATCCTACAGCTTTCAACAAACTCCGCATTTCTGTACAGATCTTTGTACTCTGGCTGTTGAGGAAGCCTCATCAACTGCTCTTCAGTATCTCCACATCAATACGGTAGAACACTTGGAAATTATAAAGCTTTATTTTACAGTGAGTAGATAGATGCCTGTGGGAAGCAGCTAGTAGTATGAGGATTGAATATCCTGGATTCTTTTTCAGGAACTGTTTCAGTTCAGCCTCTTGTACCTCCACTTCTTTTGTAAAACAGGATTGTTGTTTACTTACCTTACAGAAGTGCTTTTATAAAGCTGATTTGCTGTCCTAAACAAGATTTGTAAAACCCAGTTAGGCACACCAGCATCAACTTTCACAACTTAAAAAATGTGATTTCTAGTGTTTATCTTGGCAAAGCAAACCTGCAACATAGGAGTGAATCTATAAAGAATCCATTTGTCTTTTCAGATAGCTAAGAGAATCACAGAATCACAGAATCACAGAATTCTAGGTTTGGAAGGGACCTCGAAGGATCATCTAGTCCAACCCCCCTGCCAGAGCAGGGTCATGGGTCCTGCACTGGAGACAAAACCCAGCCTGTGACCTCTAGTTTGCCCAGCCGTGCTATCCCTTCCAGCATGACATCTCCATTCTATTTGATTGCTTCAGTCAAACTTACGCAGATCCTACTCCCAGGAGTGGAGACTGGTAGGGTGGGAAATAAATAAATATCCACTTCTCCCCGTTAGCCCCAGGACAGCAGCAAATCTTCTTTCTGCCACCACTAACTGTAGCTTCTAGGCTATGATTTTCTTGGCTGCATTTCCTAGCTTTGCCCTTCTAGCACTGACTAATTTCTTTACAGCTCCACATAAAAGGATGCTGCACACATCCTAAAAAAAGCACCCAAGGTTTCCCTGTGGATGGCTTGAAGGATGAGCACAGGTATTTGTGAGAGGTGTGATCTAGCTTTATCTTAATAAATTTAGATGATACACAGGTGTTCGCTGAGTTTAGCCTTAAAGACAGAGTATGTTTCCTTTTCTTTTGTAGTGTTGGGGTTGTGTTTATTTTTCTCTTTCCACATTAAATCGTGGAGATTTTTGGTTTTTTTCTGGGAATGCTGGTTAACCAGATACTATCAAATCTTTTTAAATGTTATTGGACTGCTAAATAGGGATATTTTTTCCCCCTAGTTCTATTTTTGCTTTCTATTTAAACTATTGTCACTTATCTCCAGTTTTTCAGTATGACATTTTAATGAAAGGCCTGTTCCCTCAGCTGGGTTCACAAAAGCTGTTCTACCTCTGACTGTAGGTTACATCAGCTTGAGACCAGAATAGGTGAGCTTAACCTCTGAGCACCTGCGTGTTACATTTTTAAATACAATGTCTTATTTGCCAGTCTGTGCCAGTTCTGATATCTCTATAGTAAATTGCTTTGTATGTGCTCTCACCAAGCAGAAAATTTTGGAGGAGGCAGAATTTTCTACTGCCCTGATTTGGAGTTCACATTGACATTACCAAAACAAACAAAACACAAACCCAGACTTTCAATCAAGAACTATGCCCCCTGCCCTAAAATGGCAGTCAAGCTTCATGCAGTTAAGGTTTCGTGTTTTCTTAATTCATCAGGCTCTAATTTTTGGCAGTTGAGGAAGTAATTAGCAGAAACCCTGAAAGATCCCTGCAGTGTGGATGGGAATCTCTCAGGAGGAGGTGTAGCAGGCAGCTAATGGCCAGTCCTGAGGGTTTCTTAGATAGATCCTGCCTTCTAATGAGTTAAAATTGTGACTCCTTCAGGCATAGGTGCTGGGTACTTGCATATCTTGGAACATCTCTCTTGGAGTGCTGGACTAATCAAAGAAAATTACATTTAGGGCTCTAGATCATTTATCTGCTTCTGGTGGTTTGTCCTTGGATGACTGCCAGATGCCTATCCAGCCGCTCTCTCACTCCTTCACTTCAATGGGACGGGTGGAAGAAAATAAGACGAAAAAGCTTGTGGGTCAAGATAAGGACAGAAAGATCACTTACTTATCAGTTACCATCATGGACAAAACAAGAGTTGACCAAGGGAAAATTAATTTATTTTTTTGCCAATTAAATATTCAGTTGGATGGTGAGAAACAAAGACAAAACCTAAACCACCCTTACCTCACCGCCCACCTCAGGCTTCATCCTGGGTTCAACTTCACTCCTCATCCCCAGCTCCTCTGCCTCCTGAGTGGCACAAGGAGGATGAGGAATGGGGGGTGTGGTGTGTCCATAATAGCTCCTCTCTGCCACTTCTTTCTCATCACACTTTTGCCCTGCTCCAGTGTGTACTCCTCAGTGGGCTGCAGTGTGGATACATGCTCAGTACAGTTCTGTAGGAGTTGGAGACACTATTTCTTCTGTCATTTACAGAGGAAGTACAGTAAGGGTCATTTGAATGCTACTCAGGAGAAATTATTCTAAAACCCCCTGAGCTAGGTCCTTGGCTGGTGAATATCCACATTAATATTTGTCAGCTTTGATAGACCTACATCCTCTCAAGCCAGCTGGGGATCTGAAACGATGATTCTGTCCTCTGGAAAGAAAGGAGAAGCTATTATTTTGCATATTGTGAATATTGTCACACGTGCACGGTGTCAATTAAAAATAGGTGAGGCGCTTTTGGAAGCGGGGAAAGAGATCTCTCTCCCTGCCTCCTGCTTTCCCTCACCCTGAGGTGTCTTGTTCACCTGAGGCTGAAGGTTGAGTTGCACCAGAAGCACAGTGCAAAACGCCAGACAGAGGCAGTCAAAACCCGTATCTTGGTGTGCATCTCTGGAAATCCAGCACAGCTGTAAGGCTAGGAAGAGCGGAGTGTTTGATCATGACTTCTGAATTGAATATGTATTTAAACTCTCTCCTACTTCAAATCAGACGTAGCTGCTGCCGGTAGCCGAAACTGTCAATGATTGAGCATGATTTAAATTTTGGTTTTGTAGAGCTTAATTCTGTAAGGAACTAAATAAGCTAAATGAAACAGCAATTAGTAAATGAAGAATAGGCAAAATTAAAACATGGCTGTTCCCTTTGACAACTAAATAGGAAGAAAAGAACAACATGGTTTAAATCATATGAGAGCTTTCAGCTAAGCCTCTCATTAGTAGTGAAAACCTTTTTCTCTGAAATTTCCTGAACCCTGTGTTTGAAGGAGGAAAAATAGGAAAAAGCACTTTGTCAAATTGCTGTTTTGAAATGGAAGGATTTAATTTATCTGTTTCTCTGCTTCCCAAAAGTTAGTGTTTACAACAGGATCTCCAGACCACCCGTAACCTGGTAATGGGTCTAGCACAACCTTCAGTCTCTAAACAGATGTTTATCTGAGCATTATCTGATTCCCTTGTGGCGGGAGGGTCTGTTCATAATCCTCAAGCCCATTAGAGAAATGAGGAGGTTGGGTTGTAAAAACATTTTTAAATAGATGAAACACCTTTCAAGATAACTTGCTGATAAAGGAAAACAAAAGTACAATGGGACTGAATCCTTGGATACTTCGTGCTACCTCTTTGGCAGCTGCAATACTTATATCTTACTGTAGTGACTATGAGGCATGTACTGAACAGTAGGTCTGAAATAAATACCTTAGATGTTGGAAATACAGAGAGACTAATTTTTATTTTACTTTCTTATATTCACTTTAAAAAAGACAAATTGCTTCTTAAAAATAATGGTGCTTTGTCATTGATGCAGTCCTGTTAGAAGCTGAGTGCAGGAGATGAAGGCTGAAAATCGAGTGATGTTTGAAATTAAGGTCTTATAAAACATGCAAGCATGTATGTTACTTTATCCACATGAGTTCTCTGATCAGAAAAAAAGAAGCTGTGAATCTCTTTCTTTGTAATTATCTATGTGATAAAGCATGGTAGAAACACAATGTGGAAAAAAGGATTATTAAATAATTCCTAAGCAAAACCAAACTACAGAAACATTCCAATAATTAAGTACTTAGAGGATCCCATACTTCATTACTCACAAGCTGGCAGGTCATAAGACAGGCAACAAGTGCATTTTTATGGCAGGAAATACATCCATTAAATTACACCATGAAGTCATATACACCAGTCATTGTATTCTCTTGCTTTATGGGTTTCGTATCGACTTTACCTTCTATTCAGTGCTGTAGACAAGAGGGTAGCATTAAAGTCAGGCAGATAAAAATGCATTTACCTGATTGTTAAGTCATGTTTTTTATTCAGGCAGACATATGTAACTGAAGTATGAAATAGCAAAACTGAAAAAAAGCCACTCAGAGTGTAAACTGTCCATTGCAAAAGCCCAAAAATAAGAACTGTATGATAAAACACCTTCAACTTTTTCCCTGTTTTCTCTAGTTTCTTCATTATATGCAGTAGTGTTTTGCTTTCCTCCTTTTTCAAAGTCTTAAAATTTTTCTTTAGTGTTCCTGGTGGTGCTTTGCTTTTGTGCAGTGATTAAATTTCCTCAAATATGAGAGTGTCTGATTTGCTAATTAATGCAGCCGACACCTCACTCAACTGCTGCTCTCATTCTCCATCGCCTTTTTTGCAAGTTGTGTCTGGATGTATCTTCATGTGGCCAAAACATAGTGGCTTCCCATGATGGGATCTCATTCTGTAGTGGGAGTATGCGTGTGCCAGCTGTGGGTTTCTAATTTGGACACTCCCATCACCCCCACCTTGCTCACTCCCACAGTGCGTGTACCACTGCTGTCCTGTTCCTTAAAGCAGATCTGTCCCAAGCCTTCAGTCTGGTTAAATGTTCACTGTTCACATAAAGGAGGAGAAGCAACTTGCCCATTGTTTGAAAATAGAGGCACAATCCAAAGGTAGGAGCACCACTGCTTGTAAAACTCTGATCCATTTTAGAGAAATTCGTGTGCCTCATTAGCTTCACTTAACTTCAGGATTAGACCTTCTCGGCCACTGTCATCTAGGCTATGGGCACTTAGAACCCTGTTAATTCTTAACTCTGTTCCCAGCCTCCTTTCATTTCAGCTCATATCACGTATTAGATGCAGTGCATTCTGCTGCTTCTGCCAAGTCCAACATACTGCCACTTATTTTTCTGTTCCTGCTTTCCTCGCTCCCCTTAGGCCCTGGAGTCCCATTGCCACAAAGCATTTAAACATATGTTCAACTCTAAGTGATGAAGTGTTTTGTTGAGTCAGGACTTTTGCATTCAACTTGGCCAGTTTGAGTGCGAGTAGCCTTCGAAGTTTGAAAGGCACAAGGAGAGATCCTCAGCAACGCAGAGAGGACCAATTAAATCTTTCTTTTATTAGTCTCTTTGGTTCTTCAATGTAGTTGCTCTCAGATTCCCATTTTTTACTTTCTTTGCCTTATTGTACCATCTGCCTTTTTGCTTCACGTCAGCCTGTTCTTTCATTTACCACTCATCTTTCTCAGAGTTGGGAAGCATAATTCTATTTTGTACCTCAGAAAATTTGCTGTACAGTACAATTAGTTTAATTGAGTTGGCAGTTCAAATTGGGCGATCTGTGACATGCTTCTGGTACCATCAGGCAGGTGACCAAGAACGCCACTCCCGTGCCATGATGAGACTTGTCCAAGGGTACAGTCTCACCTCCATTTGTCCTGATGGGTTAAAAATATCTGTGCTGGACTAAATGTTTTCTTAATAAAAGAGTGTTCCTGTGTTTTATATGAGAACAGTTCATGCGTGCAGCTGCTTCAGAAAGAAAAGAACTGAAAATTTGGAGAAGTTTGGAATGGAGGCTGCTAATTAGATCCCCCTCTAAATCTCTGAGCCCAGAGCTTTTCCAGAGCTTTCGTGACTTAGCACTGACTCAGAGAGACATGAGTCCTTTTGATGTCTTTACATATTTTTTTTAAGCCTACTGCAGATTAGCTTTGAATTCAGAACTTCTGCTTGCGTTGCACTCCCAGGTCACTGTGACCGGGCTCCCGCTACCACAGGCAACCCATCACATGATTGCTTTCCTGAATTTGTCAAGCTCAATGTTCGCACCTCTCAAGTAGCTAACCCCCTGCTGCTTCTTCAGGAAAGCTGTTCAGAGCCATACTCTTCTCATTGCTAAAAAACTTTTCTTTTCCAAGCTTCCTCTACTGTTGTGTTAATTGTAGGGGTATGTCTCTAAATTGACCCTGCATATGCCATTTTTGATATAAAATTGTGGAACAGCTTTTTTTATGCCTTCTTAAGTGATGGCATTTTCAGAGTGGAGTTGTTCTGGGAAGCTGCTGTGTGGCAGAGTTATATGTCCTTGCATTCATCACAGGGTGTCTGTCAACTGTGTAGGCTAAAGTGAGTTTCTTGATTCAAGAGTATAATCTTTGCTTAATCAGTGGGGTACGTGGCTCACTTACGCCAAGGGGCAGAATTCGGTCCGTTTTCCTGGGGAAACATTTTGCTGGGTTACTTCACTATGCTGTTGACCAACCTCTCTGCTCTTTCCGACAGTTTCACGTGTGTCTGAAGTGACTGTAATGGACTCTGACACCTGGAAAATAAATTGACCCCGTGAGCATATATCTTAATGAAAACAGGATTAATATATGGCTTAATGGTTGTGGGTACTTTTGATGTTGAATATTTTGCAAGCCATATAATGGCATTCAGCACTTCCTTCACACTGTTGCAAAATGCTGTGAAGTTCAGATTAGTAGCAGGTCATGACATAACAGCAGGATTTGAAGCCTCAAGGAAAACTGCAAAATGTTATGTTTACAGATCGTTCTGTCAAAATAGCTCAGAATGTCACTACATCTCTATTTTTGCTGCCAGAGATACTTGCATGGATATCAGCTCTGCTGGCTTGCGGATGCCATTGTTTCACCGAGCCATGACGAACGCTCAGCCCTGTTAAAGAGCATGAACTTAGTAGAGCGTGCAGTATGGCAAAGGACACCTGAAGGTTGGCTGTGCTTTGGTGTTCCTGGTTGTGTTTAACTACTGTCAAATGTGATAATCACAGCATGGGAGAGCCTTCTGCCAGGCTTCCTCGCGTTTCCGAGAGGAGGGAGCAGAGCATTTCTTTTAAAATCATCGAGCAAGTGTCAAAGCTGTTACCTTAGGCAAAACTAAAATGATAACATTTTAATTGTCTGACACACAGTAGATTTAGGCTTTTATTCAGCAAAGCACATGGAGGCTGTTGACTACATTGGGAGTGTGATATTTAAACCTAAGCATATGTTTAAGTTCATTCCTGAGGTTTCCAAGCAAGGCCCTTGGGGAAAGTGCTCACCTTCCCTGCGTGGGAGGGGAAAAGGCACTGGGCTCTGTGCCAAAAGAAATCAAGGCAATTAATTTGCTACATCTCATTAGTGTAAAAAGCAAGATAAAGTGGCACCAAAAACTGTGAGGAAGGGGCCAGGACAAAAGGGTCTCTTCTGTGCAGTTCTAATGTCCCATCTCCCCAGAAAGGGGAGGAAGGGACTGGGTCCTCAGGCTGCTCTCCCTCACTGCTCGGTGGGGTTTCCCTGTCCTTTGTCGGGGCCATGAAAGCAGATGAGCAAGGATTTCATGCACTTGCAAGGAAAGTTATTGCCGATTCATCAGTAACTGGCTCTTCTCCAGCCCCCAAACAGCTTCTGAGGTGGAAGAGGTCAAATCTAGCTCAACATTACTTAATGTAGCGTGAGCACATGTTTTTATCATGCGGTGACTTCTGCATCCTCAGCATAGCTACCTTCAGATAAAGCGGCTTTCATCGTTTCATGGAATCTGTACGAGCCACAGCATGTTTTTGTAACTACAGTTTAATTTTCAGGTTTTTTTAGTTTTCTGACTCATAGTCCTTTTCTCCAGAAACATAAAATGATTCATATATCCCAGCACTTAACTCCTTTTACATTTGTAAATGGCACTTCATGCATGCTTAATGAGGATATTCCAAACCACTAAAACCATGATTTGCTTATGCTACATAATAACGTTTGAATCCTGCAAAGACTTAAGTAAATACTTTCAAGTTCATTGTAGGTTTTTGCAAATGGTAACTTAGAGCCAGAATGTGCACTGACTTGGACTCAGTGGGTCTTTGTGGTCCTTATAAGATCTGACACAGCACCTGAGAAGAGACAATGAGAAAGAAAAATGGAATTGGTGTTATAAATCTGATGCAGAAGAGAATGCAGAAGAGGCTCTTTTATTGCTTTCACAGGGGTAAGAGTTGAATATTAAAGTACATTAGAAAAAGGAGATGGAAAGATAAGATGAAAAACATTTTTTTTCTTTCACTCTGCTGCAGAATTTCTAAAATTAAACTCTTGGTGTTTTCTTATTTTTATTGGAAGATACGAGGGAAAAATCCCTATGCTGGATAATTTAAAGCCCAGATAGATTTATCTAGACTCAGAATATACAGTATTAGCTAGCACTGCCTTTTTAAAAAGCTATTGCACTGTTACTCAGGAAATGCACATAATTTTTTATTTTCTTTCTAAAATGGAATCAAATGTTTTATGATGCTGGGTTTTTAATCTCTTAATCCAGACTTTTTCTCCCAGATCTTCCAGGAACCACTTCAGATTATTCAATGTCCAAAAAATCCTACATCTTTTTCATTTGTTTGTCTAACAGACAAAATTCTAAAAGCAGTAAAATGGTCCAATTTGAGTTGAAATTTAATAAAGCATAAATGCATTTTGGGGCCACAGTTTATATTCTGAGAATCGTTTCTGAGAAAGTCAGAAACCTTTTTTTCAGGTCCATAAAGCAGTGTTGTTTGCAGGCATCTGTTCGTTTTCAGATATATTATTGCTTTTTCTAATTCTATGTTATTTTCAGTTTGTTGTTGCTGTGAAAAGGGATTTTTGGTTACAATCTTCCTCTTTGTTGCATAAAAAGGCAAAATTCTCTCCCCCCTCCCTCAATCTGCAAGAATAAAAGAAAAAAGAAGAGTAAGTTTCTGCTCTGGCAGTAATTTATATCTCACTAATGTCAATGAAAGAGTTCAAATAAAACAATACTGTTAGTTAGGAAAGGACCATGAATCGAGTGTCACATGCAATGAGCTTTGCAGGAACTGGCAGGGACTTGGCTTTTCACCATCAAAGCTGTTTCCCAGTCATGGCTATAGTCACCAGGTAACTGGCACCAGCCCTGACACTGCTTCAGCAAGTGGGTCCCAGTGCTCCCTCCTTCATGGTGCTGGTGTCCACACAGCTTCCACCAGCAGCATCCCAGGGGCTCCTACCATTAAAAGGAGCAGGACTATTGGGTGATCTTTCTGGGAGGTGAAGTGAGGAGCCAATGCCTCCAATTTGTTTATAGTCTTTGGATGCTTTTCCAGTGATGTTGTGGATAAATACAGTTTGCACTCTTGGCGCTGCTGTGTTCAGGTGTCTGCTGATCTCTCCCAAGACAGTACTTATTTCAGAGAGAGGCAATTTATGAAGAAACAGTGTGTTCCTGGAAAAAAGTTAGTCTGAATGATCTGAGGTCCCATACAATTTTTAAATAGGTGATGAGGATATATCCTAGAATGCCAGAGGAAGATCTGTGATACCTCTTGAGGGAGAATGATGGACTCCTGAAAAATGGGCTGAATGAGCAGGGAGTGTTTCAGAGATGAGTCTTCCAGTTCAGTTTGTATAAGAAAGAACTGCAATTGGTTTTGTAATATCTGGCCTGTGACATTTGCTTGGTGGCTTCTCCCTCTGCATTCCGTGGTCTTCATTCCTCTGAAAGCTCATATTTGGCTTGTACTGTCTCTGTCAGGAGCTGATAGTGCACTTCTTTGCAATGATTCACCAAGTGTTTATTTAGGGGCTACATTGCATTTAGGCAGAAATCTTTCAATATTAAAAATACGCCTTACTTAGCAATTCACGTAAGCTACTGGACTGGCATCTAGGTTACCTTTGTGTTCAGAGCTGGCCACCAAGAAGTAAAAAAATGTTTCTGTTGGCCTCAACTTTTCCATAACTGGGAAGGATTTTTTGAGTCAGCAACACACAATTTTATATGAAGCATGGATTGAATGCAAGATACCAAGTTTGGGCTTTTGCCTCTGTTCAAGTATTTTGAGAATGAATGCTTGAACCATGGCCTTCTTTGGGAGCCCCTGAGGCGAACCCAGAAAGTCCAGGGTTGCAGCCTAGAAGAGCCATGTTTACATAACACAAACAGGTTTCTCATTAGCAAGCCAAGTATTAGCATTGCATTAGAGTTATAGTTAGCGGCATTTTGCTTCTCAAAGACAACCCTGTTGTGCAAAGGATTTATCTGGCAGAGAAATATGGTGTTGTTACCTCAATTCACTCAGTCATTGAGTTTCAGCCAGACATACGTGGTCAGTTGAGTTTGGCATGAGTTTGTGCTGCCACTGGGAACAGGCCATGCCTTTTGACCCTTTCCCTTAGTGCCTGGTCACTTGTTTCCCTGACCAAAAAAGTTTTCCCTTTGCAGGATGTTCCCTGGCACATCAAAACCTCATCACGCGGGGTTGGCTTTGGGGTTTGTTACAGGCCCAAGACAGGCAGCAAGCACACTAAGAGGTGCCAAACTATCAACCTTCATGGCAACCGTGACTTTACAGGCTTGGCTTCAGGCCAGGTGAAAATACACTCTAGGTGCATGCCTGGGTAAAACTGAGATTTGACTCTCAGTAGCTCAGAGATTCAGAGTCTGACAGGCAAGAGATCCAGAAGTCGCAATAATAAGTCAGGGTCCTACAGGAAGAGCTTCCTGGGAGGGGAGCCACAGGATCCTCCTGCGCTGAGCTCATAGAGTGTGCAAAGTCAAGTGTTTGCAGAAGCTGGTGTAAATAAAATCACTGTCAGAAAGAGTACATTAAGAATTACCAGAAAGATGATATTCCTGGGATTCTCCTAGGTTTTAAACCCAGTAACCTGGCTGCCAAAAGTGAGCTATTACTGGGGGTTATTAACTTTGTGGTCTTCTTGGAACCCAACGTATCATCCTGACCTCTCTCACGTTGATGCTCAAAGGTCTGGAAGTTGGGCAGCAATTTCAGCCTCTCCCATTGATGTTGATTCAAAAAGTGATTTAAATGGCAGGCTCAGCCAGCAAAGCAAACTTCAGACATAAAAAGAATAAAAATCCCTAGTTGAAAGCAAAGGCTACATTAGCTACAATTGTGCCATAATTTTCTACTTAAGTCAACATCAGGTTGGGCCTTAGATTCTTGAGCACAATGAGGAGCGTTTTGGAAAGTGGAAATTGCATTATGGCTTCTGTTTCCTTTCCAGGGAAGCATGTGAAGCATATTACAGAGTGAGGGAAGGTCATGACTGCAGGGAACGGCACAGGATGTCTGAGAGGGAAAGGTGGGGTGAGAGGAGCTGCTGCAAAACAAGGACAGAGGAGCAGCATGAGGGTGAAAAGTGGTAACTGGAAACCCTGCAGTATCTTAATCAGAATTCTTTTACATAAAATGTCTTTTACAAAAAAGCTTCCCCCTCCCCTCCATTACTTCTGACTTTTTAAAATATGCGTTGTTGGTCTTCTTTTTTTTTTCACATTCTGGCAATGTTCTGAAATTTTTGAACTGCCGGGCAGATAGACTCAGTGTTTCAAAACCAGCATCTGCATGTGTGCACATATTAGTCTGATGAAAATGCTGGACAGGCTGGAAGTGATCAAAGTGTATTTGCTTAGCTGTGATCAGTTAATGACACCACTGTGTTAAGTATTGTGCTTGCTATATTGCGGCATGCACCTCCCAGCTATATTTCATGCATCATTCCCTCTGCCCATAAAATTATTTCTAAGCCAGTCCAGCACTGAGTCTTAAGGAGGATGGAAGATGTGTCAGCCCTCCTTCCACCCCCTCTGTCTTAGGGGAGGGAGGATCTCAGGCCTGTCATACACAGTCAGGGAACCAGCTAAAGGAAGAGCTCGTTTTCTCTACAATCCCTTTGCTGTAGCAGCTACGTTGGCTTTTCCAGGTTTGCTTATTTGAAGCACTTTGGAGAACTACTGCCCAAGCAGCACCCCTGGCAGTGTGGTGGAGAGAAAAGCATATGGTTTAGCATGAATGAAGTAAGCATAAGATATCTACATGTTTCTTAAAAGGCAAATTGTCTGAGAAGTCTGTTTGACGATAGCCCAAGCTGTAATTACGTACCCTTGTGGTTTGCTGTTTATATGATTTTTTGTCTGTTTTTTCAAGTGTGCCACAGTTATGTATACTTCAGTGGCTCAGCAGCCTTTTAACAAGCTGTAGACGGTAGCCTATTGCTCAGGCACTGGCAATACTAAAAGGCAGAAGGTACTATCCTTTAGCCCTTTGCAAGATTATGTAGCTTAACAATATGGAGCAGTCTCAAAGTGATGACCTGTCCACGAGGGGGTCAGGAATTGGGATGATTGCCCTCTACCTTATCATTATACAGCTGCTACTCAGGATATTTTGGTGTTTGAGTTAATAATCTTGCAAATACAACAAGGTAGTGAGGGAACTGCACAGAGGAAACTATTTGGAAGGAATTAAACATTAACAACACACCTTAAATACAACCTAGCAGGAGCAAAAAAAGGGAAATACTGTCCCAGTACAGTCTGTACCCAGTTTTAACAGGCAGGCGGGATTTGTTTACGGAAGCTGACAATCATCTCCTTCCTCCCTGCAGTAAAACATGTATTTAAAGGAAGTACTAATAGGAATTTTGTCTAAGGTACAATTTGCAAAGTAAAGCTTCAAAGACAAGCCTGGTCCATTTGAGTTGCTACTCTGTACACTAATTATTTAAAACAGGAGGCAGCAGCTAACTGACTGTTTAACTGATTCCCAAGTTGGATGGCTTTTAAGTCCATGCTACCCCGCTGTCTGTGTTCCAGGACTGCAGAGCTCTGTGGTTAGAAGGCTGCTGGCTCAGCCATGAGGTACCCTGACTGATTCAGTTGCGCCTCCATCAGCTTTTGCCATGGGGTTCTCAAGGTACCCCAGGCATGAACCCAAAATGCCCAGGATAGCAAAGCCAGTCTCTTAGAGATTACTCACTACGTGGTTTTGTCTTTATGAAAATAAAGGGACAATCGTGGAGAGGGGCAACCCCCCAGAACAGGTCTGCCTGTTCAGTAGAGGCAGGAGAAAACGATACGTGACCTCGCTGCACTTCTGCTGTCCAAGTAAACCGGGGTTTGCCAGCCAAATTAAATAAATGCCCAACACCCCCTTCCTCCAAGTAACATCAAGTCTGATTAAGAGTCCAAAGAGTACATTTTTTAGAATGTCAGTGGCTGAATCAGAAGATCAAAGATCATTGATTTTTTAAACTTTATTTTATCTCAGAGAATGAGTTTTAAAAAAAAGCCCTTATCAGCTTCTTTTTGAATGCCTGAAAGGGGAGAAAATTAAAGGATATTTATTAGTATTAGCAGTAGTATTCCAGAATGTATTGCATGCATTATTATTCATATTATTCTCGAGATGCAGTGCCAGCAAATCATAGATATAGAGAGTTGGCAATAAATTAATTGGAGAACTAAAAAAGTACTGGAAATTAGGAAAGATGATGAAATGGAAGAGATCAGCTGAGCAAAGTGAAGACTGAGAATGGCACATCTTTCTTGCACTAATATGATAATGAAATATAGCAAAGGCAGAGTGGGAATACTGATCTTCACATGCTTCTAAAAACTTCTTGCCATACTCGGTCACATTTCTATAAAATTCCTGACATGAGCTGTTACAGGATGAAAAGACCTTTGTGGCAATATAAATGCATCTCTGGTGCAGAGCTCTGCCACTTCTGCAGTGATAGTTTCTAAACTGATACAGTGTCACAGAGTGAGCTGGGCTTTGGAAAAACTGATGGCTTAATGTCAGCTGTGCTATAGCTTTAGCCTGAGGACATGAGTCCAGGCAAGGAGATCCAGGGCCCATAAACAGTGTGCAATGCATACAGGGAAAAACAACGTAAACTCCCACATGAATTGTTGGGCTCTGGGCTGACATTACCTCTCAGAATTGAGGCTTGGTATTATGATAAATAGTGACATAAAATCTTAGTTCTGACTGTTTGACAGTGAAGAAAAAAACAGATTTAATGCTGTGTATCATTTAAGAAGAAAATAGAGATAAAACATTATTGTTCCTCTGTCATACGTGCTTCTGCTGCTGCTCTCAGAAGACAATGGAAGAGGATGAGAAAAAATGTGATGATGGGTGGCTGGGCTGGTCAGAGACGTGAAGCAGTCCCTGTATGCAGAACAGCCAAGTACGACAGGGCTCCGTGGGGTGGGGAAGAGTTGGCTGCCAGACGTGATGCTGACGTCTGCAGTGCAGAAAGGGTAGCTGGTGGCTGAGGAGCTGAGAGCTAGGAGGGTCGAGTGAAACTCCAGGCGTTCGGTTCAGAACAGATCAGAGGAGAGTTCTTCAGGTACATAATTAAGCTGGGGAGCTCTTTGCCATATGAGGCTGTGAGTGATAAAATTTGCATGAGCTCAGAATGAGACTGGGCAAGTCTGCAGAGGAGAAATCCACTGAGTGATACGGTTAAAAACAAAACCAACCTGCCTGGGTCAGAATGTTGCTGAGCTGTGAAACATAGAAGGAGGCCAGGAGAGAAACACACATTTTCTCCCTTTTATTATGCTCTTCCAGAGGCATCTGTTTGGCTACTTGCCCCTAGCAGCTTTTCCAGTTTGAGCAGGCCTTTAAATGTGTCCCAGGGGGGGAAAGGGCTAAAGGAAAACAGGAATAAAGAAAGACACCTGCTTGTAAAGGATAAAAGGGCAGGAGTGTGAGGGTCATGCAACTCAAAGCTGAAGAGTCAGGGTGCAGAGACAATCAGCAGAGCGCTGGGCAGCACCCGCTCCCCCCAGGCACCCAGGGGGCAAGGGGTGCTGCCAGGTGGGGACATGGGAGGACATGCAAATGGAAACTGTCCTCATGGCATCCTCAGAGGAGAAGAGCACCAACAGCTGGGGCTGTCCCAGCGCGCTGAGGAGGTTCAGGTGTGGAGGCAGGAGTGCGAACATGAGGGAAGGAGGGCAACACAAGCCTCAGCAGGAGGGTTTTGGGGGGATGCTGAAGCAGCGCTGGGACGCAAGGATGTGGCTGGAAGTCTCTGGTGCAGTGAGGCTGGGCTAATGGGCACCTATCCCACTGTGCCTCGCCTGGTTTGTCCTGACCCATAACTGGAGCCAGATCTGTGAGTGTCCCCAGGCTGAGGATGCCTCAGAGGCAGGAGAAGGCCAGGGGAACATGCTGTGCAGCATCCCCCGGCTGCAGTGGTACGGGAATCTCTAGCTGGGACACAGGTGGAAGGGGGACTGTCTCTGAGCCCGTGGGATTACAGCATTTTGCATTACAGGCTCAGGGCTTTCTGGAAAAGCTGACAAAGATTTTTTCTGTTCTTTGCAGTTTTGTACTAATAAACCAGGCTCCCCAGCAAAGTTCTGTGCTCCACACCGTACCACATGTGAAGTTAGGGCAGAACCCAAGAAGTAAAAACAGAGGTCAACAGACTACAAAGTCCCTGCCATACAGCAGTGCAGACTGTATATACCTGGCTTCCAGATTTTTGCAGTGCATTTAAAAATTGAGGCCTATTCAGTCATCATTCTTGCTTCAGGAAACACTAACTTGTTGAGCCGTAAGATTTTTAGGCCTCCAAGATACACTGTCCCCAAAGTAGAGATGACCACAGAGGTGATCAGTTTTTCGTGAGCAAATTTCACATCCACTTTGCTTGCTGAAATCTCAAATTAGTAGCCTTCTGGAAGGGAAGGGGGAGCTAAATGAACTCCATTCCCTTCTCCATTAAGACCTGAAGGAGCAGGGCTGCTCTTCAGTCTCTCTGCTTTCCTCCAGTCACCTCAACCCTAGCCATTGCCATCTGGAGCAACCACTGGTGACATCTCTACCACTTGTGAAAACACCCAAGTAATCTGTTCCCCTGAGGGATGGGTTCTCTGACCCTGGGCACCTCAGCTCCACCAGCTGGAAGAGCGGTGAGAGCCCTGCCTGGCTCCAGCATTGCCAAAGCGTTGGTGCCGCCCAGTGAAAAGCCTGGTCCCCTGCACAGGGCTCTCTGCTGGGCCAGAAATGCTAAGCTGTGAATGAAATTTATATTCTTTCCAGAGGGTTGTTGCAAAAAGCAGTTGAAAAGCTGGTTCTTCCATTATCTGATTTCTACCCCAGAAATATCTCTTGGCATTTCCACAGCTTTAAAATTACTCTTCCTCTTTCCACCTTTACTTTTATGTGAATTGTTTTTCTGTGGCAGTCTTTTTCTCTTCATTGGTTTTGCTTCTGTAAAGGACTTTGCTTAATGTTTTCCTTCATATTGATCCGTCTCAAAGTTTTCCTTTTATTTCAAACTTCTTAGTTGCTATATGATTCTGCTGTGTGGTTTCTAGGTCTTCTTTTGCTTTACAGAGTCCTTTTTCTCTTAGGCACTTTGGCTTGAACAGCTCTACAGTGGTGATAGCATGAAAAATTGCTGTATCCCTTAGTGGCTCTATACAGAAGTCTGAAATATCAGTGAGGGAAAGAGAGACAAAGCAAGCATTACTTAATATAAAATAAGGGATATTTATTTATAGGATGTTTATCTTTAAAAATTCCCTAATAGCACAAAGAGAAACTTCACCATTTTATAAAAAATACATGCTTATTTTTCTTCATACATTCTCATCATACCACAGGTGTTGGGGATTCAGGGGAGGACAGGCAATGTAACACCAATCCGGCAGCAAGTCGCCCCGGAGCACAGGGAGCACGCAGAGCCAACCGTACTTCCAGCACTTGATGTCCTGGCTGGTGTTGTAGCTCTAACAGTCTTCAATGTCCACTACACAGAGCACATCCTGCTCTCTCCTCCTGTGCTCAGGCACTGAGCTCCTATACTGCCCCCAGCTCTGCCTTTTAAGGTCCTTAGCCTTGTTAAGTAATTAACCTTATTAGTACAAAACAATTATCACCTGGGAGTGCAATGATCAGTGGGGCTGCCCTACCAACCAACAATCAGCACTCTGTTCAACCTCTACACACAGGCTTTCCACAAAAAGAACAAGCATTTATTTTTGTGCTGTGTACCCAGAACAGCTACTCACAACTGTCGTCCTGCCATGATTTGGTGCTGAGAAGGTGTAGGCTGATGTTTAGAGGCAGAGTGCTCCTTGTTTTACTGGGGGCCGTTGTGAGTGGCAGGGGCTGCAGGTCTCTGAAGCAGGATGGGTTTATGCTTTGACTGAGATGGTATAGGGCTATATATATTCTGTCACAGGCATTTGGGAGAGTACATCTCCTGAGGTCGTGGCAAGCAGATTCTTTTCAGCTCAAACACTCAATTCCTGGAACAGTTTCACATGCATGGCACTGGGTCTGATCTGAAGCCCACCGAGACCAGCGAGTGCCTTTCTGCTGGTACTCAGTCAGGCTGGAACCGGATTGAAAAAGTGACCTAGATCTTTTGCTCCGTATCTCAGGCTCTCTTTGCGTAACCATCCATAGGTGGCCTAAATTTACCACTGCAGTGTGAAAACCTGAATCCAGGAGCAGCAGTGGGTCTAGCTATTTAAGCCACATTTTGTCCTGATTTCAAAACTGTGAGCAAGACTTGCACTATTTGTTTTGTCAGCAGAGCTACGCTGGTGGATATTTTCTTTGGTGACCAGTTTTCTTTCTGATCCATGGCTATACCATCAGGAGCTATAGTGGAGACTAGCAAAGGTTCTTTAGCAGATACTTCTTATTTTGCTTACTGACCCTGGTTTGCTAGCCTGGCAGAAGTGGGTTTTGCTTTCCAGTATAGTTGTGTTTAGACTGAGAGGCCTTTTCAAACTTAGTTTTGCCAGTGGTTTTCATCCCTTTTTGAATTTCAGATTCAGGCAGATACAGAGGGGCTTTCTACAGCTGTGTCTTGCCCTGCCGCTGTTTCTTTGCAAGTCAGACAACACTGCCAAAGGCTCACTAGGAAAAACAATAGGACTGCAAGTGAGTCCTCGGATCTCAGTTCTGTCACCTGCGGCAAGATGGCGGGTATATAAGTATCTGCTAAACATCTCAGGAAAGGTGGAAAATCCTTTTGAAGATGGTATCAGACATTTTTTCATCTTTTTTCCTTTCCTTATGAAAACTGTTATTTCTTACATAAACTATCATGAAATTGGCATTTAAATTAGTGGAGTGATAGTGCTTTAGAGCAGTTGCTGTTCATACAGCAGTGGAGAGTGGGCTTTGGGTGTGAGTTTGGGGTGTTGCACGTGAGGAGTGCAACCCATCGCTCAGGGCAGATGACCAAATGGCATCTGGCTGACCATTTCTGGAACAAATGGGACACCTTTGCCTTTGGAAACATCTGAGACAAACCATATTTAAACTGTGTTTAAAATGGGCTTTATTAATACAAAACTTTTAATTTAGCCTGGGAAGGTAACGCGTGCTGTGTGTTACCAGCTTCTGTCAGCCTTTAGGATGTGGGTTGGATTTTCCTTAGGGTGCAGCTGGTTAGAAGTGCAAGAAACTGTTGTGTGTTCTGGGATTTGAGCAGATCAGCCAGGCAAAGTGTACATGGCATGCAGGAGCTGGGCAACAATGGACCACGTACAAAGCAGAAATGAAATGCAGGACCTGAGGCCAGTGGTCAGCAGTAGCACCTTCCATCTGGGAGTGACTGTTCCAGTGAACAGCATTCCCTGTGGCTCTGTGGTGCAGCACCTCAGTGAAGGGCAGAGCCATTCATCCACTGCGTGGGTGTAGCAAAAGCACAAGCAGTTCACTGTTGTTTGTGATAGGGGACCTTGCATTATGCCTGGTATTTTCATTGTGGACTTTCTGGACTGAAGAGAGTATTGTGTTCAAGTGGCTCCTGAATCAAACTGTTTTCTCAGACAGCAGTTGCTCTCAAGGTAGAAACGATGTTCCCAGAGAAAGCTGGGTGGGAAAACTGGAGGTCTCTTAGTCACATCTTCCAAGAGCATCAGACTTCATTTTTGTTAGATGCAAGCTACTGGGGATTCAGGGGGATGGGGCATTGTTCCTCAGTTATTCATCGTGGTTAATACCAAAGCACTCGATCACATCAGTGTTTCCAGTTACTGGTTTTACAGCCAGGTGCTTGCTGCCATGAGGTAGGATTTTGTAAATTAGGCCTTTATATATTCTGCAAAATATTAACAGGTTTACTATCCCTGCACACTCTTCATTCATTGCAACATAACAGCAGAGAGCAATTTAGCTCCCTGGCAGTGTATTTTAGTAAGACAGCAAATTGTCTGTATTTACTTATGCTATACAATTCAGTAATTGTACTGCAAATCTTGGCCAAGCTCTTGAATAGTTGGGACCTAAAAACAAGCTCTTAAATTCATATTTAGGTTCCTAAATATAAGGTCTCATTTTTCAAGTATTGAGGTCATCCTGACTCTTGCTGACTTTCAGAAGCCAGTAGGCTATCAGCATTTTGAAAATCAGGCCTAGTACTTATTCCCACACTTGTATGGGCAAGCCAAACTATGTTTCAGACGATACCACATTTATAGTATCACAGAGTGTGTTTTATTCCCTGCATTGCAATAATTCCTGGTGGACCTTATTCATGCTGACAAACTATCAGTTTGGATTGATTAAAATGTCCGGTAAAGTGTTTCCAGCAAGGTTGCTATGTGGAATCCTTGCTGGAAGATGAAGAGAAGATGAAGAGATGTACAGAGTAAGAATGTTTCTGGCAAGTGACTGATGTTTTTTTTCTTCATAAAAGGGCAGGCTATAAATACCATGTTTCATGTAACATATGCTTCACTGCCTGTGCATGACAACAAACCTGAGCGAGCTAGGGTTCATCAGAAAGGCTCCTCAATATTACTGGGAGCTCTTCGCCTCTCGGTGAGGTTTTTCTCCTGTGTGTCAGTGCAATAATGCTTCCTTTTCTTTCTCTATAGAATTTCAAGTAAAGTCTGATTCATTACTTCAGGCGCTGAGCTAAATTCTTTCCTCTGGACCATTTTAAAAGAAATCGTTTAAGCCTCAAATACTTGTGCTGGCTGCAGAAGCAGATGTGTGAAAGAGTGAGCATTCGCTTTGCTTCTGCTGCTCATCCTTAAGAAGAGGAGGCTCGCCTTAATCTGTGGGCTCAGAAGTACGGCAGAAGGACTTTTTGACCTAAGATAAAACAATGACAAAACCATTCCTGTGGAAGCACAGCACGCAGGCGCTTCAGGATGTTTCTGGAATATATTACCGGGGATAACTTACTCTTTCTTTTCAAAAGAAAATCATACCAATGCCATTAAGGAAAAAAGTCTTGTGTGATGAGGAGAAAGGGAAGAAATTATTCTTGGTAATATTTAAAAGTTTAGTTTATTTAAAAGAGATGGGAGGATTTAACATACGGTATATCAGCAGAGCGAGCTGGCACGATTGCAAAGGCCACTTTGAAAGAGTTTCTCATTTTGGGCTCAGAGATCTTTCATTTCTTTTATTCAGGTGCTCCAACGGATCAAAATTTGCAGCATTTTTCAGTAATCAATATACACTTTTTTTATCAAATGGGGGCCACTCCTGAGAAAATAATTCTGTTTTGTAAACATGATTTGGCTGAGACTGACTGCATGTTTCCATTCCACTTGCAGAGGCACAGCAATAGCTGGGATTGTTTTCGGTATAGTGTTTATAATGGGAGTGATTGCCGGGATTGCCATCTGCATCTGCATGTGCATGAAAAGCAACCGTGGGACTCGAGTAGGGGTCATCCGAACTACGCACATCAACACTATCAGCACGTACCCAGGTAAGGAAGCAAAGTTACACCCCTGCGAGAGTGCCTGCATTGGTGGTAGGAGTGTATCTTTGGGTAGTTATGGCTCTGCAGTAAATGGGAGATGTGGACACAGCAGGTGGCTCTCCTCAGTCCGGAGGGGGATTCACAAGGCGGCTCAGCGTGCGCAGTGCTCGCCAGGGCAGCGCTCTGCCTGGGCTAATTTATTCAGGGACTCAGTGGGCTAATGAGGTCTGGCCCAGTGCCATGCTCACACAGCTGTGTGGCCTGCAGTGCCCGCAGCAGCACGTTGAGACCTCGCTTAGGGCGGTGCTGCATTGTGCAGGATAGACCTTCTCCCTGTGCCAGCAGCTCTCTGGAAAGGGATTAGTTGCTCTTCTTTTGTGTTCTGGTTCTTGTATTTGCTCTCGTTCACATGCAGTCAGCTCCCTTTCATTGTCTAATATAATGGGGGCCCAGCATACCACAGGGAGAGCAAAACCTGGAGAATAAGTTCTGTGGATCATAGCGCAAAAGCTTCGAGTGGTGCCATGTGGAGTCTAATGCAGCCTGAGCTGGCTGGTCCTCGGCCAGAGCTCACAAGCCCTGCTGGGTGCTGCAGGATCACAGATGACTTCTACAAAGGCCCACAGGCATCTTTGCGGTGTGTTCTCTGCTGTGTGTCCCAGGAGGGACTGCTGGCTGTCATGCAGTGCTGGGTCCGAGTTAGCTCTCTGCATCCACCTGGCTCTGTGCCTGAGCTGATAGGAACTTGGAGCAGGTGCAGGAGGTGCCTGTTGTGCCTTGGTCAAATTTAGCAGAGATCCAACGGTGCTTGCTAGCTCTGGCTTAGTGTTGGATGTGCTCAATGCAGGCCTGTCTGTGGGTCTACACTGTTCTGGTGCAATGTTTTTTTAGGTGCAGGGCAGCACCACGCAAGGCAAAGAGCCTAAGTCAGATCTGGCACTGAACTAATAAGTTGTCACAGGCTCTGGATCACCCCAGGGGACAGGAGCAGGGACCCCTCACAGGTTCGCTCCAGTGCAGTAGCGAGTGACAACTGGAACATCAGGTTGTACCTGATCTAGCTCTGTGCAGAGCCAATCTCTGCACCACACTTGTCAACTCACCCCTGTCTAGGATTGGGGTACAGGGGCACCAAAGGGGGATCTGCACCAAACCAGCTGGGGTCTGCAAGTTTCATTTGTCTGGGCTCCTCACCACGTGAAAGTTACCACGCTGTTGAAGAGCAAAGCTGACCCTCGAAGCAGCATAATAATGTTTATGCGATGCAGCTATGTCTCTGCTTCAGTGGCATTGTTAATAACAAATCTAGGAGCGATTGCCTTGGGATAACTGGAGAGTTCACTGTAATAAAAGGCAATGGTGTTTCATGGATGAAGTCCCCTCATCCGACTCTTAGATATCTCCTGCCTTTATATTCCCTTCTGTTGCAAAGGTTGCAGCAAACCCCAGGTGCATTATGTATACTTATAGGCAAGCTGTGCAATATTTATTATGTGTTCATTTATTACATTCACTGCTCTGAGTGTCTGTTTACTTTTCAGTTAAACTAAAACCATCTATAATCATCCTTATCATTGCAACATTTTTTTGAATAGAGAGATGAGTAATGAAAGAAAACTGCAGTATTCTCAACCGTGAATTTCTGAAGAGCTACTTCAGAATCTAACAGTCACTGCAAGCTGTAAAAACAAGAGTAAAATGAAGACTCCACGCTGTAGCCTTTTCCTCCCTGTGTCTGCTCCTGAAATGTCTCACCCCAGTCTCTCCACCTCCGGGCAGTTTGACTATGCACTCTCCCCAGTCCTGCTGCAAACATTAGTATGGGTTGTTCTTCATCTCAGCAGCAGCAGTTTTTGGAGGATGGGGAAGCGCTGAAATTATTTCTGTGTTCCCCATTGTCATGAACACTTTTGGAGTAATGACCAACCTGGCTTTCGCTGCAGGGTTTGTGATGAACCTTGACTCCCGCCCCCCTGCTGTTACCTGTTTTGGACAGGAATGGCAAGCAAGAGGCTGCCCTTCCTTTGGCCTCAAGCCACAGTGGTAGCCAGTTTTCAGAGAGCAGGGAGTGCTTTTTGGCACACTGGGATTTGAGTCTCTTCCCCCCATCACAAACAACTTTGGTTTCTCTTTCCTCTCTATTCAAGTGCTATTTCACTGCTTCAAACATCTAGGGAGGGGATAGGAAGGCATCCATGGTGACATGAACAGAGACATGAGCAGACTCTGGACCTTAAAATTTGTAGAGACTGCTCTAATGGGGTCTTGGTACGGAGCCTTCAGTTCCTAGCATGCTATCATTCTGCAGCATTTACTGTCTTTTTCATCACTGAATTAATCCTTCTCTGAGGTTAGTAGAAGTAGTTGAGAAAATGTTTTCAGCTGTTTATGAATATTTTTTTGGTTTCTAAATGCCTGACCCAGTTTACAAATGCCGGACTCTCCTCAGATATCTCCATTGGGGTGAACAATGTGAAAGCTCAGTTATTGCTCAGCCTGAGCCCTGGGAATGTCCTGGAAAGATGGCTGGCTCTTGCCCTGGGAGGTGTGATGCTGCTGTGTTTGGCATGGCATGTCACACATCTGGGAACCCAGAGGGTGTTTGAGAGGCCTGTGGAGATCAGCAAAAGCCCTGGCTACTCCGTCGTTCTGAGATGACATAAATCCATGTTGCTGCTGAAGGGGATGGTTCTGATAAAAACTCAACCTTCCTCCCCTGGAGAAGTTGAAGTCTGCCACATCACCCTGGTATTGTCTGCCATATGGCCACTCAAGTACTGTTACCAGCACAACATGTTGATGGGCACGTGGCTAAGCATAGGAGGAAAGAGCAATAAGCAAGGACTTGCATTGACATACAGTGACTGGATAATGACAGTCTGAAAAATAACTGAGCGCATTGCCAGGAGACTTTGCATCTGTTATATGAAAATCTGAATGTCAACTAGAAAATACCTGGGGGCCTGCATCTGAAAAAAAGATTTTTAACTCTGTCTTCTTTTTTCTCCCTTTTCAGTGGCTCCACCACCATACAATTATGAATATGAAATGGAGTATCCAGTTGACCTACCTCCACCTTATACTCCAACTCCACAAACTTCAATACAGTATCCCCCACCCCCTCCTTACCCTGGATATTCAGGGAAATAATTACATGGCTTCACACAGATATTAACTGCTTGCACTGTTGGGACAAATATTGTCAACTCAGGGACGAATTGGATGGGGTCTGCATCAACACATATGGCCAGGTGTTGAAATAACCTGGGAGGGTTGCCATGGCTCAGGATGAAGAAAAATACTGTCTGCTCTGGACCATCACGTTTCATGATTAAACAACGCGTGACCAAAGAAACAGTTCCTGTAAGTTGGTGCCTGATGAACAGTGCTTAGCACCTGCGCTTCACTTCAGCTGCAGCCCATTACACCGTGTGGGAGTGGGGTGCAAATGGTTCAACGAGCTGTTTTGAAAGCACAAGAGGCAGCTGCTGGGGCTTATTTTGGAGGAGAAGTCCGACTGTTGTCTTCAAGCATGTTATGCCTTTTCTTGAAATTTGGGGAATAAGGAAAAACGAGGAAGACTGAAGCTATTTTAATTTTCTCCTTCAGGCTGATAATACGTGATGATCAGCCGTGCATATTGGCCTGATAAGCATATTATATGCTGTACTCTGTAACCAAAAAATGGTGGATGTTATTTTTGGCCAAGTGTAGGTTGTTTTAAGTGCCTACTTTTAAACAGTTTGAGACTAGCTTGTGACCTGAAATGTAAACCTAAAGATCACTTTTATATGTGAAATACACTAATTTATAGCTGATTCACTATTACCTGGACTTAAATGCTGTATAGATTGGACATATGCTACAATGCCTTTTTTATCAGCAAGTGATGCTTTGATTTTTTTAAAAAAATACTGAGTCAGGAAACCTCACAAGTGGGAGAATAAATACAAACCAAGTATTAAAACATCATAGATTTGTCTTCAGTTGGATTGCATAAAGACTATTTAAAAAAAAAATAAATCATAGTGTTTACCAATAATAATGATATTCAGCCTGCCCAAAGAGATGAGCAGAGAGACTGAGCATCAGATTACTTTTGAATATTGTCTTGGGCATTTTAAAACTGTAAGTCGCCAAATAATATTTTTTGCATTTGTCATACATATTGTTCAAAATTACTTAATCTCTACTATGTGAAGTACAGGCCTTCATGATTTAAAAGGTTCCATATACTTATGGGTCTAACTGTAATTCAACAGCGGCTATTTGACTTTAGAATAGAGTATCCCATTACCTAAAGTGTCATCCTTCAGTGGTAAGACTAGCATTTTTCTCAGTTTTATATGCAAACCATAACGACAGTGATTCTCTTTGGGGATATAAAAGTGCTGAATGCCCTTAGTTTGAGTTGGGTGACTGAGCAGATTGAGAACACTGCAGCCAAAATAGCAGAAGGTGAAAAAAATACAGTGCCTAGAGTTCAGGACATGGCGTCAGGTCCACTTCAGAGGGAGAGACTACAGTTTACCACTGATTCCTGGAGATAGGAGGCATTTAAATGTTTTCCAGTGTAGCCCTCATCTTCTTTTCAGGTGAGATCAACTGACAACCTCTCATCACCCCCTAAGTCTGATATTTTTGTCATTCAGTCCTGATTCAGAGAAGAACTCAAGCAAGCTTTTATCTTCGAGCACAAAAGTTATTCAGAAGCCTTCTTGTAAACAAGACCTTACTGACTTTTCTTGCTCAGATTTTGTAATTGTATTTGTCCTTGCCTGGCTGATTAAGCTTATCCTCTTGAAACCCCACTTGAAAGTGCAAATGGCCCCAGTCCTCACCACTGTAAGTTCAGAACTTCTGTGTGGCTCTTGGCCAAACTGAGCCTTGAGTCACAGGCCCATTAGCTACTTAGGCATTTTTAACCCAGTCAGAGGAAGACTGACCTGTGTCACCCATTTTGGTTGCTGCTGGTTCCTTGGAGTCTTCTCTGAGGAAGGAAAGTTATATCACAGAATCACAGAATCACAGAATCCTAGGGGTTGGAAGGGACCTCAAAAGATCATCTAGTCCAACCCCCCTGCCAGAGCAGGGTCACCTAGAGTACATCACACAGGAACGCATCCAGGCGGGGTTTGAATGTCTCCAGTGAAGGAGACTCCACAACCTCTCTGGGCAGCCTGTTCCAGTGCTCTGTCACTCTCACAGTAAAGAAGTTCTTCCTGATATTCACATGGAACCTCCTATGCTCCAGTTTGCATCCATTGCTGCTTGTCCTGTCATTGGTCATCACTGAAAAAAGCTTGGCTCTATCGTCCTGACACTCACCTTTTACATATTTGTAAACATGGATGAGGTCACCCCTCAGTCTCCTTTTCTCCAAACTAAAGAGACCCAGCTCCCTCAGCCTTTCCTCATAAGGGGGATGTTCCACTCATTTCTGTCCTGAACTAGGTTATCCTTACAATTACTTCTGCTCTGGGCTATATCCTGCCACATTTCGGCTGGTACCATGACCTCTCAAGATACAGATGTTCCTCAATTGAAATCCACCCATGAAGGGCAACTTGTGTGTGGTGTTTTGGCAGTCCCTACTCAAAACCCTCCACTGGGGTGTTAATGTGCCTGCAAACGTGGTGGCCAGAATGAAGAACAGAAAGAACATAGTTTTCTCTGCGGGAAATCCTGTTCCTGCCACATCATTCTACATTAGTACCTCAGCACTTTCCAGTTGATCCCACTGGATGATACTTCTGTGCCAAAAGTTACCAACAGATAGAGAGTATTGTCATTTTTCCCATTCTTGTATTTCATTTCTTTGTGCTGAATATAAAGATACACAATTCAAAAAGCAGTTTGTATTTGATAAATCCAGTCTCCTGAAAAATACAGAGAAAGAAAACTATCCTATAGATCGCAAATCTTCCCTTAGAGGAAGAATTTCTCCAGCTGTGACATTTGTCAGAACAAGTTATAAAGCCAATTTCTTAAATAAAAAGGCATTTCTGGAAAATAACTAAAAGTCTTTGATCACAGAGTCCTCTTTTTTTCAACTTTGTGATTGCGTGTTGCCTCTGATGATATTGCATAAAGGTCATAGTGACCAAAGTATCTACAGTGTACACATGGCTTATTTCAGGGGAAAATCATGGAAATAGGATATTGAGTATTTCATAGTGATAGAGAGCTGTTCGTTTGCTATGAAGACACTAGTGAGGATGCTGATGTTCTGCATATCTACATATGTTGGGCCATACCACACAATCTTAGAATCATAGAATGGTTTGGGTTGGAAGAAACCTTAAAGATCATCTAGTTTCAACCCCCCTGCCATGGGCAGGGACACCTCCCACTAAACCAGGTTGCTCAAAGCCTTGTTCAACCTGGCCTTGAACACTTCCAGGGAGGGGGCAGCCACAACTTCTCTAGGCAACCTGTGCCAGTGTTTTGCCACCCTCACAGGAAAGAATTCCCTTCTAATATCCAATCGAAATCTACCCTCTTTCAGCTTAAAAACATCCCCCCCTTGTCCTATTGCTACATACCCTTGTAAAAAGTCCCTCTCCAGCTTTCCTGTAGGCCCCCTTCAGGTACAGTGATTTTTATCTCAAAGGATGCATCTCTTGTCTGTGCTAAGGGCATAAAACATAAATGTGTTGCTCTTCCACAAAACCAGGTAAAAGTAATACAGAGTAGCCTGTTTCAGAAAGAGGTGATGATTGCATTGAAAATAATCGAGCAAACTGAGACAGCCAAAGAGGGAGTCAGAAGGATTTCTAAAAGTAAAGGAATAGAATAAAAAAGTTGCTGCATAAACAAATGTGAGCATGTGCTAATACTAGAGTTTTATTAGTTGAATTTAACAAAAAAAGTTTGAATGTTTTTATACCTTAAGTGTTATTTTCTTTGTGTGGAAACATATACTTTATTCAACACCTCCATATTCAAAGTTCCTGCAGTGCAGATATTGCCAGCCAGCAGTCATTTATTCTGTTTCACATGAATAGCTTGCAGATGAGTGGGTTAGTACAAAGAGTTTTTACTTAGTCACACCAATTTATTTCAGTTACATGTCCTATATCATACTGTAAAGTAAGAAAAAAGTACAAAAATATAATCTATGGCTGGAAAAGGTGAAGCGATCTTTAGCTTTTCTCACCTGGCAGTGGACAATGTCACTAATGTGGTCAGTGAATGTAGCGTTGCCCTGGGCAGCTCCTATACTTGGACCAGATGTTACTCATTTTCTTGTGGTCTCGGGTTGCTCTGCATTTGGCTCACGATTTCTAGGCTGAGCTGGGGAGGCAGAGCGGGAAGGTCGCCATGTCAGGAGTACAGGACCTGGTCCCATGAGCCTTTCTCCTTGGTTTCCTAGTTTAGCACATTAGATGACTGCCTGGTTGCAGACTGCTGTTATGGATTGAAAGCAGCAGGAGCTGCAGGTGCTTACAAGGACACATATGCTTTCATACACTCTGATGCCAGTCCTCTTTTGTGGAAAAAAATTAATTCTCTGTGATGTCTTACTTAATCATGTATTGGGGATATTTCAAGCCATGATTCATTTTGCAAACTTAATTTCATCTGGCATTTTTTAAACTTTTTTTTTTTCCCAGAAAGAGCTACTTCCAAACCAGTTGTCTCTGACAGTCTACTGTTTCTAGGGTATATACCAAACAGCAAGAGAAATGTATTTAAGAGCTAATGACCCATTTGGGAGACTTTACAAATTAGGTAATAATCAGTTGGAGGAGTTAAAAGGCCAAGGCAAAGCCAAGGGAAGTTAATGGGCTAGGCTGCTGTTACCTAAACGATACACTCTGATGAAAGGATCATTAATGCTGTTATAAGTCTTTTTAATTAATGAAAAATGTAACTATTTGCTTTTTTAATGTTGGTAGCTTTGAAAGATGCAGTTTTACCAGTGTACTAGACCAGATTTTCAATAGCGCCACAATGGAAAGATTAAATTGCTTCATAGAGCACCTGGATCGATATTAACAGTGTTCTTGCTATAGTAGAAATAGAGTCTTTCAATTTAAAGCAAATGTTCTCAAGAACCTTTGTGAAACCACAATGATATTTTTTGGATGTAATGGGATAGTTCATAAAGCACTGATGGCTGTCTATTAGAATAGTAAATGTTTGGCATTTCTGTATTCACTTCCATCCTGGAAGCTCTCCAAATGCTTTACTAACTAGAAAAATAATTATTTTAGTCACCTCAGAATAAAACACAACAGGTATTTAACAGCACACAGTAATAGTATATAGCACCCTGAGGGAGAACTTGCACAAAAGAATTAAGGGAAATTTAATATATTTCTTCAGTTTCACTAAAATGTCAGTGCTTAGACAAAGCACGTTGAGAAAATAACAACCAGGACCTTTTATCAAGTGGTCCCTGTTATTACTTTTGAACGGGTTCACTCAGTCTAGTGGTGTTTTTATATTGCAGCAATGTCTGATGTCTGAAAAACAGAGCCCCGCTCCAAGCCTGGATTGAAGTCCACCCATTATAAAAACACGCCTCCCGTTTTGTCATGGCTTTGGTGTGCAGCTGAAAGAGGTGAACAGAGAACTGAAGAAGGGAAGGATGATGGTCCCTCACTTTACAAAAAGGAAAGAGAAATGGGGAAAAACAAAATAGCCAAGACTTTTTAATTTGGTATGACCTGCAGAGGATGGCTCGCTGATGCTGTTGCCAGTGACTGTCACTGTAGGAAGAGCGAAGGCAGTGAGCACAGAGGGTGCAGAAGAGCTGCCACGCGGTCAGGAGAACAGCACAGAGAAGGATCCAGGGAGTTCTGGCTCAGAGGTCATGGTACTCAAGATGCTGGGGGCAATAACTAGAGCAATAACCTTTGTCCAGTATGCTGTGAAGGTTAGGTGGTCAATATTTACACAGCACTGGAAATGGAAAGTGTTCATTATATTTGTTATGCTATGCACCATTAGTATTTTGTATCCTTAGTGAAGAGTAGGATAGGACAGCCTTTGGATGCCACTGCTATCACAGTGGTGACTAAGAATGGACTAAAGCCAACAGAAACAAAAGGAAAGCCAAAGGCTTAGGTGTTTCTGAAGAAAGTGGAGGGTTTTTGTCTGCCTAGCATATGAAGCTGGCTCCCTCACAGAGGCGAGCTGGCCTGCTGCCAGTGAAGGCAGCTGATTTTAAACAGCTGAAGCCCGCAGGAGGGAGACCGAAGTGGGAATCGTGTGATGCTGGTTTTCCCCAGGCCTGAGACTTCACCTGAGCCCTCTGCTCGCTGGCAGGAAACCTGCTGGGTGGGAGGCTTCAAGGCAGTTCTCCTTTCCTGCAGAAGTGCCAAGCTGGCCATCTTAGCCCTTCGCAGCACATCTGTGGTATGTTCATTTTCAGGAACACAGGCAAAACCATTTTTTCCATGGCCATGAAGCAATCCCCAGCTTTCTCTCAACAGACCCTATGTGGTATTGATGGGAAGTCCTCCATTACAGGAACTCATCTGGAGACTGGAATGGCCTTTCACCAGCTTACCCAAATTGCCCAATTTTTATATTATAGCATATTTACCAGTGACTCATATTGTTGTTCTTATTTTACATCTCCCTCAAGATCCCTCAGGGCTGCTTCCTTATTTTACTGCTGCTTGCCTAAGAGCTTTTCTGAAGAGCACTAATAACAGGAAAACAATTCGTGAGCAGACCCCTGCCCCCCTGCATCACCACTGCAAGGAGCTGCGGGGGGAGGCTGGGCTCTGCCAGAGACCTCTGTAGCCTGGTTTTAAACATCGCCTCCTCTGCAGGGGAGGAAGGCCAGCTGTTCAGCAGCTATCCTGAGATCACCCTCTGCAAGCCTTGCTTGTGGTGAAACTCCACTCTCTCTCTGCTTTCCAAAAATCCAGTTGTGCTTTAGAAAGAGGAAAGGGAAATGGGAAAAGAAATCATGCCGGCAGCTGCCAGCTATCAAGCTGGTAGCATGTTTCCTCATTTCTGAATGTTTCTGGTTTCCTTCACTGTAAAGCATCTTTAACAGGAGAAGAGGGTGTGCTATGGGCATCTGTGCAACTGCAAAGCCCGAAGGTACCCTGGGGCTGCCTTATGATTTCGGTACCTATAGGCCCGCACTTTGCATCTGGATCTTAATGAACAAGTGCTTAACTAGGAAGTTGGTTTTACCTTTTTTGGGTGTTTGTTTGTTTGTGGCTTTTTTGTTGTTTTGTTTTTTTAATGTAATATGCTTCCATAATATCAATTATGGATTAATTTTTAGATATCTAGTGTCCTTTGGTCTTACACAGGCAGGAATTTATTGGTGACTAGACTGTTCCCAATTAAACAAAATGTTAATCTATGCCTGGGAATCTTGTGAACCCACGTAGTGAGACTCAAACTTCAGTGGATATTTAGTTATACCATGAAACTTGAACAGTAACTCAACGAATACAGATTATGTAGATTGTACAGCAAGATGTGCAGAATATGCACATGGAATAAATCTGTATGGTTACCACTGGCCCTTGTTTGAGGCTAAGTATCATAACAGTGAGCTGCTTTGTTATGATATTGGGCTTGGTGGTGGTTTACCACTTGCCAAGGCATAAAGGGATACCAGGATACCTGCCTTTAATTGACAGCTAAGAGACAAGGTTGCTTCTGTACCTGCTACCTCACATAACAAGAATCTATGAAATCTGAGGCTGCCCTTGTCTATTATCATCATCATTATTTCTGTGTTTAAAAAACAAGGCAGAGCTCTTGTGGGCATTCATCAAATAAGTGCTCTGGTCGTGCAGTCTCCACTACTGAGTCTCCTCAGCTGAGACCTCATAAGGTAAATTCTTGAGACTTAAGAATAAAATTAAATACATATGTGCAGCATTCTGTGAAGGGGTTTCACAGCTGGTGGATAAGGGCAGAGCAACTGATGTCATCTACCTGGACCTGTGCAAAGCATTTGACACCATCCCACATGACATCCTTGTCTCTAAATTAGAGAGGCATGGATTTGCTCACTGGTAAGCTTGGACAGGAATCCTTCTGACACTAGTAAGGATAATAAAAAGGATTGATTCAGATCTTAGTTCTTGGCTTGTGGGAGGTGAGGGAAAACAAAGCATCCCACTAGCTGGAGCTCAAGATTCGTTGGAGTTTTAAAGCACTTCTCCATCCATGGATAATAGGCTTATTTTGATCATAGTAGTGAATGTGTCCAATGAGAATTTTCATAAATTAAATAAGACAATAGTGATTGGTTCTGCCTACGACAAAATAATAGTTCTGGTCTAGACAGAGTAAAGTGTCTGGTTCGCCTGGTGCCCTGATCACCGTGACCTTCACATAAGACTTACATGATGAAGTTGGATTAAGCTAAGTGGGGCCTACATCCAGAAATATATTTACTCATTTTATATCAATGTGATGAGCTGGTATTCTCGACCTTTGCAATTGAAAAGGGAAATTAAGTGTCTGCCAGTTGCTTGTTCCATGCCCCAGGAGTAAGAACGCTGAGTACAGGCTGACCTCTGGCAGTAGCTCTGCCTGTCCTTGCCCTCCTGCAGAGCCCAGTAACAGCGTGGACAGCGGGAACAGGCACAGCTCCGAACATCTTCATCCAGCCTAGGGAACTGCTGGGCAATTATATGGCCAACGCTGCAATCTCCAGATTCTTAATTTTTGTGACAGTATAGGGTTTTTTGTGGAAGTTGTCTTCATGTTTGGGTGCCTACTCAAGGTTTGAGAATATTTTGTTTGTATTTCCAGCTTCCTGTTGGAATCCTCCTTCCTGTTCAAATGAGATATTTCTGTGAAAGGCCATTTCCAGTGGATCTAAGGGCTAAACAAACAAAAAGATAAATCTTCCCTGGGCTTCACCTGAAGACTTCCTCACTTCAGGTAATTGGCTCCAGTCCTCCCTGGGTAGAAGGACTGGAAAATGACAGCCAAGGATTTCTGCTAAGTGGAATTTCTTTTATGCTGGACAGTGGGAGTGACTGTGGTGCTGCTTTAGAATATGTGTAATACAATCTGTAAATTGGAAATATTTCATTTATCCTGGCTATGAAAAAGAACAGAACAACAGGAGGTAAGGGAAATTTTCAAGTGCAGATAAATCTTTCTGTTATTCGTATCTTGGAGGTCGGTATTTAAAACGCTGTAGATCAAGATCTTCAGCAATTTTCAGTCTTCTCTTGCCTTTGTATTTCCCAAGTGTCTGTCAAGTGTTATTTCTTCCCGATGTTGTCAGCTTCTGTTGCCTGGTACATGATATATATTTTAATTGACGGCCAGTAACGGCCATTCCAATCATTGTGAAAATGGTATTTTATAGTCAGTCTGGATGGAAGTTGTAACTTGAGGATGTGCCAGTTACTTGTTGGAAATAGGAATAATTGATCCTGAACATAATACCTTTTCTTAGTCCCTATTTATTAGAGACAACACAATCATAAAAGAGCTTTTTTTTTAAAAAAAATGGTTTCTTTTATATATGATTTGCTAGTTTCTGTGTAACTCAGGAAGAAAATTACTCAACATCTAATTAGGGTCTGAGTGAAGACTTGAACATAGAAATGTAATTGAGCATGACAAAATACTGTTTTGCCCACAAAAATGTTGAGTACAAGGTCAACAGTTAAAGTCTCTTGCTAGTGTCATTCACAGAAATGTGCTGGCAAGGCTTCGGGTTAGGTCTGCATGGTGGCATGGAAGTGAATGTCACACATTGTAGCACACCTGGGAGGGCAGTAGAAAGGACACAACATGCAGACCCACAACAAGGAGGTACAGAGGGGCTCTGGAGAGGCTGCACCACACCCCAAGACCACTGCTGAGAGCCCCTTGCCCCCTCGTCTTTGCTGCTGCCATTACTCGTGTCATGACTAGTAAATTTGAGTTGGATGTGTTGAGCTGAGTGAGGTCTGGTATCTCACAAAGGCAGCATGAGAGAATACAGTAGGAGAGGTAATGCCTTTTAAAGAAACCTTTTGGTCTGAGCATCCATTTACATGGAAGATGGCGCTCCCATGGTGTACTTGGCTTCACTGGTGATTAATATGTTTTCTATTACCTGTGTGGTGTCACTGAGCTTATCTAAATCTCATCATTGCCTTTCCTCACTAATCTTGAAGTTTAGTTTTTTTCTGGGCAGGAGTGTGATGCAGAGACTTAACAATCTAAACCTTTTGCTGAGACCATGCCACTGACATCAGTTCTTGTGATGGCTGCAGGTCACCACGCCTGCCCTAAGCCCCTTAGTGTCAGAAAGCATCATTACCCTTGTGCATGCTGCGGGGGTGTCGTCAAAACTAGAAGAAATTTTAAACCATCTCAGTGGGTTGGGAGGTGCCCCTTTTTTGCACTTTGTACCTGATGCTGTAGGTTATAATTTGCTTTATAGCAGACAGCCTGCAAGAAGGTTTGCTTTTGATGAATGAAGGGTGAATATGAGCTGGTTAAGATGGTTTTCTGTAATTCAGTTTGTTTACCCTGGGGTCAGCAGCTGGTCTGTGGTTTGGGAAAAAGAAGGGGTTTTTTCCCTACTTTGTTTTCATAATTCTTGAATGCTGAATATACTTTCACAGCCTGAAGGCAAAAGTAGTGAAATCACTGTAATACAGGAAAGCTTTCAACTGACTTGGGGTTTGTAGCCCACTTGGTCTAAGAAGACCTCGTCTCCAAATTTTCACGGGTTTTTCTCCGTCTCCTTATCCTCCCAGAGGGTTTTCCTTGGCAGATTTTGAGGACTTCCCAGAGTTTTGCTGGAAATACGCAGCAGACTCATTGAGGCCATCGTGCAAGAGTCACAGGCAGGAAGGATGCTGCCTGCCACATGGCTGCCTGCACATCCCGCAGGCCTGATGGGTCTGGGAAGGGGCAGAGAGGTCTTCAGCTCAGATGCTGCTGATTGCCTGCTGCTTGTGGTAAATTAATTTTATCTCTGAAATAGATTTACTGTATCTTCACAGAGCTTTCCAGGAAACACAGATTTATTGTCTGTACATTCATATTTCTGTCCATAAAATCTCCAGGCTTAAATAAAGGTTGCTGAACAAAAGGAAGAAAAAAAGGATGGCTTACCACAGGCTAAGCTAATAAGCAGTCCTAGTTATCTTACTGCAAAATCAAGTGGAAATAAAAGTCAGGGTTGTTTGTTTTAGTATTGACAGCAATTTTCCTCAACCACACTCTGCAAACAACAGGAGTCACACCCCCAACACAATTTTTCAGTGAGATAATTAGCTCATAGCTTCAAAAATATAAGCAAATACGCATCTTGCACATAGGGAAGATACAATCTGAACTGAGCTGAAGAAAGGAAGAGGTTCCTCCCCATTTGATCCTGAAGCAAACCTGTAAGTTCCGTTTTTATGCACCAAATGGGATGGATCCTGATGGTTTTTTGAGAGAGGATGGTGAATACGCTGACAGGTGAAAACCAAACACAAGACGGCTGCATCATCCACAGATATGGTCCTTCAAAACAAGCACAAGAAAATGCAAAAAAACCTCTGCAAGTGGAAATAATATATGGTGAGACTTCTGCTCATTTGCTGTCACTGGGCAGTCTGCTCATGGGTGCCCAAGCCCAAAACATGGCAATCCTCAGACAAACAACAGCCCACACGTGTTTGCTCTGGCAAAGAACCCCCCTCTCCTGCAGAGCAGGGACCACTGGTCTGTGATTTGGAGGCTACAATCATCCAGCATTCAGTTCTCCATGCCACCAAATATCTTCTTTCTGACTTTATGTTTCAACTTGAGCTGAAATATTCCAGTTTTATTTTAATAACTACTTTAATAACTGATTTTTTTTCTCCACTCCCCAGCGTGTAATTAGGGTTTCCCTTGGCTTGAGGATGCCTCCTTTGGCTACATTGCACTCTTCTTCCTGGGTGGGAGTAACTGTATGGGAATTAAGTACCATATACTGTAGCTTCAACAAAGGAAAGTTGCACTGCTTCACATGTACTGTCTACCACTTAGTTATTATAAATGCTTCTCAGAAAGGCAAGGAAACTCTCTACATCCCCCTTAAGTCATTCTCCAAGGAAGAGACCTTTCCCCTTCTGGGGACCTTGCAGACACAAACCTGAAAAAAAACAACCTAGCACAAAAGCCATCTTATTGCCTTAAAGGTTGTTTGACTCTTCTAATGAGAACAGTGAAGAAATAACTAGGAACTATCACAGAATGTCAGAAATAAAGCACCATGTTGGTTATCACTAATAGCAATTTATCATGTTGGGTTTATTTTCTGTCAGTTCCCCATTCCCAGAGAGTGCTGTGAGAGGAGTTTGTCAAGGCACAGGGGTGCTGGGGGACAACGTGAGTAGTGAGATGGGTAAAATCCCTCTGTTCCTCTGCAGAGGTGCTTGCCTTTTTTGGAGTTCAAATTTATATGGTTGCCTCTTCTTCCAGAGCCCGTTCTGCCTCCAGTGGACTGGGGCTGATACACCCCAGGTGAGACCTTGCCCCAGATACAAAGTAGGGTGCCCCTACAAGCACAATATAAGCCAGTCTCTTCCTTAGTAAGGATTTAAACATAAATGTTTTTTTTAATAAAAAAAAAGAAAAAAGAAAAATGTTCTCTTACCCATTTTTCAAGGAGAGAGTAAATTCTTACTGGGTGGTATTTCCCTAAGGGCAAGGTGTTATGTCATTATCTCTAGGCAACTGTTGTTTCTCTGTTGTACGAAACTTTGGAGAAACACCTGGGGTAAATAGCAGTCATTAGCAGAAACACTGTGTCATAAATGGGCATGGGCAAGCCTTGCCCATCACAAGGGCAAGGACAGAGTGCCTTTTGCAGGGCAGAGAGCAGACTCTGTACAGCATAGTCTACCCACCAGCTCTGAATAAAAAACCAGTACATTCAATTTATTCCTCTTTCTAGGAAGGACAGTTAACTGCATGCCTTTAAAAAAGCACCTCTAAAGTTTAGAGGATGAAGAGCTTCTCTCATGTTTCATCCTGTCCTTGGTACCAAATAACAACGATGCAGTTCAGGATCTCTGCAGAGCTTTGCAAGGCGAAGAATTTTTCAGCTGATGAAAAGAAGGAGAGACATTTCCATGAATGCCACATAGGCATGAGGTGGTGTAACCTCACTGCGTTTTAAGGAGAAAGTGAGTATTTCAGAACCTTCTTTTTTTAAAAAATATTGATTCCTCACAGGGTTTCTAGAATAGCAGAGATTCTTGCAAGTAAACTGCTTATGACAGGTTTCCTTGACTCAGCACACATGGACAAGAGTTTTTGGCATCCAGGATAGGCTGGTGGTGTGGTCATCATCTCCCTGACCCTGGCACACAATATCTCTGGGGCAAATGTTTCTGCTCCCTGCCACTGAGCTGGCATTACAACCGCGACTATCTGCCTGCTCATGCTCCTGCTGGTGCCCCCGCTCCCCACATGGTACCCCATCCTCTGAGAGCAGCCTGTGGAGGAGTCCTTCTTCTCTCCCACCTCCCACCACACCAATGCTGGGCCACTGCCCCAATGCCAGCAGTCCTTCAGGTGCTCCACCCTATGTAGGATGTGTCTCTGCAACGTGGACCCCTCTGAGGATTTCTGAACTGTTCCTTGCTCTCTTCAGCAGGCTGAAGAAGATTATTAAGTCAAGGTTGAGGCATTCAAAGGCATGAAGCTGGGGTAACTACTGGGTTGCTGATGACTTCAAGAGGGGCTTGAGAAGTCCCATGCAGACTCACAAACTCCAGCACCATGGACATTGTTAGTTTTCTTGTTGCCTTGGCAGGAAAGATGGCTTTCTTCAGAGGCAGCCTGCAACAAATTCCTTCAGAGCCCAGGGCCTTCACAAACCTTAGAATCATAGAATCATCAAGGTTGGAAGAGACCTTCAAGATGATCCAGTCCAATCACCTACCTACATCACCACTGAACCATATCACCCAGCGCCACATCCTGATGACTCTTTAACAGCTCCAGGGATGGTGACTCCACCACCTCCCTGAGCAACCTATTCCAGTACCTAATCACCCTTACAGTGAAAAAAAATTTTCCTAATGTCCAATCTGAATCTCCCCTGCTGCAATTTAAAGCTGTTTCCTCTTGTCCTTGAACCTCGTTTCCATGAGGGATGAACTGCATATATGTTGATTAAACAGCACCTAAAATGTAGCGTTAGCCAAAGAGCAGGAGGAACATCCAGCCCTAGTAACACAGGCTGGTGCTGCCCTGGGAGCGAGCGTTGTGCTGCTGAGGGCATTATCCTGGTCTGCAGGGGAGAATGGCCAAGTTCACCAAAATCAGTGAAAATACTCTCACTACAACATGTGAAGTACGTACCTCTGTCTTTGGTGTATGACAACCTGTGGTTACTACATTGCTTTCTTGATGGCAATCTTATTTTACTTCAATTATTTGAAATTTATCATTCCTCCAGCAGTAACACCCAAAGTCCTTTCTCTTCTGCGTGCCATTTGTCAAACTTCCAGATCAAAAAGCTTTTGTGATAAGCAATTATTTGTTACACGCACATTACATGCTGATGTGAAGTCTAATTTCCCTGCAGCGCAGAGGAGAGGTGGAATAGTTAATATACCCCTGCTCTGAGAAAGGCTGCAGAATAATAACACGGGAAACTGAAGTAATCATTTTGCCATCAGTTGTTCTCCCCTGGGCCTGCCCACAAGAAGTCATATGGAGAACTGTTAGAGGCAGGCATCGCTGAAGACTGCCTGCTAATTTTACTCCCTGTAACATAATCTGTTTATTCAGAAGATGCACTCTATCTTCTCTGCTGTGATTCAGAAGAACCTTAATCTGACATGATTTCTTGCATTCTCTCTCCTTAGTAATTAATATTGCTGCACGAAATCCGAGGCTTACCCTTTATTGCAAGCAATATATTATAAAGTGATTCTTTTTGCTCAAGAAATCATCATCTATACTTTATTATTAACTCCCTAAATCTGCTATTATAAAAATAATAATAATGTTGTCTTGAGAGATGGTATTTAAATGTCTAGATTTTTGTTTTTATTGCAAAAGAAAACTTGATTAAAATGGGAGCAGGAATAGTCTAGAAAAGTATAGTTTATATAATTATTTAAATACAGCCTTTGAGTTTCAAACAGCTTCCCAAAGGTGATTATCTGTTGATGACCCTATTTATGAGATATCTGAGGGACAGTGGCTCTAGCTCACTTTGTGGCTGGTTTTCCTTCTCTTATTTTTCTGGGGTTTTGTTATGTTCAAATTGAGTTTGGCCTGAGTTTCTGAAACTTGTGTGCCTGAAGTTCTGAGCCATTTCCTCAGGACAAAAATCCGACTCCAAGCACCTCAGTTTGAGTAAGCAGTACCCAGAGCTGCATATGCTTGCAGTGCTTAGAAGCAGCTGGCCAGTGATCAGCGTTCAACCTATTCTCAAACCACTGACCAGGGGTTTTCTTCTCGCTGTCCTGCTTTTCTCTTTTCTGCTTTCCCCTGGGGTCCCAGGTCAAAGCAAATATTGCTTTCTCATCCAGTGGCCTTTCTCATTCTCATACATCCCACGCTTGAAGCAGCAGTAAATGAAATATCAAAACTTGCCCCAAATGCCATTTTAGTTATGCAGCTGGGGACACTTTCAAGCAGTCAAAATGGAGAACAATTGTCAGATTATGCAGTCAAATCAGTTGATGATAAATCTTTCTTTCCTGTGGTTCCTTTCTTTCTATTAATGTCTCCTTCTCTCATTATTTTACCCCCATTTTCCTCTCCAAATATGTAACACTTAATAGGGTAGTTGAATGAATAGGACACTCACCTAGGATGTACTTTGCTTTTGCTCATAACTCTGTGGCAGCTGTGATGTTCAACCTCTAATCTTTGCTGTGCTTCAGTTCCCTGGCTGTAAGATAGGGACAGCGTTTCTCTGTAGCACAGGGGCATTGTAAAACAGAACTACTAAAAGTCGGCAAGTGGTTCAGTATGGTTCTGGTGAGGCCATTAAAGAACTTGAATAGATAAATGGAGTGGTGTGCCCCTGTCTGCTGGCCAGAAAGCTTTTAGGAGACTGCCACTCACGTCATCTGTACTACCTGTAACACACGGAGAAACGGGGCTGTGGAGGTCTGTGTGTGTGTGCATGTGTGCATTCATGAAAGACAGATCTTACAGAGGTTTTGCAAAGGAGAAAAGACCTGTGTCTTTAACCACAATGGTGGCTAGCCCTCTGTAGAAAGCCACCTGTCAGTACAGATGAAGACAGAATGATTCTGACAAATCTGAAAAATTGCTTTTGACTAAAAAATAATTGTGAATTCCCCAGCCCTGGCTTATGGATGGTGGAGGATTTTTGCATAGGATATAATGTTCCCCTGAGACAACCAAACGACGCTCTGCTGGCTCCCTTGAAGCCTCCTCAAAGCCCCATCTTGCCTCAAGGCACTTCCTCTAGGATGGACATTTCTCACCCAAAGGCCAGGAGGCCCTGAGTCTAAAAAGGCTTGCCTGGGCTGCCTATGCAGAGAGTAAAAGGAAAGACTTAAGTATGTGTTGGAAGAAATAACTGAGAATCCCCCAGTGAAAAACTGAGTTGAGCTTGTAGCCTAAGGAAGCCCACCACCAGCAAGGCTGACACATGGGTCAGTTCCTGTCATGGTGAGTTGTCCCCTGCTTCACTTGAGATCGATATGGTCCTGTGCCGCCTCAAAATGCCCTTCTGTCCTCTCAACATTTCTGACATACAGCCACATACACAAGCAGTTGTCCTTCTACATTTGCAGTATGCTCTGCCTAAGCATTGTAGTGGCAACACCAGGGATTTAATATCTAAGCCAATCCAGGAATAAATTACTGTTTAGGACTATAAAAAGGGCAAACACAGGTGGTTTTACAAAAGATGGTACAGCTCAGTGGACCTTTTGGGACAATCACTTGGAGGCTAACCAGAAATATCCTTTTTTTGCTTGACCTTAAGAGTCTTACTGGGACAAATACTTTCCTCCTTTCCTTAGTTCTGTGTCATTGCTTTAATTTTATTATTGTCCCTGATTTTCCTTCAGAACCCAAGCATTCTGCATAAGTGGTGGCAGGGCAAATAATGATAATAATAAAATTGGGTTTTGTGGGACACACACAAAATAGTTCTTTCAGTTATACTACACCATACGTGGATTCTTGCAGTGGAGACCAGAACATGCCTGTACTCACACAGATCCACTGGATCAGCAAATATGCACCGCGCTCCTGTCAAGAGCACGGCCAAAAGAGGTAAGAAGTGAGGCTGCTTCAGGAGCAGAGCTCAGCCGTTTGGTGGAGAGGAGAGATCAGAGTGAGGTAAGGCTGTGGTGGTGGAGTTAGACCCGCAGCTGTGCCACATGGGTCACTTGCCTATGCAGGTTTGTGTAACTCCTATGGGACTTCATTTCCAAGATGAATGACCTCGATAAGAATCTGAAATTCATGGAAGGCAGGCAGAACTGGTGTAACCAGCTGAAGTCTTAGAGAATAGGAATTAATATTATTGCAAAAATGTTTTCATTGTTCAACTTGGCCAAAAACCTTGCTCTGACTTTGTTGTTCTCCTTGTTGAGTAAAATGGGTTGCAGTAAGCACAGCTTTTCAGATTATAATTTCCTACATGCGTGTCATTCTTTGGACTTGTAATTAAATATTGAAGAGACAAAGACTTAGCAGGCAGTCATACTCACAGCAGTCTAATGTCATACAGGTTCTCTGAAAGAAAAATGTTCTGAAACAGATGAGATAATGTACTTAACTTTGAGAAAAAGCTACTAAGCCCTCACTGGACAAATACTCTCATAACATTTTATCATCAGTACAAGAAAATCAACACTTCTAAAACATCTAATTGTGGCAATGGCAGCTGAAGGTCTGTGTTAACATTAGCCTAGATTTTTGCAGTGCAATTTTGAGTTTTCAAGGGCCACTATTTTTCTGTTTTTCTCCAACCAAATTAGGCTCAAAGCAGTGGGAGGCCAGCTGGCAGACATTTCTTAAACAGTGTATTCCTTTTATGCAGTGATAAGTAAGAGTTTTTTCAGATTCTCCTAGCTTTTGGTGAAAGGCCATCTTTTATTCTACCTCCTATTATGATTTTCAAAAGAATCTCCAATAGAACTGTACAAACACAACTGCAATAATTAGATCTGTCTTGGTAAAAATAAAGGGTTGCTGACTGCCTTTCCCAGAAGAAGGGATAAACTTGGTGCTTTCCTAGAAGCTTTTGGTTATTTCTCATCCATGTATACCTGACCTCCCATTAGCCTTTAACTGGAGATTATTGAGACTGGAAGAATGAATAGATAAACACAAACATTTAAAATGTTTGCAACTACTTGAAATATTCCTGCCACAAGCAGCCCCCAGATAAAACACTGTAACAGGAAAATTCTCACTTTAATTGGCCTAATTCTTCACACAGCTTAATCAGGGAATAGATAATTCCAGAAGCTTAATTCTAAGTAAAACATACTTATATTTGCATAAAACTTTCTTCCCTGGGATACAAGAAGTTTATGTTCCTGCTAGTTTTATGGCTTTTATGAGAACTGTTTTCCTTCACAAGAAAAAAATGTGCTCCTTGTTCCTGGCTGCAGGAACCAGAGTCAGACCTGCACAACACACACAGCTCAGCTGACGTCCATACAGCTAAATGCCTTCCCAGGGCAGATCTGCCCCATCTTTTCCATGCTAAAGACTTCAAGAAGTCAACTTCTTTCTCCTCTTTTAGATCCTCACTAACCTGAACATTGTTTAATGGCTTATTTGTATGTTTACTATATGCTGCATGGAAGATAAACCACTAAAAAATCAGTTGAGCAGGACATTACTTACACTGAAGCTACTCTTGCAACTTATTAATGATGATAAGATCAATTTCTTGTGTTGGCAACATTAATACCACTGCTGCCAATGGAAGTGGTTATAGTACTGCATTACAGAAATTCTCATGTCTGGACTCTCTGAAATTGCATCAAACTGTCCCTTGCACTATAACTTGTCAGTCTTTTCATGAAGAGAAGGTTGCTTCTTTGGGGAAAGAGTGACAGCCTTGACTCTTGACATTTCTACAGAAAGGCAGGCAGACAACAAGATCCTCATTCACGTTAAACAAGAGAGAAAAGCCAGGTCTCAGGTGGATCCAGAAGACATGGACCTCATTAGAACAACTCAGCAACCATGACTGACAGTCTTCAATCTCTGTACAGTGCCTCTGGTAGAGCTGACATACTGTGTGAAACTATTTTCTCATAAAACCAATCTAAATTTGAGCTTCTTATACCCTATCACTTAAACTGTCATCTGAAGAGAAGACAGCATTTGTGTGACTTCTGTTCTGTGCCCTAAATTAAAACAAGACAAAACTCAGATTCCTATAGCCAAAATTACACACAGTATTTGTAGTCCCCAGCAGTAAGGAAAACTGTATTTCCTCATTTTCTCCCGTCTTCCCTGATTCAGTAAATTCCGTTTCAGAAGATAATCATATTAAGTAGCTTAACTTATTATAGGCATGATGGCAGGCAGGCACACATAAGTCTAATATCCAAATTATTCCCAGGGAGACAATCTATTGTGTCATCTAGTCATCAAAGTGTCCATTTATATTCACAACACTATATACAAAATGATTTCATTTCAACTTCTAATTTTTTTTTTTAGCTATAAATGATTATGTGATAAACAAATCATCTGGAACCTAGAAGAGTGGTATCACTGTAAATATCTCTCCATGTGTCAACTTACTTAATAAAGGATGTCGAAAATCTGAGATGCTATGACCCAAAATAGTTCCTTCAGCTGCTTGAGAAAGAGAGAGGATCCAAGTTACCTTTACTACATTTTCAAAGGCACATCTAAAGAGGGAACACTATTAGAAGTGATCCTGCTGTTCTCTGTCCTCCATGAAGTTGTACTCCAAACATAGGTACTTTTATCTTCTCACTTCATATTGTAAGCCTGTTTTAAATTAGCAGCCCAAGGAACCAGGAGCTATTCTGATGAGCATTTGCTTTGTATTGTTTCACTAAAATAAATAACTGGGCCTGTTTTCTGAGTAAGATTTCACATTTATGGCAGAAGAAGGCACCCTTGTGCTCACATATAGCAAGAGTTGAACATCCCTGGGGATATTAACGTTACACAGGAGAAGCTGCTATAGAAAGACTCATGAAAAGGCTTAAAACAACCCAAGGTGTTCTTGAGACACTATCACTTGTAGAAAATACTGAAGAGAAACATGCAGGTCTTTCTTCAACCTAGTCAGATTTAATTAAAGCTTCATTTACTTTATCTCATTTGTCATATCTGAGCACAAGCAGTATCTGTGGTCTTTTTTGCTGGCTCACCTTTAGTTGTAGCCAACACTGAATGTCTGAATATTGATGCAGATTTTGAGTAGCACCCGACTGAGTCTCAGGATACGAAGAACCTCCTGTTTCCCCAGCATACAGCTCTCTACCATATGCACAACTGGATCCTCATCTTCCTCTGGCAAACCTCACTTCTCTGTTTCCAGATGCTCCTGCAACAGCTCCCTTCCTCCTGCTGCGGATGCCTGGCTCTCATGGGGAGCAGCCCTGCCAGCAGCAGGGCTCAATGCCAACAGTTCGGGTCCTCTTCACCTCCGCACCCTTCCCTTCAGTGTGGTGGCTAGAGGGGCACCAAGCTTTGCATCAGCCCCAGTGGACAGTGTATCTGGCCTGGGGTTTTGAACCTGAGGCTGCTATTAAAGTCACTCTGAAAAGAGAGGGCTGGCTCCAGTGCTGTGGTCAGGAAGGCTGCGTCTGCACAAGTGGTTTAAAGGCTCCTGGGCACTAGGACACGATCTCGTACCAATTTTTTTGAACAGTTTTGGCCCTGGAGAACTAGTACGTTGCCAAACAATCCCTGGGCATGACTATGGCAGTTAGCATGGACCAGGGAGCCTGTGGACAGCCTGCCCGCAGCCAGGCTATGCAGGTGAGCCAGGGCTCAGGATGCCCTGCGGCTCCTAGTCCCAGAGCCAGGGAGCAGTCATGGATATGTTTGATTTACTAGTGCACCTCCAAGCTATGCATGTTTGGTTTGATTTCAAAAATTGCCATAGATTTTGGGTCAGTGGCAGATCCCTTCTCTGGCATATATATATATAGACACTGAGAAAACAGGGATTTTTGTTTCTTTTCTTTGTTTGAATTTCTCCACAAATTTTGAAGCTGATGTACCCAGGGATGTATGATAAGAAAATGTAATTTGATACTTGGTAGCAGAGTAATTGGTTCCTGCCTTTTTTCCAGGCCACTGTATTGCCACCTTGGTTTTTTTTTAAAGGCCAATGAAATGGCCTTCATGCAGGCAGCAAGTCACCCTGATGCCATTAAAGTAAACAAGAAAAGAAATAAAAGCTACATCTGTCATGTTCCCTAAACTATATTGATAAGAAGGGAAACCAGACCGTAGAAGTGATTATGTGTATCAGCTATCTGACAGCCTATGCTGTCATTGTTCTCTGACTTAAATACTTTGCTAGAAAGAGGACAATACTGCCTATAAAAAAAGAGGATTATCTGAAAAGGAAGCATGTCCTGCTTTCTGAGGGTCTGGGCTTTTTTTGCTTTGGTCTTTCTCTTCCTTTTTTCTTCCTGCTATCTTTAAGGCAGATAAATGTGAAATTTACTGACCTTCATAGCAACAGCAAGTATTGGCACATCTCTTTTAAAATATGCCTTGTCAAGGGTAGCTGAGACTCTCAGTTCCTGAAGAAAGATCTACAGGATAGCTGTTAGATAGCTGTTAAATTAAATGTATCACCCCTGAAGGCACCTTGTTCTCTTCATTGCCTGCAGATGGATCCTAGATAAAATGTGTAGTCTAAACACCTGGGGTGGGATTCAGTTGCTTAAATATCAGTCCTCAGCTTCTTCAGGTGCTTTGGAAGGGCAGTGTGGGGCTGGTAGAGATGACCTAGGACTTGTGGAGCCATACATCTTTTGAAGTAGCAGGTAGGTTAGGCTGTGGGTACCCAAATGATACTGGGTGTTTGTGGTTTTGTTAGTGAATTATACCTACAATACTAGTTAGCAGAGAGTTTTCCCTTGGTTTCTACCTGCATGCTATTGTGAATGTGCCTTGATAAGAGATCTGCAGCTTTTGAAATTTCAACTGAAAGACAAGAAAAGCAATGTAAATCTCTTTTGGCTGTCTCAATGAAGAGAAAAGGCTTTCATTAACTATATGACAAAAAGAATATGCTTTAAGCCACAAGGAATTATGGCAAGTTCAGGAATCATTCTTAGCATGCCCTGTACCTGTGGTTAATACGCATGGAGCTCTACTGTTGTGGCAGCAATGAAATCAGCTGTGCCCTGTTTCAGACAGCCTCATGAGCTGTGGCAGGGAGCTGCACACCTAAACAGGGACGAGTCCTCAGCCATTGCCAGCTTCTGCCTTACAGATCTCTGAAGTGCTGGGTAATTCTGCTCCCTATCTGATAATCACATTTTGTTTGATATAAATTCTTAATTATAACATGAATATGTGAAGAAACTGCTCATCTGTTTAGAGTGTGGAGATGAAAATTAAAACTGTCCCAGTTTTCTCTGTTATTGTGTGGGTGTTGGTTAACAAACTAATATAGAGCAAACTATCAACTGAGATATCAAAAAAGGCAGTCATTACAGCAGCTGGAAAGGCTGCCATTGACTTCATTGCTGAAGGAAATGTTTGCTTAGTCTGTGTCTGCAGGTAACAATGAAGCTATTAAAACAAACTCTGGATTCATTTCCTGGCACTTCACATTTCTTGAATGCCTAATCTCTCCATATTAAATGGAATTGTTGTTCAGGTTTCAAGGATGAAACATGCATTGGTTTCTAAAGATATGTATTTTTAAGTATTATGTTTATTAACAGTAGCAATGAGGGAACCCTTGTCTATTCCCCTTATTCTTCAGATCAGCCAGGAGCTGGTGTAAAGATTTCAGATCTGCCTTGCTTCAGGAAGCCAGTTATTGTGTGATGACTGCTGCTTCGTTGTTTCTGCTATGTGTTAGGTTAAGAGGAGCAACTGCTTCTTGGGTTTAATCCTTCAACCTTATCATTCTGGAGGCAATAGCATCTCCATTCAAGTAGAAAAAATGTGGATGATAATTTTACTCACCTGCTCAATGGAGGAAAAACTGCTCTTCTACAGTGAGGTTTTTCCATGGATAACAAAGAAAAGGGCAATAGAGGAAGTGTTGGTGTGTTTTGGGGTATTGCCTGGAATGTAAATATGACATATCCTTGTGTCAACTGGCATTCAGCTGGATTGATTTAATTTATGTTTACTAGTGTTTTGTATTTTATGTCAAGGAAGAATGAGATCTAATTGTAAGATCAGTTAGGAGGAATACCAAGTATTTCACTAGAGATGCCAAATGTTCTCAATATAATTTGTCTTATAACTAGCCAAACCTTTTACTGCGAAAACACCTCAGGAGTACCAGCCTGTGCTTGCTGCAGTGTACTTTAAGACCACATATTTCCTCATTCTTGATGAACAGCTGCTTGTCCAAAGAGCTCTTCTAAATGACTACTGGAATATGTGAGTTTGGGATATAGCTTGTATTAACAGAAGGTAAATCTTATATGCTTGGATGTTGACTTGGCACTGTGGAAGCTTTCCCTAATTTTTTTCCCTCCAACCATCAAGAATTTGAATCTGAGCTTGAAGTTTACACAGCCAGTACAGATGAGGCTTTGGAAAAAGAAATAATGAGTTAAGCTGAAAGCACCATTAAATATGGAGGAAAACTTGGAATTGGAAGTGCCTAGAGGAAAGACTAGCTCTTTAGTAGGATAGTCATTAAAGAAAATTACATGTTACATCTAAGATAAGAAATTACTCAAAATAATCTTAGAGGTCAGATCTCCTAGAAGCGGATTAAAAGCAGTTTAATTGAGACAATCTGAGTCCATTGGGGAGGACAGATACATTTCTGGAGATAAAAGTTTGCCATTGAATGCTCTCAAGATCAAGCTTTGGCAACGTTGTGATCATATCCCTTAACCTTGGTAATAACTCTTCACTCAGGAAGAAATGCTACTGATTTGCTGTCAAGCTTCCAGTTGCTGGAAGGGAGATGGTGAGGTTTGCAATTGTAACACCTGGATTCTGAGTTAAGTCATTCAGCATACAGGGCAGAAATTGAGCATGGCATATGTGATGATTATATTCATATACTATTGAGCTGTTACCCCAGGCTTTGATTGATGCTAGACTCTGTCTTCAGGAATGATAAAATATGGATAATTAATTGCTGATTTGTCTTCTCTTTCATTGTATGTACCACAGTGCTACATCAAATGTACTTCTATTTCATGTTAATCCACTTGGGATATTCTTACTGTATGCAAAAATTTGCTTCTGTCTCTCCATCACTATGACCACTATTTTATTTTGACTAACATTTTGTAAGGAATTTTATAGTGGAGGAGATTCTGTGACTTTGATGTGTCAATATATTTGATATGGTGGTACAGCTGTGCTCTGCAGTTCACCCTCAAGCCTTATTCCCCAAGAAAAATGGGGGGCTGAGAGATTGGGGGGAGGTGAGGGAGAACAGAGGTGTTTTTCTCCTTGTCTTCATGAACATGCTAGACTTTTCTCAGTGATCTACACTGAAGCCTAACACACATGATGAATAGGCGATGCAGGTGGAGTGTGCATTCAAACATACAGCTCAGCAGATGCTCCTAGTCCTTCCAACTTGGATGTAGTTCCAGGTGTAGGGCCTGTAGATTGGAAGGTTCAGGGGGTCCACATGCATGTAAGTGTATTTAGTACTGTTTTCAGATGACGTTCCCTAGACATGCAAAAATATCTCCTTCCCATGGTTGGGTCAGTGTTACACAGTGTTCCACATGGACTCTGTGGATGATGTTAAAAGGCAGAGAATGAAGAAAATGGTGTTCTGTGAAAGCCAGAAATACTTAATAGCCAAACATGACCTAGAAAATGAATGATAATTTTAAACTAGAATAACTTGTTCGTAATTGCCATTTTGACTTTATAAAGTGATTTGGTCAATCCTTGCTTCTTAGTGTTTTTTGGGCTCTCTATGAGCTCAGAGAAATCATTACATTTGTTTATATTATTCAATTTTAGGTTTACTTCACACCATATAGACAAGAAATATAACTTAATATTAAAGCCAGCTTGTATACTAGAGTGTTTTCCTTTGGTAAGAAGCAAAATGGATTTTGCTGTAAATCTAACAAACGTGCAGTCGCATAATAAGAGGAACAGAGTATAGTATCACCCCAGACTTGGCAACAGCAGTGTGTTCTTGGAGGAGGAAAAGGATATGATAGGTAAAACCCAGAAGCTGGAAGCAGTTATAACTATGTTTAGGGGTTTATTTTGTAGGCAGGGGAAAAGGCAGAGCTTCTAGTTCTAATTCATCCCTAAAAAGATAAAATGTAGTGAATGTAAAATGGAGGTGGCTAGACAACTCTAAGGAGAATAATGAATAAGTGCTGAAATACAGTAAGTACTGGGGAGAAACAGACTGAATCTTAGGAATAAATCCAGGACACAAATTCATTTTTATGGTCTTCCAGGGAATCCTAAACCAGTCCAGCTCCCAGTGATTTTTGCCTCACATCCAAATGAATTCCTCTGTGTGTGTCCAAGTCCTGCCAAGCGGAAATGCAGGATTGCTGGTAACAGCCTGTAAAGCTCCCCATCGCCTCCCTTTCATGGGCCACTTGAAATGTTGTGCTACATGTTTGCTGCTGTCCCTTTGCTAATACCATCAGGAGCGACTCTAGTGAAATAGGCATAAACAACAACAAATTGACTTTCAAGTGGCTGTCAGACACCACAGCTTCTGTTTAATGGAAGCACAAAGCCAACTCTGCGAAACCCTGAAGGCAGCCGGAGTTACAAATGTGGCTGATGTAGCTATTCCATTGAGGTACAAAACCCACTGTGTTCCAAGCCAGGCTTGCCATCAAACCCACAGCAGAGCTCAGCATTTCCAAGTTATAATTCTGAGGGTTTAATCCTTCTGAGGGAATATTTGTATGATTGCAGAGAAGGGAACCTTCATTATAAGATGTTATAAATAGCTCCCCAGAGAACCAAACCTTTACTACATCCATGAAATCTAACAAATGTCATATTTTAGTCTTTTTGACACAGCACAACTTCAGGCACTTATTAGATCTGTGTCCTGCATATGCATGTGTAGAATGCAGTGACAGAGATGGATGGGCTTTCTTGATTGAGATAATACCAAGTTTTCTTAACACTAAATTCTTTATTTTAAGCATATGGTGCAGTAAGTTCTTATTTGGTTTATCCTAATTGTTAAACCAAACAGATACAAACTGTGTGCCAATATCTTGCCTTATTCCCTCTTAAAAAAGTCTCTTGGAAGATTATTCTTCCCACTGACCATGTCTGCAGCTTTCTCCCTGAGCTCAGCAGGAAAGTGAGATGCCTGCTGAAGGCCTTGTAGGATCCAAAACTGCATGTTTTGAAAATGTCAGGTTTACCGAGGGCTTTCTTTCATGAATTCTCATTGCAAATAAAATGATCCTGGGGGAAAGGTGAAACATTAAGGGGCTGGAAAATAAAAAAATCATAATCCAGCCTTTCCAGCAGTGCTCATAAAACTGAGGAGAGGAGGAAGTCTGTAAAACAACACGTAAAAGAAGTATGGGGTTAACTTATGTTAACCCTTCTTACACATTTTAAAAATTAATCTATTAGATTTTTTCCCAAAATACCATAATGTAAAAAAAAAAAAGAAAAAAGGCTCAGAATACTAAACAGTCTTGCACAAGCTGATGTGATTTTTATATGTCACTTTGTACCTGACGTGTTGCGCAGAAAACCTACTTCACAAATTCAAGGAAATGTTTAGCATTTAGTGTTTCTGGCTTGCTGATAACGCCTTGCTGTTGTTAAAACAAAAAAATCCACTTTAATTCAGAATGAGGGTGAGTATATAGTTGTTTCATTCGTCTAGCTGGACTTGTTTCAAATCCTACTTTAACTTGATCCATGGCAATTTGCTCTCATAGCCTCAGATATCAGCTATTTCTAGAAATGATCAGGCAAGAATGTTTTCTTCCGGAAGGCATTGTACTTAATGGTCTGAAAAATATTCCTTCAAATATGTACACTCAGCCTCTTAAAAGAGTATGTCAGAGGACGTCATGTAGCCATAACAGTGTTATTCTGTCTTGCTGTTTGTTTCTTTTGACCTAGTTATTAACTCTTGACAAGCTGCAACAAAGAAAAATCTGATCTGCATGGAATTAGGGTTGACACAAGCTGAGTACTGTTGCTGGGTACTTTTAAGGGAGGAAAAGGTCATGCTACTAATTTTCAACTTGTATCAACTAGCTCACCATGCAGGTGTACCTTCTGGTCCATGACCAGTGTATGCCTGAAAAAAATCAGTTTAGCTCTCCAGTATGCTTGTGGAGTAGGGATTCTTGACAGCTTGTATTGAGGAAAGCTGAAGAACCAGGAGGGTATATGATTTCATGTTCCTGGGAATCTGTACTAATCAGCCATCAAAAGGATCTCCAGACTTGTAATCCTCTACCTTAAGAGAAACCTGACTGAACTTTTATGAGTGTTACCTTATTGACTTTGTGGCACTTCAGTAAAATATTTTTCTCTTTCTGCAGATGTTCCTATTTGTGAGTCTTTCATATGACAGCCTTGTATTAATATGAGTATGGAGTAGGCTGGCCCTGATGCTGTCCTGGTCCATATTTATGGGAGTACAAAGTTGGGTGAAAACCTGGGTGTCCAAAAAAACCACCTGCTCCACCCCAAATCTTTCACTGGCTTTGCTGAAGTCAATTGATTCATACAAAAATACTCTAGTTCCTCTACAGCTAGAGTAACAGTATATCATGCAAGGGTCATAAGGCTTCCCAGATTCATAGGTATTCTAAGTAGCAATGATAATCTTGATTTACTATATTGTAAACCAGTCTGAAATCCACAATATTCTGTGGTATATCCATGACATATAAATGCTTAGCCTATGCAGTTTTTCTGCCACCATTATAGCCAAGGAAATATTTCTCACATCTCTAACCTGTGATTTCTCCCATGCTTAAGAAACAGTCATTAAAAAACCTAACTACAATCATACTATAATTTTGCAAGAAAGCTTGATGGAGTAGCAGACCTCACCTGAGTTCTGAGAGACAGAGCTATCACTTGCAACAGTGAGCTCTTTAGGGCCATTGGATGGTCTACCTAAATGAGAACTAAAGTAAAATGGATTATTAAGGAATGCTACATTTTGCTGATAGGCAAAGCTGCTTTCATGTGGCCTGATAGAAGGGAGAAATGCAGAGAGAATCATAAAAGCTTCAGAGAAGGAATCTTAGCTCAGCCTTGGTGGTGGGGACTGGGAGTAGAGCTCAAAACACAGAGAGCTGACATAGAACAGCAATGTATTGTAGCAGAGTGTAATCTCCACTCAGCTCATATACTATATTATTTTACCTATAAATCATATCACTTGTCCTGAAAGACAAGGATGTGAACAATGTCCCTGAAGTGCAGTGCAGTCAGGGACAGTTAGAAGAAGCTCCAGCCTTTCCCTTGCCCTTGCAGAGGCTTGGCTTCCTCTGACACCCAGATGTCTTGAGGCTGGAGGGAATAACTTTGTTGGTCAGTGTCCAGTTAGAATACCAAAATCCTTCACAGATCTCACCTGCTGCTCAGATGGACCTGTCATATGGCCCATCAGTGTGTTCATAAGAGATTTTATGGCATTTTATGCATCACTTATTTCCTGACTAGATGTGCTCAGAGCTTCACTCTAACTCCCAAAGATGCTGCCACACAGCCAAATATAATATGACGCCGGAAGAATGCTGATAGCTCGTCAAAAACAAGGGAAGGTGGACTCTGTGAACTGCCAGAGGGAGAGCTCCTGGCTGCTGAGATGCATCTTGCTGAGGGGAACCTTGTCATGAGCTTCATCTGTTCTTCCTAGAAAATGCTCAGGTTGCACTTGCCCTGGAATATCTCTCTGGGATGTTGCTGGCTACTGATGCCTGGTCTGCCACTGCCCTGCAGCAGCCATGGTTAATCCATTATTTGAACCTGGGGAGGAAGAGTCCCCGGAGCCCACAATTACAGAGAATTTGCGTGATCAGACCATCTATGCTGGCCTTGGAATCCTGGATTTTTATATCCACTGAGATAGTAGCTGACCTTTGACAGATTCATACTGGAAAATTAAGGAGACAGGATGTAGCTGGAGATGATAGGGCTCTATTTACTTCTTGTAAAGTTTTATTTCACAAAGATGTTAATCTGCTCTTAAACTAGATGTATAAAAATGGAGAAAACCAGCCTATCCACAGCCTACAGTTTTAAGAGGACTGTAAGGACTAACATTTTTTTCCAGTGATTTCCCTTGCTACATTTCAGCTCCTGGTGCACTGCTTACCTTTCTCATGCTGAAATCTAGAGCAAAATTTCTAGATGAAGCTGGTGATCATGTTTCCTTAAAGTGCTCTTTGCTAATCAAAGGTAATTGTAAAGTTAGAAGGGTTTCACTGATAATCAGTTAAATGCTTTTGCAGTCAGTTGGTGTTCTGCAGGCTCATTCTCATGAGGACGAGGAAAGCTCACTAGAAATGGAAATACCAGACTTTTTGTAAAGCTTATTTGTTCTTTTATCTGGAAACAGTTTATCCTAGTGCCAGAGCAGAAAACTGAACTTCTAGGCAGAAGGAATGTATGTCGAACCTTTGATGTTCAGTAATCACATCATTGATATTTGATGATGGGATTATGTACCAAGGGTATTTCCAAGTTAGAGCAAGAAAATTTCAAGTGGTGAATTTCCTTCAGCTAACACTTTTGTCATAGAAGTGGCTTCCAGTATATCTGACTGCACAAAGGAACTGAAACTGTTCCACAACTATTTTACCCAATTATTTAAACCATGTTAGAAGCTTTTAACCAGAGTTTATGGAAATAAACCAAATAATTGCAAGGTTTTGATGTTTTTATGTATTCTTGGCCTAACATATATAGTTTTGAGATATTTGTTGTAATTTGCCAATTTTTATTAAAACCAGTGCTTTAATCATTTTTGTATTAAAAAGTGGTAGCACTAGGGAAAAAAAATGAAAGATTGAAACGGTGTGTTTTCTTACTGCATGAAGATTTAACATATGTTTTCAACTTTTAGAAAATAATTAGGCGGGGGGGAAACAAAAAACTTTTGCAACTGGCCTTTAAAACACCAGTCTGCTAAGGTTCTCATTGGGATTAATGTTTCTGGGACATCAGAACAGTGACACTGGCCTAAGGGAATATTTGACATCAGAGCCGACCTATGAAGACATAGTACCCTTGGCTTCATGATGTGAAAATCACACTTCGTAAGTGAGGCTCATTAAATTGCATTTTTTCTTTTTTTCATCAAACATAAGCATTATACGTTTTAAAAAGAAACTGCTTGCTTGAATGAATTCAAGTGAACTATTTTTCATTTTTTAAATTCTGTTCAGAGCTTGCAGACCTCAGGCTGTAGGGGATTGTTATTCGGTGCTTTAAACTTGAGCTATGGAGGTTAGCTGTGATTGATCTCAAAACTTTCCTCTTGTTTCCTGACTGACTAGACAATGCCATTTTGTTTCTTTTGCCAGCTGCTGCTGCAGTAATTCCTGTAATCATGACAAGGGTACTGCCTCTGTGTTTCTGTTGGGGAGAGTATCAGAAGATTAGGATATCTTTTACAATTGAAAATCACTCCCTTAGAAGTCCCCCAGGTCTTGTTTCTGTGCAGGTTAGGCTGCCTTAGGACTTCTTGGTTCAGATGCATGTTTGAAATGTAAGCAAGGATCTCATCGAATTCGGATAAAGATCTTGGTATGGGTGCCTGGCTGTCTTAGGGAGCTGCTGTGGGGTTCTGGCAGGAGGCCTGGGCTGAGTGGCCCCCAGCAGCTGCGGTCCTCCCCTGCTGAGAAACCCCTGCTGCTCAAGTCTGGCTTTGATTTCTTTACAAGCATAATAGGCAATTTATTCATAGCAAAACTGACCATTTTGCACTGTTTAGAGGAGGTAAGTCAGGAGGAGAGAAAAAGCAGAAAGTCACCTACCTGCAGATTCTTACTTACCTGATTTATCAGAAGTAAACCAGGAAAAGCTGGCAAACCTTTTCTCACCTTAGCAGAAATGCTTCTCAGCAGAGTTTATGCTGGAAGGTGCCCACAACCATTTCTGATACTGGGATTACATTGACTAGGTTAAATGCCCCCTCAATCATCTAATCTCACACAGTGCAGTGAGGTGCAGACAGAGTGTCACGCACAGGGGTTTGCTCTTTCAGCACAGTCATGAGTCTGTAACTCCAGAAACTCCCAGGCATGAATGGGATCCTCCATCTCGGGAACTGAGGATACCAAGCACTGAAGCCACAATAGCATAACTAGGACGGTGAAAGTGCAACTTGCAGTGCCAGTTTTGTACTCTGGAATTTAGTAACTTGTTTCTGTCTTCTAAGAACAGGCTTTTGTCCTTCAAAAACTATGATTTAAATGGTGGAAAATTGACACTACACCTTTCTAACAGGTAAAGCACAAAGCACAATATATTGCATCTGTCTGCAAGCTTTGAGTGTTTCTGGTTTACCACAGAAAAGAGTTGTCTCAACTTTTGTTGATCTTAGTGATCTTTGATAGTATTTCTGTGAGTTTATATGTTTGGGAAACCATTTTGTGAGGCATGATATAGATTAACACTACCAAGATTTTCTGCAAGTATATTTCACATCGACAAGGTTTTTAAGTCTTTATTGTGAAGTTGTTACTGGTTTACTGGTTTGGGCTGATTTGATAGCCCTGTGTTCTTTTAGAGTGAGCACTCAATGGAACTGAAGAACAAATAAAAATAAGTATCACACATGAAGCATTCTCATAAAACCACCCCAAACTTGTTCTGCCTGCTAACCAAACAAACAAAGGAGTGTCTCAATTACTTCCTTTTAATGCTGGAGACTTTCTGGTGGGCATTTGCTATCTTATTCTCACATAGACACGGATTATTGAGATTTGTTGCAAGTTGTATTGATTTGCAAGGCAGAGCAGTGGCCCATCCACATTTGAATTGCCACTCCTTGAAAAATCGCTGATAGAATGGTGTCAGTGTTATCCTGTGGTGAGAAATTTAAAGAGGAAGGAAACAGCCATGAGAACAAAGCCTTACAAACTGTTATATATAGTTACAGCTTCCAGTTTCATTAATATTGTCAGACATTGCTGACCTCCTCTCTAGTCACCAGCTATTCAGCTGAGGAAGCTGAGTGTACACAGCAGCATGGCTGAGGTCAAATTTTAGGTTTACCTTGATGCAACCTCACTGACTTGACTAGATATGACCAAGAACAGCATGTGGCCAGATAGATGCCTCAGAAGATAGGTCAGGCCCATTCTTTCAGTGGGTTATTGTAGACCTCTCCCTTCAGAAACTGCTTGTGGGTTATAAATGGAAGAGGAACAAATCTTTCTGTAGTCATGATTCAGGGATGTGAAGTCCAGAAGGGAACAGGACTCAGACACACAAAGGTTTTCTGTTCTGATCTTTAGACCACCTTTGAAAGCTCTGAATTGCAAACAGGGCAACTTACATTGGGTCAGCAGATGATGCATCTACCTTCAATTCATGGAGGCTGTGTAGGCCTGAAGCAGTTCATGTGAGAGTTCTGTCCAAACACATCATATTGTTATCTACAGTGGAGAAAGCTCAGAGGCTTCATGAGCTACTTGTCCTTCCTTGTAGGAAGAAAAAGTGGAAACCTCTAAGACAAGGGTGTTGTGGGCAGTGGGTGGCACCCACCACTGCAACATGAGATAGTCCCCATTTGCAATGCAGGGCTGCCTTCTACTGTTGGTAGATTTGGTGCTTAGCTCTGGATCCTAGTCTGGAAAAGTCCCTAAAATCTGTGGGTACAGATACAGATGCTGGGTTTAATCAGTGATAGGTAATAAAGAAAAAGAGCAATATGGCCCAATAGTCTGCTCGAGATTTCTGCTCCTACAGCTGGGTTAATGGAATGGCTAGTGTAATAATTCAGAGTTACGACCTTAGTATTACAGCACAGTGAAACTGGTATTGGCTTGGAGTAAAAACCTGAGAATGTTGAAATGCAGGTATTTTAATACAGAAGTGTACAGATATAGAATAAAATATACAAGGGCTGTATGTGAAAATTTGTTTGCAGCACTGTGCTGCTCATACACCTGCCTGGATTCTCAGTTTAAGCTTTCCAAGTTAAAGATGCCACAGTGACTGTAAAAGACATGCTGTGTTTTGTATCATCATTTATGGTGGTGGATTTCCTTCCATCTCTAAACTGCAATTAAATGTTCCTATCATCCTGTAAATTAGCCTTTCTCTTTTAAACATCACATTTGCAACTCTATGTTCATATAATCCTGTAATTATGTAACTATTTTCATTTTAGCACTGATTCAGCAATGTACTTAAGAATATGAATAATCTCTTTGAACCCAATGGGACTCCTCACATGCTTAAAATTAGGCATGGTTTAATTACTTTGCTAAATCAGCAGCTATACTTGTACACAGAAATGGGGATAAAGAAGGTGGTTTACATCTACTGTAAACACCACTACTGAAATGGACATTTCTGAGCTCTAATTTTACCTTCCTACTTTTAGTTTTCAGCTGAATTGTAGTATCGGAGACACCATATGTGAGGTATTCAGATTGAATCATATCTTTTAATACTACATTTTCTGTATAGGCGAAACAGTTTTAAGAGGCTTAAGTCTTCCCCTGTCCTTTGTGCTCTCTTGAAGTTGACTGCCCTTTCAGGCATGCCATTGCTACTGTTTGCAGACCAGCATGAGGGTTTTTTCATAAAATGTAGATTTCTGTGCTTATGAGGATTACAACATGAGCTCTTATTGTGGAGGTATATCTGAGATGGTGATAAACCATGATGCATGAACAGGAAATGATAGTGGAAATAAGAGTACTTGGGGCCACCTCAGTCCACTACGCTACTGAAGAAAACACATGTATATATGTAGACTTCCTAAGAAATCTCTACTGTGGTCTTCTAGAATTGCATATCGTCTAGGACCTATGTTAATAGTTTTAATCAAAGCATATCCATGAGGTCTCTGACTTTTACCTTATGCCAAATGAACTAGGAAACTTGAAGCATAGCCACTGAGTTGGAATTACAGCTCTTCTATATTTGGGAGAAATGAGACAGCAAGAAATACTCTTGAAGAAAGTGGCAACACAAAAGAATGCAATGAAACACTGAAGACTGCCTTTTGTATCAGAATATGAATGTACGTACCAAGCATCTCCAGTTATTACATTAGGAAACAGAGGCAAACAGGCTAGGTTCTTCAGAGTTAGATACAAATTAATTACTTCCATGAGGCCCAATGTTGTGATAATTTTAAAGAATTCTTCTTACTGCTATAATGCCTTGTCCTATCATGCAAAAGCTTTCAGAGAGCGATGGTCTTACTCTGAGTTAAAACGGGACTGATTAGGTTTGATATCTTTAGTACCTACACAGTGAATATTTTATAAAAATATCAACACATAATCAAAATTCTCTGCCACAGGGTAGGCAAGGACAGCATTCTGTCCCAAAGTCAGAATTTAATCTTAGCACACAAAGAGCACAAAGGAAGTGTGAAAATATGCTTGTAGACTATTTTAGAGACACAGAATCCATAAGACAGTTGCTAAAGTTCCTGTTTGGGGCTTAATATCCACTAATGGAGATGGACTTACCTGAAGCTGTGAATAATGAGAGATTGACCAGACAGACTTTTATGGAACAAGATGGCAGTCTGCAGGGAGCCTGTATCTCAATTAAAAAGCTAGCGCACAGTCCCTTACAAAAGAAGACAAAAATAGTAAAGGAGAGATTTGTACTTTTTGACTAGAAGATGTATTTGGAGATGTTCATGAAGTGAATGGGAATGGACCCCTTGTGAGGAAAAAGAGGCTTTAGAACAGATCAGAAAAGGGGATTTGATTTATTTGTTTCACGGATTAGGTTTTGAAAAATAGATCAGTCTGTGAAGGAAAGGCCTGATTATTGGTTTCTAGTTGAAGTTCTGTTTCATGCAGGTTTTAATGGTGGTGGCCTGTTGCTGGTAATACTGCTGCTAGCAAAATGACTAATGCCTTGGAAGGCATTACTGGAAAAATTTGCCATCTTGCAAAGTTCAGCCCATAATTTTGCCAAATGTTTTTTTGCATCAAACCCTTACTGATCAAACCCTTCTTCTAAGTGTTTAATATCCATTTACAGATTTACTTGGATAGAGAATAAATACCCTTCATCTAGTGAGATGAGCTTTTTTGCCTGAATTTCTCTAGCTTCAGCTATCAAACATTTTATGAGTCAGTTAAACAGGTCTTTTTCTATCTCATTCCACCAAAAAGATCACTGAGGTGCTATATATTATATAGAAAATCTGCTTTACCTTCTGATGTTCTAACAGCAGTCACCTCTGACTCCGTAGCTAGGCTACTGTAGTTCAGGAAATCCAATTAAACAGTCTCTGTATAAGAAAAGCATAGCGATGTTTAGCACGTCAGAATATAATTTATCTACCTAAAAGATATTTCATGAAACCTAAGATTGGGATTATCAAGCTCCCGTTCCTATTTCTCTATGCAGACTAGAAATTAATGCTGTTTTGCATCAAAAATGGAGTTTTGTAAGTGACAAGAAGGACCAGTTTTGTGGGGTTTTTTATTTGATCTTTGTTTTGTTGTCAAGCACTGAGACTGCAGTGTCCCCACAACTTAGATACTGCCACAGTGAATTTCTAGGCACTTGGCCTCCGTGGAGTAGTGATACATGCAGGCTCCTCACATGTTGCAATAGGTAGAGCTGGGTGCTACAGGAGTGATCCAAAAACTACACAGCTCCTCAGTCAATATTCTATCTAAACGTAATCTTAAAGAAAATAGTAAGGAAATTTGCAAATTCTGTCTCTCTTCAGGTCTCTGGAGTTTACTTGCGAGTAAACACAAGCCTCCTTGTTCTTATGCTTCCTTTTTCATGGAATCCCTTGGTTGGGAAGGGCCTTTAGAAGGTCTCTGATTCAGCCTCTTGCCCAAAGCAGGACCAGCTCTTGGATCAGGCCAGGCTGCTTAGGACTTTCTCCATGAAGGTCTTGCAAACCCCCATGGAACGGGGTTTCTTTTCCTTTCTTCTCCCATGGATGACAGCCATTATCCAGGTGATTGGACCATTCTCTTGAAGTAAACAGGCTGAACAGGTCTAAGAGAATTGGAGGTTTGATATTTTATATAACAAAGGGTAGTAGCAGCATAACCTTTTCTACCAAGCCTGCAGCCATTACTACAGTCTCTTAACACATCCACATCTGCCAGTGGTTGTCAGGTGCCCTGAGAGTGTCTACTGGAGTATGGGTTTCAGGAGGTGCAAGTAAGGATTGTCTTTGATTTAAGGGTAGCAGATAAAATAACTTTTATTGATATTAAACCGTGTGTTTTTACAAATATAGGGACACATCTTCTCTATAACGTACTCTTCCCTTGTCAATGGTCTTCTGTTTCAGCTTCTTGACGTTCTTAAAACATCCTTCAAAAATTGTACTCAAGTTACATTGTGGGCAAACCTCTTTATAGAAATTAAAGGACAAAAGATTCAGTAATATTGATGAATAATGCATCATAGGATGTTGCCCTTAGATAAACCAGCTATAAGCATTAATACAAGTGACCATTAAATGTAAACACAAGTATAATGTTTTAATTTATTTTGTTTACTTCTGTTTGCTAATTCATTGATTTATTAAATTGCTTAACTGGAAAAAAAGACTTTGCAAATATCAATTTCATTTGCTACACACATATAAATGTTTAATATTAATAGTTTATGAATTGAAGAGTGGAGGTCTGTTGGAATGATGCTAGCACCTGTGCAACATGATTTTCCCAGCTTGCCCTTACCTTCCCATTGCTCAAGATCTGGATGAGCACAGGACTCATGACAATCTCTGACTCTGAGCACAGGGATGAAACAGCTCCAAAGAGCCTTCTGCCTATTGTGAGTCTGACCATCTCTGTGAGTAACCAATGTACTGAAGGAAGAAGAAAAAATGCCTCAGGCCTCATCTTGCACTAGCAGATGGGTAAAGACGTAACAGATTTAAGGACTGCATACATCAGAATCTGTTTGTCCTGTTGAATTGTATAGTGCACAAGGCACAGAAATTTTATGCTTGGTGCAGCTGTTGGATTCTTACTAGCATTGCTCCGAGTTCTCACTGCTTATTAAGAAATTATTCACACTTGTGATGAGCATCATACAATGAGTCATACAATAGCTTTTTTTATGCTAGATCTTTCCAACATTCACAAAGCTGTTTGTTTTTGGGTTAAGAAATGAAAGTGAGCCCAAGTAGCTGCTCAGCTCATGTGTCTTCCACTTTACATAATTTTCTCACGACCTAAGTCTTCAGATGTTGGATGTGGAATTGTTATGATGTAATTCATGATCAGTAACTCATGATTGTATTACTGAAATGATTCATTATGGATTTATAATCTTTGACAACAGGAGGGTGGCTTCTAGCTGGATAGCTTCGGTGCAGCTAGATTCCAAGCAACCACCTCTGTTCTGCTTTGCTGATGGAACACACTGGAATGGAGAAGTTGCCTAATGAGAACTCATTGAGAGTCCCATGGATGCAGGGTTTGTGAAGCGTAAGCAAGCAGGTTGTACCACGACAGCCTCCCAGTACTAATGTTTTCCAATTCATTCTATAAAAAAGAAAGGAAAAGCTTTTTCCACACTTCACCTCTTTACTCTGTTCATTCTTTCCTTAGGATAGTCTGCTTTTTCCTTAGGATAGTTGGCTCTTTCCTTTTGTTAAAAAAGCGACCTAATTTCCTGTCATAACTTCTGTTCAATTAACCACTCCATTCTTGATATGATTCAATTGATCTTAATAAATTTATGTCAGTAGGGCATTTGATCCACTAAGTTATAAAGCAGTAGACTGTTTTATTTTCTCCTACATACACTTGTTTCTTTATTTTTTTCCCTTACAACTGGTGGTAACATTCCCATTTGTTATTATAAATACATGGATATTTGTCTTCACTGGCTTTGAGGATGGTTTGTTTACCGCAGCCTGATTACCATGAGGCCAAATTGTAACCCATAGGCAGTGCATTATCTTCAATCTTCCAAGAATTTTCTTAAATTTCACAGCACTATTCAAAAAAAAAAAAAGCAAATGTTACTTTCTTGTGTGTTTTGTCTTGTTAGCAGTCATTGTGGCCAGTATAGTTTGCTTCTAGGGATTTATATGACATGGTTAAACTTGTTTTAACCATTAGACCCCCAAACTGCCATAATATCTTTTGTGAAAATGCTTTCCAGGGGTCCAAATAAGTGTTTGGATTCCATAGTCCCGATGTTGATATTCTCAGTGAAAGCCAATGAGTGCTTGCAGCAGAAGCACCTGTGTGATGAGATGCCCCAAGTATTTATGTCATGAATGCTACAAAAATAACTGGTATTTTTCCAGAGGTAGTCTGGTAAAGACTTAATATCCTCAGTTTTGTTTTTATAAAACTTAGAAATCTACCTAAAGGGAACAACAGAGGATTCTGGAAGAAGCTTGCAAGCAAAAGAAAAACAGCTCTGAAACTTTTATTGTTCTTATTTTGCTGTGGATGCTTGTTCCAGCACCATTCTCAGGCTGTTGTAACAGGGAGGAGCTGAAAAAAACTGCATAAAAAGAAGCATGGACAGCAGGTTGAGAGACATGATTCTCCCTCTCTACTCTGCTCTTGTGAGACTCCCACCTGCAGTACTGCAGCTCTGGGGCCTGCAGCACAAGAAAGACATGGAGCTGTTAGAGTTGGTCCAGAGGAGGGCCACAGAGATGATCGGGGGGGGGGCTGGAGCAGCTCTCCTATGAGGAAAGGCTGAGAGATTGGGGGTTGTTCAGCCTGAAGAAAAGAAGGCTCCAGGGAGACCTTATTGTGGCCTGTCATAAAGGGCACTTGTAAGAAAGATGGAGAGAGACTTTTTACCAGGACCTGTAGTGGTAGCAGTTTTAAACTTAAGATTACTTCAAGTTATATATAAGGAAGAAATTCTTTACTATGAGGGTGGTGAGACACTGAAACAGGCTGTCCTGTGTTGTGGATGGCCTCTCCCTGGAAGTGTTCAAAGTCAGGTTGGATGGAGCTTTGAGCAACTTGACATAGTGGAAGATGTCCCTGTCTACAGCAGGGGGATTGGACTAGATGACCTTTAAAGCTTCTTTCTAATCCAAACCATTCTAAGGTTCTGTGAAAAGAGTAAATTATTTCATTTCATTCTGCCTACAAGAGAAAGGAATGACTCTGTCATTTGTATAAATGCAGTGGTATAAGAAATTAAGGAAAATGGGTCTGTTGACTTTTGTTCTTATGTACTTTTTAATTCTTAACCTAAGAAAGACTTTGGGAAAATTCTATGCTAGTTATCAGCTGCAAAATTTACCTTCCTACTTAAAATTTTGATTTAATGAATTGAAGCCTGCCTTTACAATATCGTGGCTGCTGCTCAGGCCTTGTAAGTAACTCTATTTACTGTCAGCACTCCACTGAAGTTGAAAATGCTGCCTTGTAGCAAAGCCACCGGGGTTTGGGTTTTCAGATTAGGTATGCCATACATTTTCCAGGAAAAATAATGGAAGATGAGTGTCTTGCCTAGAAAACCTTAGCCAGGACATTTATTTCATAGGCATACTTGGCAAAGTATTCTAGGCGTGTAATTGTCTGAGACGTTTCATAGACAAGAGATAAGTGCTGTTACACACAGGTGTGTTGCTAATATTGATGGGCAGATACTAATTGCTTTGAGGTTACTGGTAGTGTGATGTATACTTAGATACACACCTAAAGAGCGGAAAGCAGGGAATGATGAATTTGGAAAAATAGTTTTGATAACATCTTTGCTGTTCTACTAAATTATTAAGGGCTGCCTCAGCTTGAACACTCTGGGTGTCTATCACACAGCCTCCAGGAAGCACCAGGTGCACCCCAGCAAAGTGCTCCCAGGCCAGCACCCCCACCCAAAGCCCCCACAGTTACCTCCAAGCAGGCTCTCTCCACCTTGAGCCACTGCTCTTGGGTTTTTGTTTCCCCGCCAGCTTTGCAGCCCCACAGCGAGGGCCCGCCTGGGACCTGACTGTACCCTGCTGTCCACCCACTGCAAACCTGTCTTGCCCTCCCCCCTCACCCCCGAGCAGCGGGGGGTGGGAGTAGTGGTGCCCAGGACCACACTGTGGTATGGCCCCTGTGCTGGTGGCCACTTGTCCTAAGTGTCTAGGATCCCCACAAAAAAAGCAGATATTCAGACCTTCAAAGCTGAGACACTCTGGCCTCCAAGCAGAGACCTGGGACTGAGAACAGCTTACTCCTGCCTTTGCCCAGGCTGTGGTCCCCAGGTGCTGGCTTGTGTGCCACTTAAAGCCTTGTATCCCCCTGGGACGGGTGTCAGAAAGGATACTGGGCAGGACCAGTCAAGCCTCTTCTGAGGCTACCCCTGCAGTAAGTGCGGTCCCCCTACTGCTAGTGAGTGTTGAGGTCTCATATCTCCATCCAAGCCTCTGCTGGTGCCGTGCTGTGGGGTGGAGAGGAGACCCAGGCTATCAGAGGGAAGTCTAGAGCTGCCACATCTGTCCTCTACTGGGCCTGGATGGCAAGTAGGAACCAGGTGGTGCAGGCAGAAGTGTCCCAGAGAGGGATGTTGAGGAGTAGTGAAGACAGAGCCACCCAACAGCCCTGCAGGCAGCAGTGCCCTTCCCTACACGGGCTGTTTGGTTGACTAGCTGAGGAGACCATCTCTGGGGCAGGTAAGCTTGCACTGGGGAAGGGGATCGTGGTGGAAAGGGCTGGCAGCTCTTTTGGGGCTTGTTTTGAAGCTGGGAGAGTGTCCTGCCTGTGCTAGGGGCTGGCAGCTCATGGGCAGGCTGTGGGCATGGCATGGGCTGAGCTGGCACCACCAGCAGCTGATTTGAATTCCCCCAGTGCCCAGGGAGTGCCATGACCAGGGCACTGCGACCAGGGATTGCCAAGGGCAGGGCAGCTTGCTCGGGCTGGTCCCATGGGGCAGGACAATAAAAAAAATAAATGATTTTATACAACCTCAGTCAGAGGAAAATGGTTTCCACCTGGCAGAAAACCTTATGCCAGCCACCAACCGCAATAGATGCAGGAACCCAGCCCAAGCCCTTACGGGGGGGATGCCCTGGTGCAGGTGCCAGGCTGCAGACAGTGCCCCAGCCCCTCAGTGGCAGCAGGGAGCTCCTGTGGGCACGGCTGTGTGCAGGGTGAGCAGGGAGAGGGTCTGCTCGGGGGAGTGGCACAGCTGCAAGACAAAGTGTACAGGCTGCAGGGTGAACTAAAAAGGCTTAGAAGTATTAGGGAGGCTGAAATGGAGAGAGACTGGTGGGGTCGGGCTCTGCCTGCCCTGCAGCAGAAATGTGAGTAGCTCCCAGGTAGTGACCAGGATCAAGGGGCCCCTGGATCCTGCCCCCAACAGCTGGAAGCCTAAATGGAAGGGGCAAGTGGAGGTAGGTTCATGACTGCGGCAGAAGGTGAGTGTCCTCCTTGCCTGCCTCGCCTCCCCAGGTGCCCCTGAGGAATAGGTATGAGGTCCTACTGGAAAAGGGCCAGTCTAATGGAGTTGCAGATGATAGGCAACCTATGTCAGAGGGCTCACCACAGTCATGTAGTCCTTCCAGGCATGTAACAACATCTTCCACAAGCAAGAAGAGAAAAGTCATAGTTGTTGGCAACTCACTCCTGAGGGGAACAGAGAGAGAGAGAGAAGCAGTTCTTTGAGTAAACTAAAAATGTTAGTCAGGTATCCAATCAGTAAGGATGGACACAGACTGTGTACACTGGACACCACACAGACAAGAGCAAGTTTGCTCTTATTCTGGAAGGATGAAGATTTGGAGAAGACTACGGCGTTAGTCTTCCCTGTTCCCATGAAAACAAGTGTATGTCTTTAATTTTCAAACTGTAGTTATAAAAGCTAAACAACCAAATTGTGGTAAAAGTGAATAGCTTTAGAATATTATTGGCATTCAAACAAAAGCCTAAGCCAAATTTAGGAGTAAAAATTCTGCCATCCCATTTAAACACAGCATAAAATGTTCCTTTTTACTTAAATAGCTGGTTATGATCACTGCAGGTGCTACCTGTTCCTAGGTATTGTGCCTTACTACCCCTCTAACCTAAACCTGAAGCTCTGGAGAGTGGGTGGCAGCAGGAGACAAAATGTTGAGTCTATTTCTAAATACACACATGCAAACATGCCAGGACTGAACTGGCTGAAATTGTTGTTTCTCGATGTGAAACATTGAGGGGGGGAAAGATTGCTTTTCACAGGGATTTCTTTTCTCCTGTGGGATCATTCTAACAAATTGTTTTCAATTTGGCTGGAAAAATCTATCTGCCCTTCATTCCAGTTGGTTTTAATTTCCCCATCACCTGCCACTAGGAAAGTGTCAGGTAGGGAGGAACTGGTGAGGAATGGGAAGCAGAGGGCAAGGAAAACACTGAGTTTTATTCAATGCTACATTTGTTTCCCTAACCCTGTGCATGTGTGTGGATGATTGGTTTGAAAGGCACACTGGAGGGAAGATAAATCAAGAAAAGCTGTTCTCACAAGTTTGAAATTAAACAGTTACAGAGCACTGACAGAAAGCAGGTTTTATCTTTACATTTTTTTCACTAACCAAAATTCAGTGGAAATTTTCATGAGGCTTTTTTTCAGCTTACAAAGAAAGTTATTTTTTAAAAAACTTTATGATTCTAGACATGACTTACAATATCGACCAATTATTTTCATTGGAGAAAGACTATTATATGCCTTCAGTGTAACAGTTAAGGAATAATGAATTCCCATATTGTAAAGATCCTGATTTTTATTGCTGTCACAAGGCAGATAATTTGATGAGTCTTTGTACAGGATAGGAAAAATAACGCAGTCAATATAGCCTTGGAACACATTTCCTTTAACATCTGTCAAATGCCAATTAAAATGTTTTAATGCAGTAATATCTCTTATAATGTAAACTGTATTAAGTCTACTTCTGATTAACTTAATTAAATATGTTCATAACTAGAAATCTGAGGGGCTGCAGATGAGAAAAATATTATTTGATGAGTTGTCCTTTGAGTCAGTGAACATTATTCCATTGGCAAAAGATGTTGTAAACCAGCAAGAAACAAATGAATGTCTAAAAGCCAAAGGAATGGATGATGCTGCAATGGCATTTAATAAATCTGGACAAAAGACCAGTTCCACAACTGCCTTAGGCCTCTACTATGGCTCACCTCTGCATGACACAAAGGGAGAAGCATAACTTCAAGCAACCCTGCCACATGTCAGAATAATTTCCCTAAACCAGAGTAAATTGAGAATGCAAGGGTGTGAGGATGACCCCACCTCCCAGGGCATGAGCTCCAAGCAGTGCAGGAGAGGATTTGTACCATACACGTGTTTGGTCAGCAAAAGCTCCTCTGAAGGGAATGTAAAGACCAGGCACTGAGCTTTCCTCTGGGCACTGAGGGCCCAGGTGTTACACTGGTGCTCTGTAATGAAGTGTGAGGTGGACTTGCCTGACCTGGTCCTGAGCAAGAAAGCTGCAGGAGTGTGAGTATTAGCATCCCAAGCCCTGGAGAGGCAGGGCACTGTTCTCTGACTTGCCCTTGGTCTCATCTCCTTCAGACTGGTGTACTGTGTCACCTGAGCTTCACTTTTGTTGCTCTTGGCACAGGAGCATGTTAGTTAAGCACTTGTAGCTCTTACCTGATCATCTGTGTTCTGAGCGTTTCTGCAAACCAGCTATGCATGAGGGAGGAAGCAGTGATAAGGGAAAAGAAGGAAGAAAGGTGTGCGTCAGGGATGCTGCCTACCAAATATGCTAAGGAAGCATCCTAAATCAGACAGAAGGTTATACATCATAAATTGCCCTGGTCATCCAGTGCACTACTTACTGCCTCAGGGAGTAGAGTTGCTCTTGGTTTGTTCCTGTTCTACAGAAAACATCGTGTTCAGTATGCCCAACTACATTTGGGAGAATTTGGGCTAACTGTTGTTTTCTCAAAAAACCCTCCAATATTATTTATTGAAGCTGAAATATCACTCTTACTTCCGAAGAGAAATGGTTGAAGGATGAGTGACTGAAAAGGGGATATTCTAAGGCTGCCTTAGCAAAGTAAAGCAATGTCTTGGAGAAAGGAAGCTTACACTTCTTGTTTTCAGGTACTTTAAATGTATGGTAGATGGGTAATAGTACAGGTACTTGGTGTAAGGAGATCTTGGAAACCTCATCAATTGATTTAATTCAAAACAATTGTAGTTTTTTCATTTTCTTCTGTTTATCCCAGGTTTTTGACCTTGCTAAGTGGATACAAATATATGTTTGCATAGCAGCAAGGCTTTAGATTTTATTTTGACAACTGAAGTTACAAGTCATATCAGAATGAAAAGCACCCTACTTAGGTTTGTTGATTTTTTAAAAAAAAAAATAATTTAATTGGATACCACAGTAAAAGATGAATCCTTGAGGCATCTGGTTACACATAAGAAAATAATGTCCTATGACTCAATTCTTTTGCCTTTCTAGTATGCTCCCATGCTCTGCTGCTCTTGATGTTCGGACTGTAACACTGTATATGCATTCTTTTAAATACTGTATCTCCCCTATTTAAAATTTAGCCTTGGGTTTGGATGTATACAGGTTGAAAATCACTTACTTTCACAATACAGAAAACAGCTGTGGTATTGGATCTATTACAGTGTCTAAAGACAAATTGTATAGGCAAGTGAAGAAGAGCTAGAAGATGAAGGGTTAAGTGATGATGTGAGCAGAAACTGAGCTTGAAATTGGAGCTGATATAAATTGAGAAAACAACATAGCTCCAAGGTGTTTTATGACTTGAGAAGCTATTCAATCTTTACATAACATTACCATTAGTTACCTATGTAGGTTTATTAAAATAAAGCTGAGAGTTAACTGAACCTTACATTTTATAGGTGCACGTTTAATTAAATTGTATGTTTTATCTGTAGTAATAAAACACAAGAAATAAAACACAAGACTCATCCGAGTTAACAAACAGTTTTACAGTTTTAAGGTTTGAAACATCTCCAGCACCTCTCTATTCAGGGCTGTTTGGTATATGAGCCATAACATACACTGGGGGAAAGTGCTAATCTACAAACCTTTTCATTTGCAGCTAGAAATCTATCCTGTTCATCATGCCGATGCTGTATTAAGCAAGTAAATAAAACGGCTTCCTGTTCTGGAATGAAATGAACCTACAAACTCAAAAGAAAATCCTCCTAATCATCATAGAGCACTCAGCTTTGCATATGATTTAAATCTAAAAGCACCAACACAGGATAGTGCTATAAAAATGCATTCAAGCCATGCTGAACGACACGCAATGGCTTCCTGCTGACATTAGAGGACAGAGGACACTTTTACATAAGGCAACATTACATGAGGAACCTTTATTTAACCATCTGCAGTGTTTTGTTTCTAGCCTTTGTTGACAGTGAATAATGCAGTGAATAATCTTTCATATTTCCTGCTATTACATATATATTACATATAAAGTGCTTATAAGCACCTTATTTCAGGTATAACCAAGATTAGGGCCTGATTCAGTATGTCCTGCTACTTTAGTTTTGTTTACAGACCTGAACTTGCTTGATGTGAACTTCTAGAGTATGACTTTGCAAACTGAATTTCCAAAACTTTAGAAGGAAAACCAATGACCTGATCTGTCACTGCTCCCTTATCACAGCACAGTCACTCATCTCTTACTCTTTTTGAAAACTAAAAAGGCTTCAATCCAGTTCCTGCCCAAACCAGTGCAGAGCTCCCCTCCAGGGGGTTGCTAATGAGGTTGTCTCTGTTTGGCAAAGCTCTGCATTCAGCTCTGCAGGCAGTCCAGTGCTGTCACCGAATGTAAAAGGAGGAGGCTGGGAAGCTGTGTGCAATATCACTGTTGTGTTCATCCTGCGTGTTGGAGGAGCCTGAGCTGGTCAGACACCTGCCATTTCTCTGGCTGCAGCTCAGACACAACACCTGCTCCCATCTCCAGGAAAGGTCTAAAACTACAACATCCACTGGTGGGTGGTTATATTATGTGGAGGCCAGTGCCATGCCTCATCTGTCCAGGCTGCGTGACAGAGAGCTGGGATGCTCCAAGTATATGGAACATTTCAGTTTTGAGACTGTATTGGAGTTTGGCCTATTGTTCCTTGTGCATAAATGAGTCAGGACTTCTGAATGGACTCAAATAGCTGTCAGTCCTTCCTGGCAGATGACTCTATGTGATGCACCTCTTGAGCTCTGGCAACAGAAATTGTATGAAACTTTTAAGGTAGAATCACAAGTTGGAAGTTATTTACCTTTGACTTAGTCAAACTTGTGTAAATAAGGATTGATCTGGACAAAACAGACCAAGAACCATTTCTGTTGAAATTGGGCCCAAAATTTCTTTGTAGCACACTAGTGTTCATGAAAACTCAGAAAGATTTTCATGTCCACTTCTGTTGTCGAGGTCCAAGATGATTTATAGGGAAAGTCATCTGAAGCCAATTTATCTCACTTTCTCTACAGGGTTTGCTGTGTTTTGGATCTTCTCTGATTGAGTTGGAAGAGAAAGAAGGAAATAACTTTTTCTGTTTTGTTATCTTACAGTGAATTTTCCAACTACGATAGATTTGCAGTGGATTCTCAGCAGTCATGTAGCAGCTGAATTCCCCAAAAGCCAATGGAGCAAACAAAAACCTCTGCAGAAAGGAATCACTACCTGTACCCTGGAGATAATCCTTGATCAGTAATGGTAAGTATTTGTGTTCATCAGAGGGCAGAACACATCTATTATACAGATAAACAATCTGTTCTTCTCTAAAACACCACTTGTAGGTGTGAGATTGTTGAAGAGTCTGTGTTTTGGAAAGCTTGGACGAGCATGTCTTTCTGAAGCATAAGTCTTAGTCCCTCAACTAGAGGGTGTTTCAAAAAGATGGACCCAATTTCAGTTGAAGGTCCATTTCAAATGGGTCCATCTGTTTAAAACACCCTGTATAAGTTGCTGTTGCCTGACAATGTTTACTGCATAGGTACGCAAAAACGTGTAACACTACTCCCTTGATTGTAATATACAGTGGAACTGTAGCTTTTGATAATTCTTTCTAAGGTTATTAGCTTTGTGAAATCTTAGATAAACAGAACTGCAAACTGACTCTTAAACAACTACCTTTTATTAGCAAGCAATACTTTGCACAATCATTCCCAAGAGAAACAGTACTACGCTGGTAATAGGAAATCACAAGTCATTTATGTTAAGTTTTGGTCCTTGACTGTAAATTCTCTTTGAACAAAGGTAATATTCTTTCATCACTCTGTAATAGCAGCCTGGGTTTGAATTTGAGACTGGGTGTTACAGTAATTTATGCCTGCAATAATGCATTGTATGCACATTTACTAGGCAAATTTATATCTGGGATTTGCATGTTTTCCTATTTAGTTTACACTCCAGAAGAAGAGAGGAAGCAAAGTTTATTTGAAGAAGAAATATTTTGTTATCATGCCTGACCAGCCTGCCTGCTCTCTATGATGCGATCACTGGCTGCGCGATGAAAGGGAAAGCAGTGTTGTATGCCTCGACTTCAGCGAGGCCTTTGACACCGTTTCCTGCAGTATTCTTGCTGCCAAATTGATGAGATCTGGACTGGATAAGTGGACAATAAGGTGAGTGAAAATTTGGCAGGACCACTGGGCTCAAAGGCTGGTGACCAGCAGTACGAAGTCCAGCTGGCAGCTGATCACTAGTGGCATGGCTCAGGGATCAATACCATGGCCAAGACTGTTAATCGCTTTATTTACAATGTGGACAATTTGACTGAGTGTGTGTTCAACATGTCTGTCCCAGCATAGGTTATTCTACAGTTATTTTTATTTGGGGATTCACAGAATAGGTAGGGTTGAACACGAGCAGATGTAAGGCATGGTGGATGTGCTAGCTCTCCTTGCTTGTAAGGAGCCCTTATTGCAGAACACTGCTTGACAGAGTGTAAATGTGGATTCAATAACACGCTGACTTCATCTGTACCATAGCACAAATGATGTGGCACAGGACCAGGCTGTAAAATTCTGCCCTAAATTGGTAGTTTTCCTGTCAGATGAGTTACTACTCCTGGGACTGCTTCTTACACGTAAAAAGAATCAGTAAACGGTGATATCTTCTCTTTAATCTGCCGTGATAAGAGCAGACAAGGTGGATAGCCTTAATGTCGCTTCAGATGCTATTTTCCTGTGGTTCAGCATTGCACCCAAAGCTCTGCCTACTCTTTCACTGGTTTCTCTAGGACCTGCCCCAAAATCTAGATCTGCTGTTCTTTCTTAGGACAAAAGTTTTATAAATACCACTGTTGTGGGCATTTGTATGATAAAAAAAGACTGCCCTGTAGTAGAAAAGCAGTTTGGTATTTGCCTGGAGAGGAAAAATTGTCAATGTTCAGTAGAGAGGTGGCAGCTGGTTTATCTTTTTAATGGTTTCAGGTTTGGAACTTTTTATTAGTGATTTTTTTTGTGGACCTTTGTACCAAAATAGCTGTATTTTATCCAGTAAGCAATATAAGATTGAGGGAGGAGGAAGGGGGGGAAATGCCCTTGGCATTTTAACCATTGGCTAGTTATTTCTAGACACCTATTCCCACCTGCTGTTTTATAAACTACAGATTTAAAGCACTTCAAATAGACCACAAGACACTCATCTTCCTATTTTGCTGTTCCTATCTTCTGCTTTCAGTGTGCCTGATGTTCATGAGTCATCCCTGTCACTTTTATACTTCCTGACTACCAGCAGTTTGGGAAGAGACTTTATTTTTTTTCCACTCAGCTGACATTTTCTTTGGGAGTAAGGGGCAGGGAAATATTTTAAGTAAATTTAGTGTTTAAAAAACTTGCCAAAATAGTGTGGGAACTTCTCAGTGAAATCTGAAAAGGCACAAGTTTCATCCATTTCCTGCTGGGGTTCTTCTAACCTGACCTGAAGGAAAAGCCTTAAGGAGTAAGAAGGCTTTTAATTTCCCATACCATCTGGGTTTCTCCACCTTTTCCTTGTCTTTGCCCTTCCAGATTTTATTCCTGCTGTTTCTGTTGGGGTTTTTTTCCATTTTGCACTCATTTCTTCCTCCCACCTATTCTGTCCCCCCCCATGCACATTTCCCCTATCTGCATTCCATTCTCCACCTCATTTTCTCAACTTCCTTTTGATTTCAGCCTTCTACCTGCTCTTAAGCAGATAGAAGCTGCTTCTACCTACTTCTCTATTTCTTGGGTACCAAGAATATAAATTGTATGCCAGGAGAAAGCAAACATCTCATCATATTGTAGAACAATATTGTCCTTGATGGCTACTGGCAAAAAAACCACAATACTTGAGTGCTCTTCTCATTCTGTTGGAATATTTTTCCCCTAGATATCTTCTATATTTTTGGTTATGTTTTTGGATGGAGGTAAGAAATAGTGAATAAATACAATCTACAATACAAAAAATAAAAATTTTTACCACTATGTAAAAGTGTTACTGCCCCAAACGTACCCACATGTTCAAAACCTTGACTCCTTGTTCAGCTTTTCATGGTCACTTTCAAGTACAGCTGATACTGAGATGAGACTGGAACACAAAACCCACAGCAACAATCAGACCCAATTCATCTTAAAACACTGCAAGGATGCCATACTTGTAAATTCTTATGACAGACAGTAAAATAGACATTTTATCACTCTGTACTTAGTCATTTTGTTTCATTTCCAAAGACACAGGCCACAGCAAAGATGATCATCACTTGTGTGATTTAAGAGAGAGAGCATTATGCACAAACATTTAGCATCCACCTAAAGAAAATTACATCATAAGAAGCTTTGGTTTGCCACATTTGATAGTGGCCAAGTCTTCTACGAGCTAATTAAATAACATATAGTGTTATTTCAGAGCAACATTTTTTTCTGTAAAAAGTACTTGCATTATTATTTCCCTCCCATTCCCATTTTAACATACATTTTTTAAAAGAGCAAAATTGAGGGTTTGCTTTTTTCCTGAAAACATGATTTTACATTCTCAGGTTGGGTTGGTTTGGTGTTTTTGTTTTGGTTTGGTTTGGGGTTTTTTTGAGTAATTTCTTCTTCCAGAGGCAGGAAATCAATTATCACCTTCAAAAAGAATACATGTCAGAACCTGACAGAGTAAAATGTATCCCTATCATGCATACGCCTCAGATGGATTCCACAACTCTGCCACTGTTCCTTGTAACATAAAAAACCACAAAATCCCCTGCCGCCAAAAACCTGAGAAAGATTGGTTTAGTGTAAAAGACAGGTTTAGTGGTGGACTTGGGAGTCCTGGGTTAACGGTTGATGGTTAGACTCGACGATCTTGAAGGTCTTTTCCAACCAGAGTGATTCTATGATTGCATAAAAACCAGATATTCTCACTCTGAATATTGGACTGCTGATGTACTTCAAAGTCACCAATTCATTAGGTGTGCCATTCTGGTACTGGAACAACCTATAAAACATTTACATTCTCTAGAAGCATTTATCATGTACTGACACGAACAATGAAATATGCCCATTTTTAGAATGCCCTAAAAGATCTGTTTCCACTTCAACACTCAACCACAGCAAAATTTTATGGTACAGATGGTGCTGCCTCAGAAAAGGGCTTGCCAAACAGGCAAAGATCTATGACCAGTCTGGATAAAGGACCTTCCACCCGCAACTTCCATTTGTCAGAATAGTAACTTCAGGTTTTCAGCTGGACTTTGCAACTGATGCTAAACACTCTGCAGGATTATTTCAGTTATTCTGTTGATCTAAATAAATAAGTAGACAAACTATGCAACTTAAGACTTCTTTATCAGGAGAGAATTTCTTATAAAAATTTCGGAAATGTTATGTCTGTTTTATAAACTCTAACTAAAACAGCTGTACATTTACAAGCTCGGGGAGTGGGTAGGGAGATTTATCTGCTTCTCCGCCATCAAAGCTCACTGTTTCATTACTCAGAGATAGGTACGTACTTGTGAGCAGATGCTGTTCTTTTCAGTGGGTTTATTCAAGTGCTTGGAGCTGTGCTCTTTCTTAAATGCTTTTCTGAGTCAAAACTCCAAGATGACATTCTTTTGGTTGACTTGGTCATTTCCCATTTGGCTGCACTCCTGCTCCTCACAAAAATGACTGGGTTTGCTCTCCAATGTCTCAGCAAGCAGTCAGAAATGTCTCCATAAATCTTTGGATGCCAATACAAATGCTAAAAGCAGCAAAACAAAGGTATTCCATAGCACTTTAGATTGGCATTTTCACTTTTATTGACAAAACCTCATTCTTTTTGTGAACAGGATTTGTCTGTTTTGATCTATTTTTATATGCACAGCTTTTACCATCACAGCAAAATACTATTTACAAAGTTAGATCCAACTAACTGTAGGTGGGAATATCTAGAAAGCAGAAGCGCAGTTCAAAGCACTGATTTTAAAAGATTCATTAGTTATGAAATACATTCATTCTTCTTGGCTTATTTCTGATCTTTCTGTTCACTTCTGTTATTTAGCTCAAAACAGCATTTGTTTCACTGTGAACTCAGTCTGCCCTGAAGAAAAAAAAAACTGATTGCTCTAAATCTCTCTCAGTAACAGTAAGGGAAATATCTTCACTGTTATGCCTGCAAAAATGTCTGGGCCAAGAGGACTGCCAAGGCTCATAACTCTTGCATCACTACCGATTTATTGGCATGAATCTACCATATCTCCCTTTGATGTTTACTGGCTCATGCAAACATTAACTTCCTTCAATTTTAACTCTCTGTGTGTGCTTGGACATCTTTTGGTGGTGGATATTTTTTGTTTCTTATGTTTATGTTTTTTTTAAAAAAAGAAATTTCACGTACAAGATTGTCTTCAAATTTGGTGTTCTGAGAAAGGGAGAGTCTGCTCAGGTTGATAAGCTCTTTTCTTTTTGAGTGTTGAGATTAATGTGGACTTGAGCCTAAAAAGATATGTTCCAGTATTTTCTTACTTGACAAATTATGTTTAAATGCCATTACTTCAGACAGTCTTTTTTTTTCTTAAAAGTTGTTGAATCTTCTGCTATGATGAGACCCGGCTCTTTATAGTACAAAATGTAATCAGCCATTTTCATTATTATACTGTATGACAGTATGACTTACTTCCTAACACAATTTACTTAAATTGAATATTTTCGCAGATGTGTGCATGAGACTAGAGGAGCAGAACTTCTATTAAATCACATCCTGAAACAACAACAGATAGTGTTGCAGATCTAGCTATGTAGAAGTTTCCAGCTCTGCTCATAACTTACTGCACATTATAAGAGATTAGGAAAGAACACCCAGCAGAAGACTGAAAAACACTCCATGATATGGCCAGAAATGACATGCATAGATAAACAATGTGATTCACGATGAAGAGATTAACGCAGCACTGCTACCTAGTTAACAGAGGTCAGTAAACGCATCGGCTTGTCCTGATTCCAGGGACACTGATGAGAGGAAACAAACAATTATTCAGTGAAAGATGCCTTTTTCTCTTACTCTGCTGTATGTGTATACTCAACAGTATGTGTTACTGTTTTCCTTAGGAAAAGTGACAAACACAAAATGTGATTCTTTCTGCAGGCTGCATGCTATGCAGGTACTGTGGGGGTTTTAGGAATGATTTCTCTGTGTGAGAATGTGTTAGTGTTTGCTATATAGTAATGAAGACAGAAATTCTTCTAGCACTTGGAATAAAATCTTATGACTGCCTGAGGAATGTCCATTAACAAATTCAGAACAGTCTCTCAGACCTGTGTCTCCTGACTAAACATGGGAGTACTTATGTGGCAGAACACTGCTGAGGATGAAGCAGGATTGTCAACCACAGACTTCAACTCCAGTCCCAAGGAGCAATGAGGCAACTTTTAGGATATTTTGGGTTGAGGGACAAGTCCTAGAACTTGAGAAAATATTGTAGAAAGTCAGAGTGACTAAAACCTGCATCAGTATTTGTGTTTCACCCTTCTACTTTCTTTTGCACCATTTTGTTGGGGTTGCCTATTCTATATCTAACAGCTTTGACTAGGATAGTTTCAACTTGAATTAAGTTAACTTTAGACTGATTGTAGGGCAGAAATATTCCAAGTGAGGCATTAGATGTGAGGCTTGCTGTACTTTGTCAGTAGAGATCAATTGTTAGCTCTAACCCGAAAGCATTATTGGTTCTCTACAGCATCTGAAAAACAAAGAAAAAAACAAAACTGTGACAAAACAAATTCCATTCTGCAAACCTTGATTATCAAATGAACTTCACTGATTTTCTGAGACCACAAATACAACCCAATATGCTTAAAACATGGTATCATCAAGTTCTAAGTGTCTGGGAAAGTAAGCTTATCCCATATTCAGTACTATTTCCTCTTTTCTTGACTTCCTGTTTTCTTTTCAAACGCCTATTCAAGGAAAATAAGAAAAAACAAACCAAAAACAAACAAACCAAAACATAATGTTGGAAGTGCCACTTGCATCGGCAAATCAGTAAAGGACACATTTAAATTCTATTGACTAAAATATGAATTGGATAGTATAATAAAGAACACCAAAGATTTCAAAACTCTGACCAGAAAAAAAATCTCTTAAAACATGCTAGACATTAGTGACTGACTTTGAATAATCTTGTGTTTAAATGTATGTTTGAATATTCACAAAGTCAGAGATTACACAGGTAAAAAACAGCCCCATGTAAAATCAGAAGATGTCTTACCAAATTGGAACAGGAATTTTCATTTCAACTATAAACAGAGACATTATCACTTTTCTAAGTAGATAATTCTTGACCTGCAACAAGTAAGAAAATAGCTGCAAAAGTCTTGAGCAATAACAATTACCACCCTACTTTGGGTGAGACAGAGACCCAGTTTGACCTCTCATACGTTGAATGTCACTGAGTATCTTTGACTTTTTAATTCTACCATTAAGATCCAATGAAAACTTAAGGATATACTCTTAGTCTCTAGACTTGTTTGCAAAACATTATATTTTAAAAGCACTTCTTGTTAAAAAAAAACAAAACAAAAAAACAAACAAAACCCCCAAAAAAACCCTCAAAAACCTAACCCCAAACCCAAAGCAATACTTAAATGTGAAGTTATGAGTGAAAAAAGTAAAGGATAAAGAAAATAAATAGAAAAAGTTTTATTTTGGAAGCTATTGGGAAGCTATAATGGAAACTATTGCCTGGTATATTTTAAACTTAAGGAAAAAGGAAAAAATCAGAAATCAGGAAATTGTAACTGTATTTGGCTTTTATTATTCAGGTGTTATTGAGATTTCCTGGGGTCATCTTGCACTGACTTTGGGGCCTTTGATTTAGAGTCTAACTCTTCGCCTACTCAGAATTTGAAAGCAAGAGAAATCAGTGCTGGTTGCAGAGCTGCTGCAACCTGTCCTGTTCCCTAGACAAGAGGGAGATAACAAAACATCTTCCTTAGACAGCTTCTCCTTACTACTTCCCGATAGCAGCACTGTAGTCCTTCCCACACTGCACTGCTGTTCAGAACTGAGCCTTCAAGACTTCAAGAGCTAGATTTGCAGCTAGTAAGGCTTCTACCAATGTACATTAGCTGAACCTCCAGCCCGCTAGATCTCTTGTCCATAGCAGTACACAACAGAGCAAGAATCCAAGATGACCTTTTAATCAGTGACACCCTCTGAAAGTGCAATGAAGTCAGAAAGACCTAAGGGGACCAAATTTTAGAGCACCTACAATGTCAAAAAGTGGTGTTGCCACATCTTACCATGAACTTTACTAGCTTCTGCAGCAGTCAGGCCTTGAGTCAACAAAGTACTTGTATGGCTGTTTAACTTCAAGTGCACAAGCAGCCACGCTGTGGTCAGTAGGATTATTCATACGCTAAATATTGACTACAGTAAATGTTTCTCTGGCTCAGAGCCAACAGGCATTTGTTTGTCATGAAGGGATGTTCCTTTAAAGAAAGCAACCACATTCAGCAGCAACAGAAAAGGGATGCTTTGGGTGAATAGGAAGTAGAAATCTACCTGAATGTAGAAAAGGGTGGGTTTGACTACCTTGGCTGATACAATAATTTCTTTTAGGATGGGTTGACTACCTGGGACTAACTTGTAGATGGCTCTGTTAGTCCTCAACTGCTCAGTGGAAGCATGAAATGCTGTCATTAAAGACTCAATAGCGCCTAATGGTCCCAGAAACACTGTGGCTGCATCAGCTGAGACAATGGAGCTGTTTTCCATCCATTCCTGCCATAAATGAGAGCAAAAAGTATTCAACTTTGTCTGGATGTTTCTTGTGGTTTAGTTTTTTAGTGTAGTAACCTATATTTAACTTAAAATTTTAAAATTAAAAGACTGATCTTTTCAGTTCCTATTTCTACTAACAGTCCCTATTCATTTAAATAAACGTACAGATGGAAAGCTATTTTCAGAAGTGCTCAACATTGGCTTATATTCTGTGGAAGTCAGCCGTAAAACTCCTACTGATTTTTACTTGGGAGTAGAACTGTGCCAACTTTGAACCGTTTGAGAAGCACAACTTCAGTGTCATTATGACTAAATGCTGCCCAGGTATTATCCTGAAGAAATGAAGTCAAAACATTTAATTAAATATGTCACTGTATTTTCAGTCCACATTTTTTTGACATGGGTCCCTCATCTATACCAGCAAAGACATACCACAGAATAAGTCAAATACTTCCTATCAATACCGCTGCTTAATTCAAGCTGCTATTATGACGTGTTATGTAGCTCACAAAATTTGCCTGAAACATTTTTTTAAATATACCAGCTGCTTGCACCTGTACTGCTACACATAACTACTTTCCTTTTTCGAATGCAGACACCTGAAGTGATTTAGATAATTTATAGTTAAGCTTGATCAATATGCCATTAACATCCAACCAAAGACAGTAGATGATGCAGTTTTGCAAGAACATAAAAAAAATCCTTAATCATAGCAATTCCCATTCATATCTTTATATCTATATTAATAGATATAGATGTCTATATGGACACATGTATTTTGGTAATTTCAGTACACTGATTTTTAATGCCTCTTTTCCACTAGATCCAGGATGTTTCCTGATGAATGAGGCTGCGGTTCCATGATAATTTAAGTCTTCATAGGTTGGGATGATTGCACAAGCAAGTCTCAAAAAAAAAAAAATGTGTGCTTCAGCCAAACCAGTTCTGAGTGGACTCATTAGCTGCATACTGGTGCTGGAGTAAGGCAGAAGGTGGAAAAGCCTGGCTAGAGGCAGAGGCATGGGCCACCCTCACACAGGTTGATTTAAATGGCTGTGGAATTGCACCAGAATATCTTTGGTATTTCTTGACATGAACTGGAGACTGTAGGAGGGTTCCCTTCAAATTCTGTCTGGTATCTGCTAGTTAATAGTTGATTGTGATGAGACCTGAATCAGCCCACAAGCATGTAATAAGGACAATAAATGTCCTCTTTTCTTACACATTTTTCATAAGATTAAGTGATCAGCGATGGTTCAGTCAGTTTTGAATGTCACCAGTGCTGCTGCAATGTTAATGTGTTGCTTCCACGAGCCCGCATGATTAAAGGCGGTCAGGGCTGTTTCTCTTATCTAGACGTATAGTTACATCAATAACTACCTTAATACACACATAGCTATAAAATACACCATAGTGAGTGTATCATATTTTATATATATTTATATAAGTATATAAGATATATATATTTAATATAGTCATGTATAGAAACTATTTCTAGGTATGGATATAATGTTTAAGTGCCAGGAGGAGGGTGAAGGAATAGTTACTTTCACAGTGTGACAGTAAGAGCTGTACTACATGTGTTGTAAAAGCATAACAAGCCAAATGGAACAACTTAGATATTGGACCCACTAATGTTGGATTTATCTGCTTAATTTCCTGCAAATTCTTTTTTTCATTTGAGACTTAAGACACTGAACATCAGTATTTGTATCTGTTTATTATTTTCAATATATTTAGGTTTATGGCCATGGCTTAGTAGATATACTGTATGACTATTATGGTAGAAATATTTGCGCATTATGTTTTGAGATGCTGCTAATTTCAGTATAACTTTTCATTCATTTTCTCTGCTGTAAGAATTTCTCCTTCTGCCTCTGAAAACTTCATTTGTATGAGGTTTCCTGGATGTATTATTATGTTCAAAATTCAGAGCAAATGACAGACATATTTGCCACCTCAGCTGTGCTGTACAAACCCCTGCCACCTTTTCAAAAATGTAGTTTTGTTTTTTTCAATTTGAAAAACAATTGAGGCTCCATTTGAATGTGTAAGTAAAACATGCCAGGCGATGCATTTGAAATAACCCCAGTGATTTCAAAATAATTTCTCACATTTTCAAGAGTGACTTTAAATGAAATGAAGTCAACTTCAAACAAATCACTTTTGAAAATAGGGCTTAGCAAGCTTGAACTGGGTATTAGTTTTTTAGAACTTGATCTGATTCACTCTGACTAAGTAGTGCAGTAGCTCACAACAAACTGAACTGAGAGTTAGTTCCCAGGGACGGCTTTTTTTTTTGTGGCTTTCATATGCAGGTGTCAGAATCTGCTCTCTACGACACTGTGTTGATGTTTTGAAAAAATAGATGTTTTTTCAAATGTCTAACATGACACTGATCCCCTTTAACTCTGTGTATTTCCATGCTATTATAAAAGCAGCAACATCACTTTCAACACTTGGCTAGTAACTCACTAAAAAAACAGAAAGAATAATGTCAGCATCTCTATTATGACAAATATTTTGACGTTCACACCTCTGCTGATGTGTGCCTGAAGGAACACGCCAGGTGAGCTACACAGGTGCTGGGTGTCTGGGACCCAGCCCCAACCTGAAGGCAGGGAAGGGGCAGCCCTGCAGCCCTCGGGCCCCACTGGGTGCTGAGGCAGAAGGCACAGTGTGTACAAGCCCACAGCACCCGTGTGGACAGCTGATGATGCTGGTCTGTGTGGTAACAGCTGGTGAGAGGAGCCTTGCTTTAGCTTGCCATTATGCAAAGTCTAGTTTTATAGCCTTGTTCAATGGAACTAGCATTGTCTGTACCAGTGGGTGCCTTTCACAAATCCTGCTATGGGGGAAGGAAATTCACCCACTCTCCTACTCTCAATATGTTTTTGTGTCTCTGCTGTAAGTCAGGGAAAGATATGTCTATTATTTATTATTTTTTTTTGTGCATGTGAAGGAATAAGGCAGATGTATGCCAAATCAGCTTGAACAAATATTTTAAAATCCTTTTGCTGAGAGAAATTGCAGGGTGATTACAAAACGCAGAGGATCTAAGGATGGCATTATTCTTATATACAGAACAGTCTGCGGTTCTTCATTGCAATCCCCCACCTCCACCCCCTTCTTCAATGCAAAACCATCCATTACAAAGCTCCTGCAGTCACTGATTTATGTGCTTGTGATCAAACTTTCCTGCTTCTAATACTGTGAGCATTTTATAAAAGATGGTAGCATTTCCTAGATGGACTGAGCATGCCTGTTCCTGTGCTGTTGTGCAGCTGCTTTACTGCTTTATTGTGCTCCTGGCTTCTCATCAGTGATTTCAGTCTTACTATGAGACTCTACAGAAATTAATCTCCTGGAAGAGTTCATTTATATTTTGATGATCACCTAATCTGCATAGCTGCACTGTGCACTATGCTTTGTGATAACAGTCTGTGATACCAAAATCCTGATAGCTGCCCTACAGCAAATTTTCGAGGCCATGTGAGATGATACCAGCCCTCGTCCTAGAACAACATCAACAGTCTCACCGAGCAATCTGATCTGCACTTTCTCATGTGTGCACATTAGCCTGGCACATTATTCTGAGCACCAGTTAATATATGAGATAATGCTTCATGTTCCACAGCTTTGTGCAAATTTCTGAGGGGGACACCAAGTCAGCTTACCTGGCCCATGTGAATTGCAGCTTCAGGGAGAGTTCATAACCGGACTCAGGAAAGGAGGTAATGTTTTGAAGCTTCCTCCTCTTCCAACTTTTTACATTATATTATGTAAATAAATATACATCTGGATGATAACCATAGGAGACATTAGCAACCCCTGCAGCATGTAAAAATATAGGAAACAAACAAGAAGCAGTATTTTTAACTTAAAATGAATGTTTCCTTTATTTTCAGGTCTACAACTTGGCTTGAATGGTAAATCTTGAAGGAAAAAACCTACCAGATTTTGGTAATACAAATTAACAGAGATTTCTTTTTTCTTTACACTTTGTTCCCACTTTAATAACAACCTCGCACATGTAGGCATTGCACAGGCTACTCCATGACAGTCTTTCACAGCCTCCTAATACGATTTTACAAATGGCAGGCTAAGAGAGCTACAGATGCACAGTTCAGCCTCTGTCTCCTGCACCTCCGACCACAAGTGCTGCTGCAGCATGGCACTAGGAATGCAAACATATCAGTGCTGTGGAGGGTGACGGCAGTTGTCAGAGTGAAAGCCCCAGTCGCTTACAGAGAAAACGTCTGGGGCGACAGCAGCATCACCGTTGTTTATAGCTCCCATTTCTGCCTCTCCAGCTGGAGCCACGGTCTTTTGGGTGATGCTTTTAGTCTCCCAAATGGCTGTACAGGGAGTGAAGAGGCAGAAACACCTACCCACCCAACTGCTGCTGAAATTACGGCACCCGTGTAACAGCTTTTTGCATTGGGTGCTTTTTGTCCACATTTTAAGTGCAGGTTTAGGGCTCGGGAGACTTCCTTGTCGCCTGCTGAATATCACTGGAGTTGTTTTCCAGCTGAATTTGTCATTTTATAATGTCAAGTCCTCAGACTTCACTTCCTCTGAACAGTCTCTGTTGACTGCTTCAGATTTTCACAGCCTTCACAAAACCTACTATATTTTTTCTCCAGGGACAGTTGAGGAAAGGCTAAATCATGTGGTGAGTTAAGCCTCCTCTAAGTAAGTTGAAGAATGGGAATGCTTTTATTAAAGTTTCTTGACAGCTGTTCTGTATTAAGTGGGGCGTGCTACTGTTCTTAAATTAATTGGTTTTAATGTCATTACGGCAAACTAGCTGGGACTTTAAAAATTGAGTCTAGCATTGTATTTCTAGCAACAGGTGGTAGAATGGGTCTTTGAGCATCCCAACCTGCTGTGCTAGCAATTAAGCAGGTATTTTAGCATCTGAGAAACTATGCTGAAAGAATAAAAATAACAATGCATTTTCTCATTCTGTACAAATGCCTTCAGTTAACTGAACTCAGAATTGAAGATATATTTTGTGCATATATATACATACACCATCTGGTAAATTTCCTGGGTTTATTTTTTTATTCAGTTCCAAGACAGTTCCATGTCTAACTTTATGCAGACAGCTGCTTTTGCCCAGTTAACAACCTCTTTTTTTTATCCTGGTGTCCATTCAGATACCCATGGAAGGCTTGTGTGGTCTGAAAAAGGTGGAAGCCAACCCAAAAATACCAAGATTTTTTTCTAATAACTTCACCAGCTCCGAGTAAATTTGGTTAATTTATCAGCAGCACCCTTCTCTCACGTACAAAGTCTGTGTGGGAAATAAGGTATGTTCAACCTCACACTACAGAACAAGAGGTAACAAGAGTCCAAGAGCTGAGAGGAGTGTTCTGGATTCCTGGTCTTGGGGGAGGGCTGGACAGATGTCAGTGGCAGGACAGCTCTGGGCAAAGCTACAGAAGTGCTAGATCCTGTGGAGAGGAACCTGACATGGACAAAGCTCAAGGGTTGTCTCTGTGGAAAGAGTTTCCCCAGCTGCAGCTCTGCTGGGAAAACACAGCAGGGGATTAAAATAGAAGTAAATATTTGACAGCAAAACATTACTTAATGACTTTTGAATAGTGCTAAAAAAGCTTACTCGTGCACTCAGAGATTGGGAGAAATCGAAGACATCCTGTTAGTTATCTCAATTTTTGTTAAGTATTAATGATTTGGGATATCCACACCACAAACTGCAATGTTGTTTTATCTGGGAGGACAAATCATAGTAGAACAAGCTGCCGAAGAGAGTCCGAGAGGCCCATAACCCTCTCATCTGGTTGCCTTCATAAAAAGCGAAAAGCACATGCTAACTTTCAGTTACAGGGGTGCAAACAGCTAAATGTCATTTGCATAGTTGCTCTGGGGAGTTCCTGTGGAGTTAGATGCTCTCAAGGGTTTGATTTAATCATTCGGAAATGCTGATTGTTCTCTGAACACCACCAAACATCACTTGCCTGAAAAGAAATTGGCCTGTTGTGCTGTAGGGTGACATTTTTATTTGTCAGGAGAAGCATGTTGGTATTGAGATGTTTGCATATAGGATGGTGAGGAAAAACAACACTAGAAAGCCTGCACCTGCAATACTTTACTAGTAAGTTGACCACACAAGGCATGAGGCCAAAAATACCTAGGAAGATTCAGTGCATTCAACGGAAAAGAAAGGAATAAATGTTAAACCCAGATTCTGCTAGGAATATTTGCATTGTGTGGTAGTTGGGTAAACATAATCAGGGGTACAAAACCAAATGAAGAAGCAGCCATCCTGAAGATTTCCCCTTTACTGACACCATCAGCAAGCAACAGCAGCTTCTGTCAGCAAAGGGAGAAGCCATAATAACAGTGTTTGTTTGGTACAGAGTGATGTCCGTGTATGTTCACATCCCAATCACTAGGAGCAACTACTGTTGTTCGCATCTCCATTTCATTTCCTTGGCTGAGCGCTCCTGGGATTTTGGACTGTGATTTCATTATTCACTTGGCTCTGCCGTTTGTATTGTGTACCTGCTCCAGTAGATGTTATCAACTCTTAATACTCCTGCGCTATGCAGAACAAATCATTTGCATTTGAGTAGGTCGCTATGGCTACTGGCTACCTAACTGTGTGCTGCATCTGTAAGAGCCAAAACTGAAGGTGCTTTGCAGAATTCAGACAAGGATCAACTGTTCACTATTTGAAATCATATCCGCACCCATTGTTGTCGCTAACAGGATGGTACTTGTGTAAGGCTGATTAGGTACAATCTCTCTCTTCCTATTTTGGATTAATATTTAGAGGCTCTCTTTCTCAGGGCTGCAGGCTGACTCCAAAGGGAAAAAAAGAAAACATCTCTAGAGGACACTTGCATGATAGTGAGCAGATTAATTATACCTGCAGTGGTTCAAGGTGTAGCATAAAACCTACAGGTTTTCCATTAAAATTAATTCTGTGCTATTCAAAAATACAGATGCCTGATGGAGTTGTCTGAAATAAATCTGGTAACTTACGCTGTAGTAGTTTTCAGAGTACAGAAAAACTCCTCAGCTGAGATTAACACAGAAGGTGCCAACTCAGTAGGATCCAAGTCTTTAACTTGCAGAGGTTCATTCAGAAACATTAACCCTCCTGCTTTGTTCTGTTCCCTACAGGAATCACAAAGGCAGAGAAATGGTATTATCCCCAGTAAAGAAAATGATGAACACTGAAATGAAGTGACTCCAGAAGGAGACAGTGACTCAGCATCAAAGTCTGGACCAAAGCTCAAGTTTGCCAACTTGGAGCCCTCTCATCAGAGTTGAGAACAAATGGAGAAATCACCTCCGTGAAAGCACTGGCTGTAGCATTGTACTGAAAGAAACTGTCCAAGGAGTCATCCCTAACAGCAATAAAATACAGCTGACAATTGGACTAACAACACTGATTTATTGGTGTGAATGAAATAAGCCTTCACAATCAGAAATTCAGTGGACATCGGCGAATCGCATGCATTCTATAAAACCACTTGCACATATTTGGAGACATCTGGCAATGCCATAGTTGCATCCATGCCACAGGCAGCCTGTCCCTCTTCAGAAACCACGCACCAGTCCTTCTGTGAGAACCCTGCTGAGAGGGGAAGTTCATTGCTTAAAAGTAACTGAAGAATCTTCCAAGAGTTGCGATACTGCTTTTGTTTCCCCCAGCAAATGCCTTCAATTAGCTATTATTTTGGGAGGGGAGGTGGAGAATTAAAAAATTTCCCTCTCTCCACCAAAAGAACAGACTCTTTTCCAGGGCAAAATATACATCTCGCCCACCAACATGCTGCTTCTGCTGAGTGTGGCAACAAAACAGAGGTGGAGTGAGTGGCTGAGGTGTTTCATCCTTCTGCAGAGTAAGATCAGCATTTATGGATAAGGTCCACTTGCTTATGAGTGTGCAATGAGAAACTTTATGGCTGAACAATGTTTCCATATATGCAATATATTAAAACAAAAAGGCTGTAAAATAATATTAGGCATCATTTGCACACAGAGATACACAGGCAGAGCGCAGAACTGGCCAAAAAATGGAACTTGACATGCATGCCTGCTCACCACTTTGAAAGACATCACATTAAGATTGAATAACAAAGCTTGGCAATTAAAGGGAAAATCACAGCTTTGTGATCACAGTTTGGGATTATTCACTGCAAGCATTTTATTTTATTAGATTTGAATGTAAGCCCTATCACTGCATGATCCAACCTGTGCTTTCTTCTTTGGGAAGATGATTTCCATTGTTTGCCCTGGTGTGAGGTGGTGGTGGGCTTTGTTGTACTCCAATTATGACAGCTTCCAAGGTCTGGTCAGACTCAATTTCTACACTAAGGCGACAGGTAGAGAAAGCAAGGAAAACAGTAAATCAGACCCTCTATGCAAGAAGACAGAGAGTGGAAAATGGGGCACAGTCTTTTTTTATTTTCCTGTCAGCAGGTCCTTTCCAAATTTTGTAGACCTTACCAACAGCTTTCAACAGAGTCTTTAGTTATGACCTTTCAGCGTGGCTAGCCTAACGAAATCTTAGCAAATATTGTCATTGGCTTTTGGATGTTGTCACTGGTTTTTACTGGCTGTAAATGGAAACACCTATATCATAGAGGTCATTTGGTACCTTTGACTTCTCCCCAGTTTTCCACTTGAGCCTTTCCTGCTGTCCCCCAAGGTATGCAATCCCAGAGGTCTGCCCCACTCCTACCCACAGGAAAAAAGGGGCCTCCTGCCTGCCTGCCCACCATCATGAAGGAAGCGTGCTTGGCTCATCCAGAGAAGCAGCAGTTGAAACACTGTTTGATTTTAGCACTAGGAGGAAGTGATTACAAAGAACTACGAAGCCAACTTATAATAAAAGGGCTACATGAATCTATTTTGGTCTGCCATCCATTCCATCTGGAAGCCTAATTTTTTTTTTCAGAACTTGCAAAGAGCTTCCTTCTGATTGCCTCCATTGTTTCTGGAAAGAATTGTTTTTGAATGACCTCCATCAGCTCTAGCAGGATGTTGCTTTCTTGCAGCCATGGTGCTGCCTTTCCAATGGCTGAGTTTAGAAGCCAGCTGGTTAGAAACCCTTGGGCAGCAAATCCTTCCCTAGCCCCTCAAAGCCACGTGATCATTATCCTAGCAAGCAGGTAACAGTATTAAGTTATGACAGCTAAGCCTGCCATTGCTGCTGATTAGCTCATTTTAATTTACAGGTTGTGTTGTATCGTGGGGGGGTGTTTCATGAAAGCACCTACCAGTTGTGCTTGTTGGATACACTGCACATCCGTATGTTTGGGGGGAGGGCCCTCATCTGCTCCCTGCCTCAGAGATTTCTCAAATTCAGCAAGTGTGACTCAAGCAATTCTCCAAAGCAATTCCTCCACACATCACCAGTTCATTCATTCCTGTAAGAAGAGTCACGTTTGCACGAGAACGGTCTTCTCGCTCTAGGGCCGGGCTGTGGCAGTGTAACGCTGTGGGGCACATTACAGCCACAGCAGCCCAGCCTGCTGCTGCCCAGTGAGCACCTCTCCGCGTGCTTGGCCACGTGGATTTCAGTTCTGACTTCAACAGAAGATGAGGATGAGAGCAGCAGCGAGGGCAACACAGCCAGGGCTTCTGTTCCGCAGCCACACAGCGCACAGATGTCCACCACCTGCCGTTATACTGCCTGGCTGCAGGTCCCCATTACAAGGTGGCTCTGGTAGCCACCATCTTGGAGACTTGGTGGGGGCAGAGACACTGCCATGGAGTCCACAGGCCAAAGGCCGAACTGGTCAGACTGTGTCATGCTCAGTTTCAGCTACTGTAGCAGCTGTTTCAACACAAAACTCTGCTACTACTCATTCTTAGCTCCCCTTACAGGTTTACTATAGCAGTTACTGCCACACTGTTGAGAAGGTGAGAAGGTTGGTTTGCTTTGGCCTCCTGATTACAGGCTGGATGACAAAGCCCTTACATTTTAAGGTTATTTCTTCCTCGTTCAACAGCTCTAAGCCCCAGCCCTGCTGATGCTTCCGCGTGCCTTGGCTCGCTGTAGCACTCCCATGAATCTCGCCCTGATCTTGCAGTTAGCAGCGGGCAGTGAAGTTCGGCGGGGCCCGCGGCGCCCGCCCAGGCTGTCCCGCCCGAGGCTGAGGCTGCAGGGGTGCGCTGGCACGGCGGGCACAGCTCCCGGGCAGGAGGGCTGCGTTACGCACCGAGATCCCGGGCTGGTGTGACCTTGCCATTGAAGGCAGCGTTTGTCCAACGGCCCCTCAATCACACCTACGCTCGGGTTCTGTGTCTCTGCGAGCGCCCTGACCCGGGGCCGGCCCCTGCGCACAGCGCTCCGGGGGGCCGTGGCGCTCCCAGGCCGCGGGGCTCCCGCAGCGCCGGACAGGGCAGGGCGGTGCCCTCGGCAGCGCTTCTCGGTCACCGCTGGTGCCCGAGCGGCCGAAGCGGAGGCAGGTGCTGCCGCTGCGGGACACCCGTGCCA
>VZRW01001452.1:0-14527 GCA_013398125.1 Aegotheles bennettii
ATAAAATAAAATAAAATATCTGTACAATGCTTGAGGTGTAAAAATCAAGCCCTGGCTTTGGTTGGCCACAACTCCCTGCCTTGCAGGAGCCTGGGGAAACACCTGGCTGCTCATGGTTCCAAACTCTCTGCAGCAAGTAACAGAAAAAACAACTTCATTGATCTGATCAGATCTCAGATTCGGCAAGATTTCCTCCCTGGGTAAAAGTTACCATATTTTGCTTTGGCTTTAAAGTACGATGAAGAGAAAACTGGGATAGCTGGGCTGTGAAGAGAGGAGGAGAAGACAGGCCACCGGGTGGAGAAGCCCGAGGAGGAGTTAGGCAATGCAGACACCCATCCCTTCCCCTTTCTGTTCACATCACCGGGTGCGAAGCACTTGACCGAAGCCATGGGATGAGTCACTGTGAGGAGGAGACTTTCTAATTTCACCCACTTTGATCCTGCCCTGAATTGCCAACGTCAGGGAGAGCTGGGGGCTGAGTCAGGGAGGATGGGGAAAATCCGTGTATTCCGAGCGAAGTGAAACTCCTCTTTTTTTGGAAACTAAGAAAAAAAAGCAGACTGGAAGAGCTGACTCTCCTCAGTGAACATCTTGTACCAGAGCAGTGGTGCCCTGTATCTCTCCCAGCTCTAACAAGGCAGAAACATGGGCTTACAACACCCTTTTCACCAGGGAATCCACCGCACTCCGGTGCTGCCCGCGGCTGGCACGTCCAGGCAGCCGGCTTGTCTTCCCTCCATAGCAGCTCCACATTTTGCTTCTCATATACCCACAAAACGCTGCAGGACCTCAAAACAAAGAGAGACATTGTTCCTGCAGAATAAAACTGCTGTTCGCCCCATTTTTATTTATATTTCACAAAAACAACTCAGGAGCTGCAAGGCTTCGTTTGCGGGGGAGGCTGAAACGATCTGGTGGCAGTCACAGCTATTTCACCAACTATGTTTCCATGATGCTCTTTCCACCATGGACACAACACGACATGGGTCAACGTGGACATTTAACTTAAAGAACAAAGAAGAATGGCCGATCCTTGCAATTACATGTTCCTGCTGCTTGGCTGGTTGGGTTGGCCATGCATGGTGCAGCAGGCACTGGTTCCTCTCCCATAACTGTTGCTGCACATGAAAGTCCCCAAAATTACATTGAGGAACCCAAAAAACTCGTTCAGCCCTGTTTTGCCACTGTTCATATACTAACAGGCATTGGGGATGTTTGGCAGCCCAACAGCTAATGGTGGGCCAAGTGTTGGTGTTATCAACGCCAACCACCAGCATTAGGGCAGACAGCAAAGGAGGAGAGACTAAAGATCATCCTTAAACACCTAGGAAACATCACAAGGCTCCAGTGGGAGCCTGTTCGATTGTAAAATCTTCACACTATGGTTTTGAGTCTTAAGACTGATGTAGAAAACCAACCGCTCTGCCAGCCCTGAGCAGTGACAACTTTGACACTCCTCAGTGCCTGAAACCTGAAAAGCTTTTACCAGTTAACATCAATTTTCAGTTAAGCCAAAATCCTTCTTCCTCCTCCTCCTGCCTGGCTAAAACGTCCATTTTCAACTACCAAAAAACCACAAGAAGGATTTGAGATTTCATTTTCTTGACCATTTTCCATCATGCTTGGGAAGACATTTCCAACAAAATGGAAACCAGGTGTTTTTGGGGAGGGAGTGGAAGGAACTGAGTTCTCTGCCCATGGCAGGGACATTGGAAGTAGATGTTCTTTAAGGTCTCTTCCATGCATCCTGTTGCTTTCCCCTGAAGAGCAGCAACACATTATAATAACCCACATGGAAAGATTCAACCTACACTACTCAGAAGTGATGAACATGAGAAGTGACAGGATTTCTGGAAGCTGCTGACCCCTCTCTTACTCTCCAGGTTATTGATCAGCAACCAAGCTTCTCAAGCATCTCCAAGCCAATCTACAGCGACACTGTGGTAAATGTGCAGAAATCCAGTAAATTAGGAGAGCTATGCAACCCTTAGCAGGATTTTGCAGTGGGTAAATCCTGCCTCACCTCTCCTAGCAGTCACTCTAAGTTGTCAAGCAGTTCAGAGCATGAAACCACACCAGCTTCAGCAGGACCAGCCCGCAGCAGCACAGGGAGGACGTGAGAAAGGCGGTGAGAAGCCCTGGTTTCCCAGTCCCACCAAATGCCACTGGGGAAAAACTGGAAAAGAGTTTTGGGGGAGAGATGATAGATGCAATAAATTCCTGGCTTGATAAAGCAACCCATGCAAGGCCATGCTCAGGTTTCAGACCTCACAGCGGCCACCACTGTTTGCAGAAGAAAGTTATTTCGGGGTGAAACCTGATCGGCTCTTGGGGCAGCTGGAACAAAGGCCAGGAGAAGCATCTTGCTGCTCTCCCCAGGATGCAGCTGCCAGGGACCTGTCTGAACCACAGCTCCAGCACTACTTCTCCTACACCCTCCGTGTCACTGACCCAGCCTGGACAGGAACAGGCTGCTGAACACAAGCAGAGTAAAATACAGAATAGAATAAAATATGGAATGGCATGGCATGCCATGCCATGGCATGGCATGGCATGGGATAGGATAGGATAGGATAGGATAGGATAGGATAGGATAGGATAGGATAGGATAGGATAGGATAGAATTCCATGGTATGGAATGGTATGGAATGGCATGGAATGGCATGGAATGGAATGGCATGGAATGGCATGGAATGGAATGGAATGGAATGGCATGGAATGGAATGGAATGGAATGGAATAGAATAGAATAGAATAGAACAGAACAGAACAGAACAGAACAGAACAGAACAGAATAGAATATATAGAATTGAATGGCATGGAATGGCATGGAATGGCACGGAATGGCACGGAATGGCACGGCACGGCACGGCACGGCACGGCACGGCATAGAATAGAATAGAATAGAATAGAATAATAGAGAATAGAATGTTATTTATTTTCTCCTGAGGACTTCCATCCCCTGCATGACTTCCTAACATCCTTTCATCTCCACCAAGCTGAGAGCCTGGCACAAGCAGCAAGGACTCCTGCTCACAGGAGGTGACATGGGGGATGTCATTGTTTCTCCCCTGTGCTCACACTACCTGCAAAAGCTGTGGAACTGCAAGGCTGGAGCTCACCAGCATCTCCTTCATCCCCCAGCCCCGACTTTCCTCTCTTTCAAGTACTTTGACAGGAGTACAAAGCTTCCTGTGCCTTTGAGTGGTGGCACAGAAGATATGACAGGACACCTTGTCAATGGAAGACGAGTGGCAAATTCTGAACTCTCCAAGCCCTGCTGTCCTCCTCGACACTGAGGTTGCCATTTCCCACTGCTCTGTATCACCAGGATTTTCCACTGTACCAAACAAATGTGGAATTCAGTTAAAAAACCATTCCCCCATCCTCAACCATCCCATTAACCAGTGCAAGTAACAGCCCAACAATGGGGTGGAGGAAGTTTAGGTTGGAGATTAGGAAGAAGTTCTTTCCTGAGAGGGTGGTTGGGCACTGGAATGGGCTGCCCAGGGAGGTGGTGGAGTCCCCGTCCCTGCGGGTGTTCAACAAACGGGTTGATGAGGCACTTGAGGCCATGGTCTGATGGTCTAATGGTCAGGAATATGATGGGATAAAGGTTGGGCTTGATGGCCCTGGAGGTCCCTTCCAACCATAATGATTCTATGACTCTATGATTCCATCTTCTGACCTCTCAGCACAGTATTTCCAACAGACTGATGGGGCTGCCTGAAAATGCAGTTGCCTCTAATCTCTATTCATATAAAGACCGAGTGAAGTTACTTTTCATTATGTAAATACGTCCATTATGAATACGATTTATGGCTTGGCATTATTCAGTGAGATTAATGAAGCATCCTTGCTTCTAAAGGTAAAACATTGTTCCAAACACTTCCTATACACATATTGCTTGTTCAGAGATTCTGCATTATTCATCTGTAACATCAGGGCACTCTTGTAATGGCTTTTGCTTAGCAGTGCCCTCCACAGTGGGCTGCTCCAGGCCAGGATGAGGAGATCCAGACCCACCTTCTTCTGAACAGTTTAAGTCCTCTGGAATTCTCCAGATGAATAAGGCTGGGACTTCTCTATATCATTTCTCCCCAGAAGTCTCTAAGCCTTTCACAGTGGGGGCTTATCTTCCAGACTTTTCCTGAAAGATTTTTCTAGGCAAAACGATGAGGGAGGCCAAGCTGATGCTGGTGATGGCAAACACGTCTGATGGATGCTACTCAGCTTTGCAATCCAGCCATCTGCTGGGTTGCAACACCACAGGTTGGCTCCTGGTCCTTTTCTGACCATGAATTGGTGTGACCCAGAAAGCCCTGAATGATTTGTACATTCCAGTGCAAAACAGCTCTCCACCTCACACAGAGGAGACCACAATAGCTCTTGAGATCCAAGTGACATGAGTGCCGGGTTGTCCTCAGGAGCTCTTGGTCCTGTGGCACCTTCTTTGCTACGGTCTGATGCTGGGGAGCCCTTGAGTATCTTGCTGGGCAGGTTTCCCCAAACATCTATGTGAAGCCAAGGCTGCTGGCATGAGAAGTAGCATCTGATCAGCTAATGCATGACTTTGAGTAAGGACACGTTTGTCATTTCTTCTTGGCCTATTTCACAACCTTTGTGGCTACTGTCATGCCCCAGGCACCTTCACAGCACATGGGGTGATGTCTCAAAGACAAAAAACCCAGCTCTCTGGCAACGTGATTCCAGACAGCTACAGAGATCAAAGCTGTGGGCACCAACTCCCTTGAAACTTCAACACCAACAGGCAAAAAGACCTCACCCAAGAGCCAACAACAGGAAAGCCAACCTTGCTGCAGACAGATCCTCACTCAATGCTGTACACCCCTGAAAAACACTGTGATAGGGATGTGCCTGATGAGCCAACGTGGGCAGACAGGACCCGTCCAATAGACCATGATTTTAAGAACATCCAAGCCAAGTCCACCAGGTAGTCAGTGCTACCCTTTCAATGCAGAACACATGGTTCCCAACCTTGGTCACAGCTCTGGAGACCTGGACCTGGGCAACACTGTCTTGCATTGCCCAAAACCAGACTCTGGTGCAATGCAGGTCACACAAGTCACACACTGCCACCACCAACCTCGCTCCATCTCAGAGAATCACAACTCCTGCATGCTCAGAGCTGAAGAAAACCCTCGGTGCCGGCAGAGGAACAGGCAGGGAAGAAGGCAGCAAATAGCTCCATCACTGTGAAATCACACAAATTCTCAGCAACCAGCATTTGAAAACTTGCTTTTGATCTCAGGTTATGCCTGTAGCATCTCTTTGATGAAACCTGTCTTTCATAAACAAAATCTTGCCCAGGGGATGAAGAGGGTAATCAAACATCTCAGCTTGCTGTTGAATTTCCCCAAATAAACAACATGTTCACAGTATCAACTCAAACTTCGCTCATCCTCCCTAGCTATCACCATCTCAGCCACTTGAATGTTGGTGTCCTCCAGCAAAGTGAGTTGTGTCATCTCCATCATCCTCACTGCATTACTGCAGCACACCAAAACCTTTGTTTTGGCCAAGACCATCCCCTTGCTAAGCGTGTTATCACACAGGATAGAAAGAGAACTCTAGCCCCAAAGACATACACTGCATGGAAGAGCTTCTCGTGATCCTGAGAAGCAGCATTGGAGAACATCATAACTATCAATGAGCACCTATCTAGTGAAATTCACTGCTTCTGCAGAATTATCTCCAGTTATGATAGAGAAGTCTGACTCCCTCCATCTCCCACCCACAGACCCAGGTGTCTGCAGAAACCACAGCTCCTAGAGACTTGACCTCACCTTGTAATGAAAGGTTAGCTGCTAGAAAACAAAGATGACTCACTGCAATGTGGTGGAAGGAGCATTATTTTATGCATTAGGGAAAATTTGTTTGCAATAGGGGCACCAAAGCAATGGACCAAGGAGATAGGACAATGGTCTTCATAGGAAGAGTTTCAGAGCAGAGAAGACAAGTGTGTTCTAAATGGCCCAACACTCCTAGTGCAGAAAGACACGTAAGTCACCTCAATGCTCTTTCCAGTCAGAATGGGACCACTCTCCGTGACCAACTCTACGCAGCCAACTCTATATGGCCAACTCTTCACGGTCCAACACAACTCATATGATGTGGTTGCTTTTATCTCCTCCTTACTTTTAATACTACCTCCTAGCATTTCAAAGTAATGAGGAGATAGAAGCAACTACATCAAACATGAAATACAAAATTCAAATAACGGTGACAAAATGCTAGGAGATGATATTGCAAGTAGCAATGAAATAAAGGCAACTACATTAAACAAGCTGTGTTGTCCTGAGTAGAGTTGGCTGCATATTATTGTCCCATGTAGAGCTGTCATAGAATCATAGAATCATTATGGTTGGAAGGGACCTCCAGGGTCATCAAGTCCAACCTTTATCCCATCAGATTCCTGACCATTGGACCATCAGACCATGGCCTCAGGTGCCTCATCAACCCGTTTTTTGAACACCCCCAGGGACGGGGACTCCACCACCTCCCTGGGCAGCCCATTCCAGTGCCCAACCACCCTCTCAGGAAAGAACTTCTTCCTAATATCCAACCTAAACTTCCCCTGATGGAACTTGAGGCCATTTCCTCTCATCCTGTCAAAGACCCCTGTCCTGTCCTAGACCCCTTCTCAGTAGTTTAGATAGGAGTTACCCTCAGTGACTTTATAGAGAAGATAAAGATCAAAACATTCATTCAGAAAACTGCAAGCCAACCAGTTCAAGGGGTGGCTGCTCTGCTTGTTCTCCTTAAGGACCCTGCACATAGCAACTGATGCTCCCCCTGCAAAGCAAGGGTGGACTGCACACCTTCCCATGTATCTTCTCCATAGGTTAATTAAACTCAAGGTGTAGATTGTCTTTGGCTGAGCTGGGCTGTTCATTCAACAGAAAGGGGGTAATTCACACCTAGCAGACAGTTTCTCACCTCTAGCTGTCAAAGTGTAAGCCAGTTGGATGCTTACAGTCAACAAGCTTCTCCTTCCAACTTCAGCAAAATTGTTTTAAAGATCCTTTGTCTACAACAGCTACGTTTACTTAAAAATAAATATGTAGGACAAAAAGTGCTTTCCCTGAGCTTCCTGAGGCAGGAGGGATTGATTAGAAGGCGTAGGGCTGGTGGGGAGGGGAGTCGCTGAGCAGCTACAGGAGGTGATACGAGTGAACATCTGAGAGGCTGGAAAAATAGCTTTAGAAAGCGTCAGCTCCCACACTTTCATGTAATCAGATACAATGCTAGCCAACAAAATCCTGGGTTTAATGGCCAATCCAAGTTTTCCTTGGCTGGCAGACAAAATTTGCTTTCTGTTTTTTAACTCCAGCATAAGCCACTCCTGAGAAACAGATTTTGCCTGTGCCGTATTTTAAACAAGTCAATAAAAAGGTGATTTAGAGGAGTTAGTATTAAAAGGTTGGGGTGAGGTTTTTCCATTTCTTATTCCTGAGCAAATGTTACACTCCCATCTATCTGTCTGGCATGTACGAAGCCCGTCTAGAGCAGCTCCTCTGGAGTAGGTGTGATCCCCCAGGGATTTATGAATGATTTTCCATCACTCTGAGTGGATATACCCTGGTTTATTAACATGCTCTTTGCATCATGTTGCCCTTTCCCTTAAGATCTTCATGTCTGCCCAGGTAAATCAGCAGCTTGCAGGTAAGACTCTCCATGGAGAAAAAAGGGACTCCATCCGAGTGGATTTCATTGTATCCGATAGGAAAGGAATCAGAGCTCCTATTGTTTACACCCTTGAAATGAAAACACCCGGATCCAGGGCACCAAGAGAAAAAGGATACCAACAACTTGACAGTTTTTATCAGATGAACAGTTTTCAGGCAGGCAGTTATCTGTGAATAGCTACAATAAATACACAAGACCACCATGACAAGAGGATATATAAAAATAAAGGCTTGATATGCTCAGTCTCAATTAATATTTATCTAATATATGCATAGAGTTGGACAATTAGGCAAGCTTCCCAAGAAAAGATCATTCTAAACACCTAAAGACAGAGCACACTTGTATTGCAATGTATTCTTACAATGCATTAGTACAGGAGTCATTACTACAAATGGGATTCTTTCATCTTTGCAGGTCAATTAAAAAACCCAACAGGTTGCAAGGAGCCCTTTAAGGTTTTATTTCTTTATTTTTTAACAACCAGTCACCCACCATCAGGGAAAGGACCCTCTAGACTGGCAACCTGACAGGGAAGTCCAGATCCCTGTGCCCGGCTGGGCAGGAGGCATGGCACCACATTAGACACAGCAAACCCATGACTGTAGATCTAAAAATATGCTTTATCACGGCAGGCCAAGAATAGACTGGGGGGGATGGATGAAGCCACTGCAACAGGACTTCCTTTGTTTTATCTTTTCACACCTACCAAAGGCTGCGACTGAGAAAGACCAGCCTGGTGAGACCAATTCACGTGCTTGGCTCCATGCAACATCCATCATGGGGCAATCCCTAGGGAATGACAAGGCAATGGCAGCAGCAATGGGTGGGCTCGCTGTGTCCCCCAGCTCCACCAGTACCAGCAGTGGGACAGGCTTCTGTATCCATACAGGCTACTGTACCAGTACGGGTTGGGGGCTGACCTGCTGGAGAGCAGTGTAGGAAAAAGGGACCTGGGGGTCCTGGTGGACAGGAGGATGACCATGAGCCAGCAATGTGCCCTTGTGGCCAAGAAGGCCAATGGCATCCTGGGGTGTATTAGAAGGGGGGTGGTCAGTAGGTCAAGAGAGGTTCTCCTCCCCCTCTCTTCTGCCTTGGTGAGGCCACATCTGGAGTATTGTGTCCAGTTCTGGGCCCCACAGTTCAAGAAGGACATGGAACTGCTTGAGAGAGTCCAGCACAGAGTCACTAAAGGTGATGAAGGGAGTGGAACATCTCCCTTATGAGGAGAGGCTGAGGAAGCTGGGTCTCTTTAGCTTGGAGAAAAGGAGACTGAGGGGTGACCTCATCCATGGTTACAAATATGTAAAGGGTGAGGGTCAGGACGATGGAGCCAAGCTTTTTACAGTAATGACCAATGATAGGACAAGGGGCAGTGGATGCAAACTGGAGCACAGGAGGTTCCATGTGAATATCAGGAAGAACTTCTATACTGTGAGAGTGCCAGAGCACTGGACCAGGCTGCCCAGAGAGGTTGTGGAGTCTCCTTGGCTGGAGACATTCAAACCCCGCCTGGATGCGTTCCTGTGTGATGGACTCTAGGTGACCCTGCTCTGGCAGGGGGGTTGGACTGGGTGATCTGTCAAGGTCCCTTCCAACCCCTAGGATTCTGTGATTCTGTGATTCTTGGACATCACTGCCTTGGGCTCATTTTTGCCCCTTCTGCAAGCCAAAGGAGCGTGGTGGCTGTAGCTGAAGGGCTTCCTGCAATGCTGCGCTCCCCCCGGGGAGAGGAGCTCACTTGCAAGAGCACGAGTGAGCATCTTCCACCGGCTGAAGGGATCAAAAACTCTATTGAAAGCAAAGAGTTATTGATCTGCTTGTCACAGCAGAGGGAGGGAGAGAAGCACGGCCTGTCTAGAACATGAACATCTGAGTGCAGGGTGAAGAAAGGTCCCGCCAGGCACTGCACAAAGGCAACTTCATAGGGAAGAAGTAAAGAGAGATCATAGCCATCACCAGGTAACCTAAGGGCCTGCCACGAAGTTATAAAACCCCGTTTTCTCCCCAAAAAGACATCAGTATTGTCAGAACGTGCATTATGAGACCAGGCTGGAGCCCAGGCACGAAACGCAGCAGGTCTGGGGAAGGACGCCTCTCACACCAGCTAAAAACAAAACCCACCACAAAACCACATTGTGAGACTGCTCATGGATTCATGAGCCGGTCAAAGGGAGGGCCAGGAAGGGCTCTGCTGTGGTTATTTATGAGTTAAAAGAGTAAAGAGAATTTTAGAGCCAGGAAGCCCTGCACCCTGGCCCACAGCATCTACACCAGGTACCCTGCGAGAAGCTGACATCCCCGACTTGAACCCCAGCCAGAACCCACCCAAACCCTGGGTAAGCTCCTGGCAAGGTTAATGAACACAGTAAGCTAAAAACCCAAACCCCATCTCCAGCCTGAATGTCTCCAGCCCCTACTTGCAACCCTTCATGTTTTTAAAACCAGCTCCCAGCCACCGCTGGAACCACCCGCATGGATATTTACACATGGATGGATCAACCCTCCATGGCCTCCTGGATAAACTAAATAGACTGAGCTTCCTTAATCATTGTCCCAAACGCAGGCTGCCACCAATACTTCTCCCAGGTGCACTATCTGCTGACATGGGACTGACACAGGGATTTATCCCCCCAGGCAGCACATCTTTTATTTGTAGCTTTATCTCTGGCTGGAGAGGCTCTGACCTCCCGCACCATGGGCAATGATTGCATTCAACAGCTTCCTCGAAGGAAGTCCTGCTTAATATGCAAACAGGACAAATCAACTTTCAACTTCATCAGGGTTTAAATGAGGGCTGGCACTCGGTGAGGCTCCAGCTCGCCGGGTCTAAGGAAAAGGTGGTGGAGTCACCGTCCCTGGGGGTGTTCAAAAAATGGGTTGATGAGGCACTTGAGGTCTAATGGTCTAATGGTTAGGAATATGATGGGATAAAGGTTGGACTTGATGACCCTGGAGGTCCCTTCCAACCAGAATGATTCTATGATTCTATGAAAAGGGGAGGAATTAATGATAAACACACACATCGTATCAACCACAGACCCAGTGGGGTGATGGACATGGATCTGACTCCAGGTTAGTGCCTCCAGCAGCTGGTCCTCTCCCAGTCTGCAGCCAAGACGCCTTCCCAAAGCCTGGTTTTACTGCAAGGGAATTTATTCCAAGGCTTAGAGTGAAGAGCTCTCCCACCCTTCCCTCCTTGAGGCAGCCCCTGTGCAACCCTGGCACTCGGCATCAATTCCTGCCCATGGCATCACTGCCTGAGGAAATTAGGGGATTAGGGAGAAGTCCAAAGCAGCAACCACAACCAGGCTGTGCAGGGATTGGCATTGTATCCGTGCTCCCAGGTGGAGAACCAAGCACCACCATCGGAAGGCGAGCAAGGAGATGGGAACGAAACAGGGCTGGGCTCCGTATTTTCTCCCCGCTCCCACCCCTTCTTCTTCAAGGGCTGTAAAGTGCCTGAAAATAGAACATTTTGTGATGGCAGGAAAAAAAAAAGACAAGAAGAACTAGGTCAATCAGCTAATAGGCATGATTTAGGAGAAAAATCGCTGCGTTCGTAATGGGCTAAAAACGGCGCTGATGCGTTGCCGAGAAAGAATATAATTAAGAGGCTTTTTAAAGCGGCGCTTCCCCACCCCAGCCCCAGAAATCACAGCTCACACTACCAGTATTGCTTCCACCTCATGGAGCAGGAATGCGCTGGCGTGCTGCAAGCTGGCTGAAGAATGCGGAGTTTCCGTGGGCCGGGAGAAGATCCCGAACGGCAGCGGTTCCCGGCATTCCTTCGCGGGTACATCACTGCTATCCACTCATCCAGCGCGGCAACGGAAAGCAGGCTGGGGCAGGGGGGGGATAGCTGACATCTTAATTCCTTCAGTCTTTAACGAAGGGGTCCAGCAGATAAGTGAATGAAATGAAATATTAATTGGATGCAAGGGGGCATCTCGTATTTCAAGACTTCCCGTGGATGGCCCAGGAGGACCTACAATGTGTGCTCACACAAGGAACGCACCTTTCAACAGCGTTCATTCAAGAACGAGCTCCTTGGAAGAAAACTCTGCCCTAATTAGGTGCAGATGGTCCCTCTTGAACAGGCAAGGGGACACAGCTGGGGAACCACCAAGAGGACATCTCCGGCCCCATGTCACACCAGCAAACCCCCTGCCACCCTTCGGACCCCAACCATCAAACCCAACCTGACGCCTGGAGGAGGAAAGGGACCTTCCTGGATTCTCCCAGGGCTGTACCACAACTCAGCCTAAGTCCTGTGCCCCTCAATGTTTGCTGGAGTCCAAGGGCTGTGAGTTGGACGTGCATCCTTAGGTACCATAGCTCTGGAGACTGGGAAGATAGCTGGGATGAAGCCATCACCCCGTGTCCAAGGACAGTGTCAGGCTATGGAAGCATCTCTGGGGACATCCCCACCCACTCTGCTCTGCTGGAGAGGAGCAAAGTGGATGAGTCAGACCCAGAAAGTTCATTCCCTCAACTTCTGCTCCTTGCTATAATTATCCTTTGGGGTAATTAGATAAGCAGTCCTTCCTTTAATCTTGCCAGAGCTAAACTGCATGCGGTACCATCCACCTCGGGGGCTGGAGGCTGTCACCCAGAGCTGGCACACTCCTTCCCCGTGGGAACCTCCTTCCCCATCCCACCGTGCCAGGAAAAGGCGGGGGAGCAAAAGGAGAGGCAGGGAGAGCTTGGGAAGCGGCTGTCTGTACAGCAGTAGGTTAAAGCCCAATAACTCCAGTTTGAGCTATTCCACCTCCCTCTAAATATCCCAGCAAGGAGCCGGAGCACCAGGTGTGCCAAGACCCAGCAGCTCCCTGCTGGAAAATTTTGGCTGGTGCCTCCCCCTCCCTTGCACAACCCCTCCCTCTCCCTCTCTCGCAGGCATGCACGGGGGGGGGGAGGGAGGGAGAGAAGAGAAAAAACCACAAGCAAATGTTCTAGTGCAGTATTTCCCCTCCTCAGACTCTCATACTTGAGATTCGAATCATGTTTAGGGAATTAAAAGAACAAAAAGCCGCCCTTCCCCTGCGCCGGAGGCAGCTCCAGCGGGACACGCGGCTCTGCATGGGCGATACCCAAACATCAACCCCTCTGCCAGAGCTTAAATAAATTGGAAAATAATTAAACGTTACTGGCAAATTTAATGATTTTTTTTTTTAAATGGAAAAAACAATCGTGGTAGACGATATACATTGGGAAACCTCCAAGACTTTGACCTTTAAATTAACAGCTAGGACAGTCAGACAAGTATGCTCGAGGACGCCACAGACACGCAAAGGAGCTCCAGAGGTTTTTCCAAATCCTCCACAAACCAACCACACACCTCGTTTTATCAAAAGAATAAAATCCGTTTCCTTCTCGATTCGCATGTTTGGGGAGGAAGATGCTGGGCTCAGTGCTATGTGTGACATTACTCAACCCTACACCACACTCTGGGACATTTGATTTCACCTGGACTCTCAGCTGAATGGGAGGAGTGAGCCCTCTCCCCTAATCCTAAAAAGAAAAAAGAAAAGGAAAACGATGGGCTAGGTCCATAATTACTTGAAGAAGTCTTTACATTGCTCTGGCAATGAAAAAGAGCATGGGGAAAGCCTGCAGAAGAAATCCATTCATCTTCCGAGGGTCCTTCGCCCAGCCAAAATAAGATGATTCAGCTTGAAAGCAAAAATCCTTATACTGCAGAGACAAACAAATGCTCTTTGTTGCACAACAACGCAGGGGACTTGAACCTTATCTCTGGAAAATTGGTACCGGAGGTAACAAACCCGATGTGGACGTTTCCATCCTGCCTCCCCTATGGTAGCTGAAGCTGCACAACGTTTCCAGCGCTTTGGAAAAAGAGTTTCAGGTTCTGCTGCCTCTATCTTGGCACCTAAAGCAAGTTTCCATTAGTTAAAGGCCGAGGGATGATTTCACTTCAGAGCTGAAATGGGGAAACCAGCAAAATGAGTGAGATGCAGCTAAACACACCCTCGTGCCTTTTCTTCAGCCTGCACTGAAAAATGGGGTTTTATCAGATTTTTGGGGGGTACCACCCGATCCAGTGTGGATGGGGAGATGCTTTCAAAGAGGGTTTGTGAGCTGCATGCCAGCAAATGCAACACCATCAGGATCCTCCAGCATGGAGGGGACACCCTGGGGCGGTGCCCAGGAGGGTGCAAGGATGCCCCGGGATGGGCAGGGATATGGGAAGGAAGGGATCCAGCCAGGAAGACACCTTGGGATCCAAGAGGGTCTCCTCAGGCAGCAAAGGTGCAGGAACACAGCGGGAGGGGAAGCTGATCTCCAACCCACTGCCAACAAACGCCGAGGTTATTCACGTCCAAACAAATCAATCTTCTATAAATAACACGGCAGCCCTGACTCCCTGAGCCAAACCCATCTTCTGTGGAGCTCCCAGAGCTGGGAGACAACGGTATCCACCTGAGGAGCTCATCACAAGCAGCTGAACTCCACAACACCCGGGTGAGGGGAACAGAGACCTCCAGACACTGTCCCTGTCCCCCTGTCACATGTGTGACCAATGAAGCTGCTGTGCACAGCCCTGAGCAACTTGGGTCCTGTGAACACAGCACAGGAACACACAAACTTCTTCCTCCCTCTCAGCTGCATCCCCAGAGCGTGAGCAGCAGAGCCAGGGGGGGGATTCTGCCCCTCTGCTCCGCTCTGTGAGACCCCCCCTGCAGTGCTGGGGCCACCTCTGGGGTCCCCAACACCAGAAGGACACGGAGCTGTTGGGGAGAGTCCAGAGGAGGCCACGGAGATGCTGCGAGGGCTGGAGCAGCTCTGCTCTGGGG
>VZRW01001452.1:25801-49456 GCA_013398125.1 Aegotheles bennettii
CCTGGCAGTGTTGAAGGCCAGGTTGGATGGGGCTTGGAGCACCCTGGTGTGGTGGGAGGTGTCCCTGCCCATGGCAGGGGGTTGGGACTGAATGAGCTTTGAGGTCCCTCCCAACTCAAACCAGTCTGTCATTCTATGATTCTAAATAGGGGGTTTAATTTTTTTAGTCAAGACATGCCTGGCCACATCCAGGCAGACCCCAAAGCAGAAACCCCCAGCCTCATCTCTCCTCCCTTTATCCACATGAAGGATTGCCGAGCTATTGAAGCCTCCTGCTGAAAAGGGGCTCAAAATAAATTATTATACTCAGTTCAAATAAATTATTATGCTCAGCTCAGACACCTCAGCCCGTGTTTGTTCCTATCACCGAGCATTCCAGGCTATTCTCGACACGCAAAAAATAACCCAGGAAATTCAGGTGGAGCCTTATTTACTTTTCCCAACCCAAAGAAACTTCCCTTTTATTTAAGCCTCGCTGCCAGATGACAGACGGGGAGTTGGGCCTCCTGATGGGAGGTCTGCAACCCTCCGTGACCATCACATGGGGAAAAAGAAATGAGTCTTGCAAGTCCACCACCTGTAACGCAAGACGAGGTTGATGATTCTCCCTGTATTTACACTTCCAATGGTGCAGGCAATTTTTAAAGCCACGCTGAAAGATATCAGCACATTTCTATGTGTATGTTAGCAGGCACCATCTGAGTGCTACACAGCACCCTGCCTGCCCACCCTCTGTGCTTACCGCAGCGTTTTCCACCCAAAGAGCTCAGTGTGAATTAATTCAGCTTCCCAGTACCCTTGCCAGGTAGATTATCTTCCTGCTGCAGAGGGAGGAGAGGACCAAGAAACAAACAGGGGCTAAAGATGAAGCCTTCCCACCTGGGACTGCCTTCAGCACAGAGCTTCATGTATTTTTCATGTCTTTCCCCCAAATTTGCAAAATGTTTGCAATAGAGGGCACACAAAAGGCCAAGCATCAAGACAGATGCTGATCCTCTTGACTTCAACCCATGACTGCAGAGGCTGGAGCTCCGTGCCTGTGTTCTGCAAGTCTACACCAACGTGGGCCTTGGCTTTTCAAGCCAAAAGGAATGTGTTTTGTACCCAAACACAATCACAAGGTCACGCACCGGGGATGCAGAGATGTAGGTGCACAGACCTCAAGACCCCACAAAAGCTGCTCTCACCGTTGTTTCTCTTCCCCCAACATCAAAAGAGGGTGGTTGGGCACTGGAATGGGCTGCCCAGGGAGGTGGTGGAGTCACCGTCCCTAGGGGTGTTCAACAAACGGGTTGATGAGGCACTTGAGGCCATGGTCTGATGGTCCAATGGTTAGGAATATGATGGGATCAAGGTTGGACTTGATGACCCTGGAAGTCCCTTCCACCCATAATGATTCTATGATTCTATGACTCTATTAATTCCAATGAGTTGCCTCGGAAGCGGGAGCAGGGATGTTGGAGATGATGTAGAAATACAGATTTGAGCAGGGAGGGTGGCAGATCCGGCGGGAGGAGGAGGAGGAGAAGCAGCTCTGGTCACAGTGGATGGCCCATCCCGCTCCTGCCCCTGCCTGCGTGAGCCGGCTCCCAAATTTAAACCAGGCAGAGAACAGCTTTGAAACCACAGCCAAGCCTCGGGGTTATGTGCGTGCCAGGAGAGGGAGGGAGGGAGGGAATCCATCTCCACACTTCCCTTCAGCTTATCTCGCCGTCTCGGAGGGGGGAGCAGCTCTGGCTTCCACCAGGCAGTGCCCTCATCCAAACCTTTCCCATCTCCCTGCCAAGAACAGCCCAGCAGAGCTTTAAGAGGTCTGGATTAGGAGCATCACTCTCAGTCATCCCTCAGTGCACAGGATGCAATGTCTCAGGCTTGGGGAAGAACAGCTGGAAAGCTCTCAGCAGAAGAGGACCTAGGGGTGTTGGTCAACAGCGGCTGAACATGAGCCAGCAGTGTGCCCAGGTGGCCAAGGAGGCCAACAGCATCCTGCTTGGAATCAGCCATGGTATGGCCAGCAGGACCAGGGCAGGGATTGTCCCCCTGTGCTCGGCACTGGTGAGGCTGCACCTCAGATCCTGGGGTCAGCTCTGGACCCCTCAGACCAAGAAGGAGATTGAGGGGCTGGGGGTGTCCAGAGAAGGGAACGGAGCTGGGGAAGGGGCTGGAGCACAAGNAAGGCTGGAGCCAGGGTGGGGTCGGTCTCTGCTCCCGAGGAACAAGTGATAGGATGAGAGGGAATGACCTCAAGTTGTGCCAGGGGAGGTTTAGGTTGGATGTGAGGAACAATTCCTGCCCCAAAGGGCTGTCAGGGCCTGGCCCAGGCTGCCCAGGGCAGTGGTGGAGTTCCCATCCCTGGAGGGATCTCAAAGCCGTGTAGATGTGGTGCTGAGGGCCATGGGTCAGTGGTGGCCTTGGCAGTGCTGGGTTAACGGTTGGACTGGATGATGTTAGAGGTCTTTTCCCCTCAAATTCTATAATTCTAAGGCATCTTCCCTGGAGCCAAAGGGTTCCCTTGTCCCCATCACACAGCAGGCTCAGGTGGGCAGGCACCTCCTTATCCTAGCACACATGGAATTCCCAACCATCCCCCTCCTAGAGTGGAATCATAAAATCATTTAGATTTGGAAAGACATTTAAGATCATTGAGTCCAACCACAAGCCTAACACTGCCAAGTCCACCACTAAACCATGTCCCTAAGGGCCACCTAAGGGCTTTTAATTATCTCCAGGTACGGAAGCTGGAATCCAACCATCCCCACCAGCTGAGCAAAGTCCTCAGAGCTGATGTTCTCCTAGAATGTCTCCAAAGGACACTGGGGGAGAGCTGGATGGAAGACAGCACGTGTAAAAGCCAGGAGAAAGAAAGGAAACATGAAGCTAAACCTGTGTGTTCTGAGCAGGGCTCAGATGCACCATAGCACACCATCATCATCCTCAGCCACATCATAGAATCATAGAACCATAAAATCATTATGGTTGGAAGGGACCTCCAGGGTCATCAAGTCCAACCTTTATCCCATCAGATTCCTAACCATTGGACCATTACCCCATGGCCTCAAGTGCCTCATCAATCCGTTTTTTGAACACCCCCAGGGACGGGGACTCCACCACCTCCCTGGGCAGCCCATTCCAGTGCCCAACCACCCTCTCAGGAAAGAACTTCTTCCTAATCTCCAACCTGAACTTCCCCTGATGGAACTTGAGGCCACTTCCTCTCGTCCTGTTATCAGCAATTCGGGAGCATGGCTCAATCCACCTCCTATTTGATGTATAATAGGAAGCTGAAATCCTTTGGACAGAAGGAGGAGTACCTGCAGCAGCCCAACCATCCAGGCCCAAAACACAGCCCTGAAGGTTTTTTCCAGCAGTAACAAACCCTTTTTGCTCAGGACTGGGGACACACTGCCCGTGCCACTACAGCCCCCTTTCCCCTAAACACATCCCTGCTGCAATTTTAGTGTTTTGACCCTGCCAAAAGCATCTAATGCTGGAGAAGAGAGGAGCTGCAGCATCCCTGCTCCCTCCCCAGCAGCTATGGGCTCTCCCTGGGATGCAGAACATGAGCAGCCACTTGCCCTCAAGTCCCCATGTAGGCTGATCGGGAGGGATGGAAAACCTAAATTTACAAAATCTCCATCTTAAACAAGCACAAGGACCACTGCTGATGCCAAGATCATTCAGGACCTTAAACTGCAGTAGGGCAGATTCAGATTGGACATTAAGAAACATTTCTTCACTGTGATTGGGTGTGGGAATGGGCTGCCCAGGGAGGTGGTGGAGTCCCCATCCCTGGAGGTGTTCAAGAGGCATCTGGATGTGACTCTGGGTGCTGTGGGCGAGTGGGGATGGAGGTAGGAGTTGGACTGGATGAGCTTGCAGGTCTCTTCCAACCTCGATAATCCTATGATTCTATGACTACGATTCCATACATTCCTCAGTTCTTACGAGCTTTTTCCAACTGTTCAAAAATGCCAAATCCCCAGCACTGAAAAACCCTTCGCAAATTATCAAAAGATGTCAACAATTTCTGTGTTCTAGCCCAGGCACACGTGCTCTTCTCGCTAAAAGGAGATGTGTTTCCAGAAACCTTTTGCAAAAACTTTTGGTGTTGGTGGCCTTTTGTTTTCCTTTCTAGCACTAAATACTTACGAGCATCTTGGAAACTTAAAAACAAAGGCCATTTTTAGACTTACATGCACAGAGGGGACTGAGAGTGTGTCACCATGTGTCTGAGCTAGATGTCAAATCCTCTGAAAACCATATGCTGAAGATTGCTATAACAAAAGAGAGTTTTATTTGCAATGATAAAGGGAAGACTCATGTTTAAGTACCCGTTAGTCGTGCAAGATTAGTAATCAGCTCACTATCCAATTCTTATATAAAGGCTTTAAAAGGACAGGATTTCTCCTTAACATGAAAGCAATGAACTCATAGTTATTCATTATTGAATTACTCATTCAGATTTAAAAGCAGCAGAAGTGCAAAGCTTGTTGAGAAGAGCTACAGGGGAAGGCATGGGCATGGGCTAGAGCATCGCATCCAGGACTGCAAACCTATTTAAACCCCACTCCTGAGGGGACTTGCCAAGTTCAACATCAAAGATTTACTGGCTGATCAACAGGGCATATCCCCAGGGCATCAGAAGTTTAGTTATAGAAAAGATGGGCCACTGGTTAGGAGAAAGCAGAAGAAATGAAAGAAGGTGTATGTTTGCATGAAGGATGAGACTCCAGCTAGGGTTTCAACCCTCTTAGAAGATGAAATCTAAAACCCTTAAGGAGCGGGCACTTAATACAAAACACATTTAAATGTTTCTCACCTGCAAGTTGTACCTGCACATGAGCAGAACGCCGAAGGATGCCACAAAACCCACCAGACACCCCCAAACCACCAAGGCACCTACACCCCTAGTGCCATAGAATCATTATGGTTGGAAGGGACCTCCAGGGTCCTCAAGTCCAACTTTTATCCCATCATATTCCTGACCATTGGACCATGCCACACTCCTGTATCTCTGCACTCCAACGTGTCAGGAAACAGAGACAGGCATGGAACTGCAAGCACCAAAACTGGCGCCGTCATCAGACACGAAGGAGGTGGACGGGCAGCTCCATGCCCAAGAGCTGTCCCCTGAAATAGCTTCTTCCCAGCCTCCTCCTTCCAAACCCAGCTTCAGTTTCAGCTGCAGTTGTTCGCTCCCGAATCACCCCTCCTGAAATAGTCTCCCTTCCTCTTCCCCGGGGGAGGATTCTCCCCACGGGATGACAGCAGGCTCTGCGACCAGGAGGAAGCTAAAATAGACTTTCACTAAGATGAACGTCCCACCAGCAGCTGTGTTGCAGTGAAATGCAACCACCTGGGGGACTGATATATAGACAGATTAATATATAGACTAAAATTTATAAATAGGCTGAATATTTAATTTCCACAGTGTATTCCTTGGAAAAGAGGAAGGTGGGAGCACCCACAAAGGAAGGAAAATATCGCCCAGGCAGAACAGCCATGCACACCATGAAGCATCTCCCCTTCACCTGCAGCATCAACGTGAGCTCGAGTAGGGAAGAACACAGAAAGAGGAAGGAGCTAATGGCACCCTTGACATTCACCACCCAACACACAAAACTACAGCTCATAAAGCAAAGCAAATCAATCCCACACGCATTTTTGGGGCAGAAAGCACTCGAAGCAACAGGAAAGCAGGCGCTTCAATACCCTAACTAAGTGATGTTGCACGTATCTGAAGTCTTCCCAAGTGGTTTCTAGAGAGGTGGCCACTGCAATCTGCAAACAAGCACTGCAGATTAAGCACTAAGCAACATTGCAAAAACAGCTGTGAAACACTTGTGCCATCTGAATCTGGTAAATGGGAAAGAAAACCGATCTGGATATCAAGGTTACCCTTGGCAAGACCAACCCTCCCTTCCCATCCACCAGAAGTAATAACCACGGCTGCTATTTATTATATATTCTATTCTATTCTATTCTATGTATTCTATTCTACTCCATCTATTCTATTCTATTCTTTATTATTGATTAATAAATAGGCGGAGCTACAAGAATCAAACAGTTCGTGCTAAAGCTGTGGTTTGCCACCAAAAAAACCCCCATCTTAGGAAAACCAGAGCGCTTGTTGCACAATCAGATACAGTTATCTTCAAAAGTTGTGTTGTTATCTGGTTCCAGCATACAGTTCCTCCATAGGGTGTGCTGCAGTGGGACACGATAAATCTAAACTCCACCCTTAGCATCGCATCTATGGAATAGCCACCTTGTGTAAGAAAGCCAAGACACAGCAGGAAAAGCAGTTGGTGATATGAAGGGAGAGGAAAAAAAAAAAGGGAAAAAACATTTCCTTGACAGGATTTTAAATGATGGTTGCTCAAGCCTGCTCGGGGAATTGGTATGGCAGGAGTAGCTCCCATGCAAGAGGATGAATGGTGACTCAGCAGGTGAAAGCTGTCAGAAACGTCTCCAAAATTGGAAGGATAAAAAAAAAAAGTCAGATGGGAAAACTATAAATACCTCAAGCAGCTTTGCTTTGTGCATTGGTTGGGTGCCTGTTGCTGCAGAAGATGCTCTGCGAAGCAAGCAGGGGAACCCCATCCTCATCCCAAGCCCCCGCAGGGGGTTCCTCCTCCAAAAGCAGGAGCCACCAAGGGGAGCTTTGCCACCAACGTGCCACCAGGAACCCTGGCATCTTTGTGCCATTGGGAACTGCTTTGGGCTCTATGTCTGCCCTAAATGCAACGTGAGATGGGATCCCACCACTGCTGGGTTTCAGCTACGATGCTCAAGTCAGCCCTGCACCCCCAAGGCACATCCCTGCCCACTTCATGCATCGCCCCGGAGAGGACAAGAGCAAGAGATTTCAACACACGTTCAGACCAAAGTACCTCTTTTTGCTCTGCTTTTTTATATATTTTTTTTTAAATTTTAAATAAAAAAGGCCCAGCCAACATGAAAGGCTGCACAAACACTCCTCCTTTCCCCAGCAGAAATTACAAAAATGCCTTTGAATTTGTTTTGGCAAGAAACAATGTTTTTTATGAAAGAGCTTCATTGAAAAGTCCCAATTTGGACTGCGCTCATCTATTCTACAGGGGTTTTTTTTAAAGTTTTAATTACCACCTAAGCAGTATTTTGACACAGTTTATGGTTTGTTAGGTCGTGCTGCGTGTTACAGATGCCAAAACTCACCTTTTGGAAGCACCTTGTTATTGTCTTAATGCAAACCGTGGGGTTGGTGCTGCTGAGTCTTGCTCCAGCCAATTTAAAAATAATAAATTAATTCCATTTGGAGAAAACACTGCCATTTTTAACCCAGCAATTAGGAACAGATTTTATTTTAGATACGGCTGCATTCTTCGGCTTATTGAGTTATTCAGTACTGACACTGGTACTATCAGTGCATGCCCAGTTCTTCAAAAACAGACCCACTTTCTCACCCCCTAAATTAGCGACGACAGAGATGAAAAGTTAAGGCTGCTTTCCTCTCTCCTGGGAGCTGCAACATACGGTCTGTGCTGCCAAAAAATAAAAGAGCACCAGCACGGAGCACATGCTGGGATTTCTGCCACCACGGGCCAAATTCTGTCAGCCAGGAGCACGTAAGGAGTTAACAAAATAAAACCCAAAACCTCAATGGAGCAAGGCAGAGCTGGCTGTATAGGGATTTTAAGGGAAATACAAGTAGATCGAGGCAAAGCTGGAGAGATGCCCACAGCCCCATCTCCCTCCCCAAGGCCAGGCAGTTGCACATCAGGGAGGAGATGGAGAAAGGAGAATTCCCCTCCTCTACTCGTAAGACACCACCCTGCAGTGTTGGGTCCAGTTCTGGGGTCCCCAACACCAGAAGGACACGGAGCTGTTGGAGAGAGTCCAGAGGAGGCCACGGAGATGCTGCGAGGGCTGGAGCAGCTCTGCTCTGGGGACAGGCTGAGAGAGTTGGGGGTGTTCAGCCTGGAGAAGAGAAGGCTCCAGGGAGACCTTGGAGCACCTTCCAGGGCCTGAAGGGGCTCCAGCAAAGCTGGAGAGGGACCGGTGCCAAGGGCAGGGAGTGATGGGACGAGGGGGAACAGGTTCCAAGTGCCAGAGGGGAGATGGAGATGGGATGGGAGGGAGAAATTGTTTGGTGTGAGGGTGGTGAGAGCCTGGCCCAGGGTGCCCAGAGAAGCTGTGGCTGCCCCTGCCTGGCAGTGTTGAAGGCCAGGTTGGATGGGGCTTGGAGCACCCTGGTGTGGTGGGAGGTGTCCCTGCCCATGGCAGGAGGTTGGGACTGGGTGAGCTTTAAGGTCCCTCCGAACCCAAACCAGTCTGTGACTCTATGAAAGGAAAATGCTTTTTACTTGGCCATGGCTCTGCCAGCAGGAAGGTGATGTCCAGGGAGGGCTGGTGGTGCAGCAAGGCTCCAGCTGGCACCGAGGTGGGTGGAACACTGCTGGCTGCATCCCACCAGGAAAACTCGGAGTGGTCGAGGGAGCAACACCTACATTCCAGCAGCAATGGGGCAGTCCTGAGGCTCCTGGGGGAAGGCTGGTGGAAAATGGGATGTGTTCTCACTGTCCCCCCTTGGACAGGCAGTAGCAAATGTTCACTGTAATCACCAGCAACCTCTACATCGTGAGAACAGTCTCTGGACAAGGGAAGGGAGGCTAAATTGGAGCAAGGACTGAGAGCTCCCCTTTCCACATTTATATTCACAGTGTCACCAGGCTCCTGGACACCTCTGGCAGCAGGAGACCATGATGTACAGAAGAAAGGGACACACACAGCTTGTGGCAGCAGTCCAGACTTTGAAAGAAAGCAAAATTAACACATGCAGTGAGGGACAAGTTGTGAAACGGTTCCATAACGACGGCAGCAGAGGACCCCGGCCATCACCTGACACACTCAGGTGACACAGTGACAGTTTTTTGCTATTAACACCACCGTTCAGAGCAGCACTGCAGCCAGGACCGATGGTAGGATCCTCAAGGATGATCTGACTAAAGCAAGCTGTGTTTTGGCTGCACACACCCTGCAGGGCTCGCTCTGGGGAAAGCAGAAGGATGCTTCGTGCTTCTCGTTACATGGGAGGCCAGGGCAGGCAGCACACCAAGAGCTGTGTGAAAGCAGCCTGGATTTAGTGTTGTTGGGTTTTTTTTACACAGAATCATAGAATCATTATGGTTGGAAGGGACCTCCAGGGTCAGCAAGTCCAACCTTTATCCCATCATATTCCTGACCATTGGACCATCAGACCATGGCCTCAAGTGCCTCATCAACCCGTTTTTTGAACACCCCCAGGGACGGGGACTCCACCACCTCCCTGGGCAGCCCATTCCAGTGCCCAACCACCCTCTCAGGAAAGAACTTCTTCCTAATCTCCAACCTAAACTTCCCCTGATGGAACTTGAGGCCATTTCCTCTCGTCCTGTCATCAGCAATTGGGGAGAAGAGACCAACACCAGCCTCACTACAACATCAAAACAATGTATTAATATTCACAACAGGTCTTGATGGTGCAATGAAGAGATTTTGCAAAATAGCAAGGTGACCACCCCCAAAGCCCAGACTGACTCAGACCCCAGGAGAAAAGCTCTTGGCATCCTTGCGTCAGGTAAACATGGACAAACCAAGTGATGAAGACTCAAAAGACAGCACCCTTGGAGGGATTTGACAGCCCCTGAAGGATCCAAAGACACCTTTGCCATGTCTTGACCTCTCGCCCTGAGCTCTCCCAGGCCAGAAGCACACGTGAAAGGCAGCAGAATTAAATTAAAGCTTGGCTTTTATAGGGTTCTCCCTTCTCTTTGTACAAAAAAATGAGGGAAGAAGAATCCCCAAGCATATATTGTTATTTACCAGGATTCTGGCGGTCTCATTTCCTGCTAGGTCCCTCTGGAAGGCAGGAGTGTTGCTGCACTAGTTGTAAGTCTATTGAGAACCAGGCTACCCTCTGCTTTCAAACTGGAATTAGCTACGCTCGGTCTGACCTTGCACTGTTGTGAAGCACTGCAACAGTAAAAGAAAAATCAGAGGGACTTGTTAAATCCTTTAGAAGGTAAAGCAACCTCATTGCTCCAGGTTCACATACCAAAAAATAACACCCAAACCAAAACCGAGCTCTTAAATCACGACTGCTGCTTTAATGTGGTCGGATTTACTCTTGTATTTTAAATGCCTTCATTTCTCATTGACTCCAACAATCACACTGGTGTTAATGAGCTCTCCCTATGAAAATTGCAACTACAAAGGATCAGATTTGCTTATGGTACAGAGCTCTGCACACCTAGAAAGGAAATCCTAAAACATCACCTGCTCCTGAGCAGCCAGATTGCTGCCTTTTAATCCTCTCTGCCAGGTGCATTTTTAATCTCTTTGCTTATAATAAAGCAAATTAGTGTAATTGTATGGGTGAGCTGAACCAAAATAAGCACCTCAGATTGAAATAAAGCCCTCTCGGTCATGTTCTGAGCTGGCACCTGATGGAGATGGGGGCTGAACTGGGCTCTTTCTCAGCCCGTGTCTGCAGAAGTTGCTGTAGGAGCTTCACAACCCCTCAGCCACTGCTCACAGGCTCCAGCTTCTCCTCTGGGTCCTCTGCAAGGGACCATGCTGGATCATGGACAGGCAACACATCCTTGCACAGGGAAGAGCCCAGGCTACAGCACAACTGCTGGTCCACAGCAAGTTCATATCATCCCTTGGAACTACTCAATCCTCCAGATTTACACCCATCTGGCTATCTCAAGCCACCACCTCACCCCACCTCACAGAGGAGGCCACGGAGATGCTGCGAGGGCTGGAGCAGCTCTGCTCTGGGGCCAGGCTGAGAGAGTTGGGGGAGTTCAGCCTGGAGAAGAGAAGGCTCCAGGGAGACCTTAGAGCACCTTCCAGTGCCTGAAGGGGCTCCAGGAAAGCTGGAGAGGGACTGGTGCCAAGGGCAGGGAGTGATGGGACGAGGGGGAACGGGTTCCAAGTGCCAGAGGGGAGATGGAGATGGGATGGGAGGGAGAAATTGTTTGGTGTGAGGGTGGTGAGAGCCTGGCCCAGGGTGCCCAGAGAAGCTGTGGCTGCCCCTGCCTGCCAGTGTTGAAGGCCAGGTTGGATGGGGCTTGGAGCACCCTGGTGTGGTGGGAGGTGTCCCTGCCCATGGCAGGGGGTGGCACTGGATGATCTCTAAGGTCCCTTCCAATCCAAACCATTCCATTATTCTATCATTCTTTGCTGTCCCTCATCAGCAGATTTCACTGCCCTGGTAAATCAGTCACTGCCATCCACACACCCCAAGCTGAAGCACTACGTTCATGATCCAACTTCCCTACTCACCCATCAGAAAAGCAAAATTCACCACAAACCACCAATACACCTCAGGGAATCCCCCAGGTAAGATGGGCACCTTCAAAACGAGCAGCACAGGGAGCATGGGAAGCAAACCCCAGTGTGCAGCTCGCAGGACCAGGAGCTGCAGCTCCCCATCAGCACATCATCCCCATTTCTACTGAGCTTGGGCCACCTAAGAGCAGTGTGGCAAGGGCACGTGCCAAGCCTTTGCAGCCAGGCAGGTTTGCAGTGAGGAGCTCTGTCCCTCCAGAGCCACCAGCAGCATCTATTTGTTAACTCAAGAACACCTTGATGTGCCTACGGAGGAAGGGCGAGTCGGCATCTCCAAGGGTTTTCTCCAGATGAAGGAGACCACTGCCAGATTCTGTAGCCCTAGCAGGATGAGGGAGGTTGTTCCCATTTCCCACCAGTGCCAGGGGGCCACATTCAGCAGGATAAATTCAGAATAATTACATGCAAACCCCCAAGAGGTTATTTTCTATCTGTTTCACTGGCGAGCAGGACTCACCCACTGGAATTAAACCCAGCTAAAAGCATCACTGACTTCAGCAGGGTGGTTCATCAAGCAGCAGACTATATCCCTCTTGGTTCTGGTGGGACTGGTTAAAGGCTGCAATTTGGCATGGGTGCAGAGGTCCAAGCCCGGGAGACCAAAAAGGAACCAGCAAACAAGGTACATTCTGCAGAGAGATGTTTTCTGCAGGAGATGCAAAGGGTGAAAGGGCTGGGGAGTGCTGCACGGGGATGCACAGCGATAGAAACAGCTCTGCCAGGGCTCAAGGAATAAATCAAAGCACGGGGAAATACATTTTAAAAGGGCCCTGCACACAGGTAACCCGGGCACAAACATTTCAGAGCTGGAGGAGGGTTCCCCTCCCCACCTGCCATATCTAAGCCACATGTGGGATGCGTCCTCTTGTACCAAATCCTCCTTTTTGAGCACAAAAGCCTGCACCCAGGAAAATGGATTATCCAGGGAGTGAGTACCCTGCACCAGTTCATTATGGACACGGGCTGGGTGTGTGGTGCAACCTATGGGTGCCCTCCAAGAGAAGAGGAACAGCCCAAGGAGGCTCCGTGGCTGCTCTCTGGGAGCCCTCAGCATCCCCCCTCCCTGGGAGGGTACAGAAGTGGGACAGGGACAGGGCCACTGGCTACAAGGGGACAGGTGATGACCCCTGCAAGCTGCCACCTTGCACCCAGGAACTGAGTGCCCACCAAAAGGCTGATTTCAGAGACCTGCAAACAGCAGCAAATCTGCAGTGAGAGTCAATCTGCCGAGATCAGGGCTGTTACACCCCCGAGGAGTGGGACTGTGGGGTGTCAGGGTGCCCAGCCGAGCTCTGTGAGCCTCATGCAGGACCCCCAGGTAGAATCATAGAATCATTATAGTTGAAAGGGACCTCCAGGGTCAGCAACTCCAACCTTTATCCCATTATATTCCTAACCATTAGACCATGGCCTCAAGTGCCTCATCAACCCGTTTTTTGAACACCCCCAGGGATGGTGACCCCACCACCTCCCTGGGCAGCCCATTCTGCACACCCAGATCATCAACCACTCGGGGCAGGGGGAGAAAACACCAGCTATTTCTATTTTAAAAACAGGAAAAAAAACCCACAACTAAACATCAATGCTAACATCCAGTTTGGCTTTAGGAGGGATTTAAAGAACTCTGGCTTCTCCGTTCCTTAATCCCACACCATCCATCCCCACTACCAACCAGGATCCACTTCTAACAATGCAAAAGCATCTGCCCACATTTTTGCAATTATTCCGGACCCGGCGAAGAGCAGCCTCCCCTTTCTGTAGGGTTAAATCTAAAGAACAGTTGCCAAAATGCTGAGAACACAGTCGAACAATAGCTCCTCTGATGAAATTCCTCCACTCCACAGAGAAACCAGTATCCTCCAGCTGCCGTGGCTTGTCCAGAGAGATCGCCCAGTGTTCACCCGCTCCCATTAAAAGAAAAAGATGACAAACTGAAAGATTTGAGTGCAGCTTGCAAAAAAATTAATGCAGAGCCCTGCAATTTAACTGCAACACCAAAGTTTTATTAATTTGCTCGGTGTGAAATACAAGCCCAGGATGTCAGTGGAAGGAGGGCAATGCCAGCCACCTGTCCCGGGGATAGAGGCTTGCTATGCTTATCAGTACAGAGACCACTTTTAGCAGCTCCATCGCTTTAAATACCCATTCTCAGTGGAATCTCTGCTCAGTCATTTATAAAAGCCGAGCAGCCGAGCTGGACAGCTGAATTACAGCAGCTATTATCCACGTATGCCTGAATACAAGCAGACACCTTTATTTATAAAGGCTCTCCGGCTGACCGAGATTTGACATCGGCTACAAAAAGCATTCAGCATCCAACTGACTGCTTCAGAATAATGTGATGAAAGGTTAGCAAGACCAGCCCGAGAAGACACCTTTACCCAGAGCTAAGAGCCGCCACCACCACCAAAAGAATTCACACTGCTGCGACGACTCTTTTAACCAAGCAGGTTTAAGTAATTCATTTCCTGACCACACACACCGAGTTGCACCCCTCTGCAACCATTAAAATGGATTTTTTTTTCCCCTAGATTTAATTCTAAAACATTTAGAGTGTTTTTTATTTTATCAGCCCTATCCCCTCTTCTTTCAGACCTCCTGGGTCCCTGCGCACCCCAAGCTTCTTGCGTGTCCACCTTGGGGCTCCCCATCGCCTGCGACCCATGGACACACACCTTCCACAAAACTTGGGGACACACACACAGGTAAAACAAAGGGATGGGGGAGGGAGAAAAGCAGGTGGTAAGAAAAATCTATTCCTCGTGGTTGGTTTTCTTTAGCACTAACAAAACTCAGTGGCAATGCCTGGTAACAGAAGGCAGCCAAGTCATAGAATCATTATGGTTGGAAGGGACCTCCAGGGTCAGCAAGTCCAACCTTTATCCCATCATATTCCTGACCATTGGACCATCAGACCATGGCCTCAAGTGCCTCATCAACCCGTTTTTTGAACACCCCCAGGGACGGGGACTCCACCACCTCCCTGGGCAGCCCATTCCAGTGCCCAACCACCCTCTCAGGAAAGAACTTCTTCCTAATCTCCAACCTAAACTTCCCCTGATGGAACTTGAGGCCATTTCCTCTAGTCCTGTCATTAGCAATTTGGGAGAAGAGACCAACACCAGCCTCACTACGACCTCACTTTAGGAAAAGCCTTTCTTGCCCAGCTGCTCATTTCTCAAGCAAGGAGCACTAAAAGCATCCTCCTTCGACTTTCAGAAGCATCCATCCTGCTGCCAGCACCTTTTCCCCTTGCACCCATCCCTCCTAACAGCATTGGACCAAGCCCCAGCTACAACCCCCTACAGATGAAGAACATCTGGGGGCTGACAGCACCAGGAGCAGCCAAGCAACCTTGAGCATCCTTTGCAGCACCAACCTGAAGCTCCAGGGGAGGTTCCCCTGGTCCCCTTGAGGGGCTGCCAGGTGGGATCCCCATGGGGCCACCCTCCAGCCCCAGCATCATGAACAAGCTGTGCTGCCCATGCGTTGCTGAGTAAGTTGTTATGGTTACTGAAGGGTTTGCTGGGGTTTTTTTTTCCTCCTCTTTTAAAAAGAATTCTTATCAGTTTAACATAATACCACCAGTCAATAACAATTCTTAGCTTAAAGGGTCACTCAGGTGGTTATAACTCAGCATTTCATCTACGTTCACATTACCTGGAGGGAAACAGTCTGGGGACTTTCTTTTTTGTTTTAAATAATCCACTTTTTTGGAACTGTAAGATTTTTTTAAAAAAAACCTACCCAGAACCAAGCTGACCCCATAGGCAATTTGAGCACACTGGGGAAGAGACAGAAAAAAGGCAGAAAAATCACATTGATGTTTGCTGCCTGGGAAATAAAGGGAATATCCCAACAGGAAAACTATGAAAACAGGGGGAAAGCATGAATGCAGACCACAGCTGCTGCAGAAACACGATGTTCTGCCTGCAAGTGTCAGATCAGCCAAGTTTTTCCACAACAAGAGTTGTGGGTTTTTTTCCTCCTCATTTCTCCCGCGATTTTCTTCCTTCTTCACTTCCCATTGCAGACAATGAACAGAGAGAAGGGGACAATAGGAAAAACCTGAGGACAAGAAGAACCTATCTGTGACGTCCAGGACTTTTTCTTCTTTGGAAAACAAGAAAAAAAAATATGTAGTGGCACGGGAAGTGAGTTTTTAAACGTTTCAAGCTAAACCTGGTCAAACTCAAGTTTCATCCATTCCTTCTTACAACAATTAAAACTCCAAACACAACACATGTCCATACCCCACCAGGCAACAGCACAGGCAAGGAGCGGGACAACTCACTGGTTAAAAGGAAGGCAGGTTTGGGGTTTGTCTGAAATCAGTTTTATTAAAAAAAGAAAAAAAAGAAAGAAATCTGGAACAAATTACTTGTGAGGATCAGGAACAGAGAAGCAGCTTTTAAAGCGCCCTGTGCTTCCAATCCAGGGCTGCCTCACAGAGAACCCTGCAGACAACACTCACAATATTAACATTACCTTAAGTAAAATAACATCTTCAGGCATGATACAGCTCCTCCAGCCATATCTGCCACAACGGAAAGCCCCATGAGAACAGAAAATGACCACGAGTTGGTTCAAGCACGGTAGCGCCCACAGCAGAAACTCTTTTGACTCCCTGGATTGTTTTTATATAACACAAGGAAGTTTTTACGCTACAGCTCAAGCACTGCAAACACCCAGGAACGGCCACAAAGGGCAGCAGCCAGAAATAATAGCAGCAGAACACATGGTTATCACCCCACTCTTAACTCAGGGATCAGAAGTCCATAGGCTCCACCAGCGGGCAAGCAGAGCCTGGGAAGCCTTGGATGAGGTCCTGCATCCCACATCTCTGTGAGCACACAGCCCAATCACAAAAAACACACCACAATTTGGACAACTTCACTGACATCTTGGCTACACCCATACCCTGCCATGGAGTCACCACAGGCAAAGACAGAAATAAAGCCACAAGATGTGAACCAGGCATTGGACGGGTGAATGTGCGTTGTTCTGGTGTGTCCAGAGAAGGGAACGGAGCTGGGGAAGGGGCTGGAGCACAAGGAGGAGCAGCTGAGGGAGCTGGGGGGGCTCAGCCTGGAGAGAAGGAGGCTGAGGGGAGACCTTCTGCTCTCTGCAACTCCCTGAGAGGAGGTTGGAGCCAGGGGGGGTCGGTCTCTGCTCCCAAGGAACAAGCGATGGGACAAGAAGGAATGACCTCAAGTTGCACCAGGGAAGGTTTAGATTGGATCTGAGGAACAATTCCTGCCCCAAAGGGCTGTCAGGGCCTGGCCCAGGCTGCCCAGGGCAGTGGTGGAGTCCCCATCCCTGGAGGGATCTCAAAGCCGAGTAGATGTGGTGCTGAGGGCCATGGGTCAGTGGTGGCCTTGGCAGTGCTGGGTTAACAGTTGGACTGGGTGATCTTAAAGGTCTTCTCCAACCCAAACGATTCTCTGATTCTATAAATCATCCTCTTACATTGGCTCGTGAGTTACACAGACACCTTTGCCTCCTGCATGGAGAGGCTCAGAAAAGCCCATGCACCTGCCTCTTGCCAGCTGCTAAGCAAACTGGTCCCCCCACCCTGACCAGACCCATTTTCTGCTCATCACCCAGCATCAGAGCAGACCGAATTGCACGGCCACCGTGCCATGGGCAAGACCTTCCCAAGCCCTCTGCTCCGGGAGAGAAAACCCAGCTTGCAATCCAGAAACGACTCCCTTTGCCCCTAAAGCCCCTTCCAAAGAAGCAAAGCCAGCATCATGTTCTCCAACGCAGAAACAATCCCAACCTTGTTTTGATGAGATCCTGCTCCTCCACCTCATGCATCTGCTGCAGGAGAGGAAGAAGGCAGAAAGTCAGGAATGGATCTGCTCTCTCCAACCTCAGCTTTATTTGGAATTCCTGGGGTCAAAATGGAAAGCCACAGGCTTGGCTGTTTGCTACGCCAAACTCATGCTCAGCAGTGACCTCTGCAAGTCTCTGGGTCTCCTTCTTAAGACCAGAGTGCCACAAAAACAAACACATTGAGGTTTTTTAGGAGAAAAGGGGTGACCACGCAAGCCCGTGCATCCCCTGCATTAGGGCCTGCAGCTTCTTCTAGATGCTTTAAGACCTCTTGTGCAACCAAGACTCAGCAAAAAATAGTAATGCTCTTGTTTATTCAGTGAGAACAGAGAAAACACATACACACAACTCACACGATCCAACCCCGAGGAGCTGCTGGCTCTGACCCCAAGGTCTGGACGCAGGGTGCCCTTTCTCCAAACACTTCTCTGCTGTAACATTAGACACAAGCACGAAGCCAGGAGCTAAAGCCCTGACGGATGCATCCTAAAATAAAGCAGGAGTTCACACTAATTACTATTTTAGTTACTCACAGGGATTGCAAACATAAGTCCCAGTTTTGGGGAAAAAAAAAGCTTTCATGGGCCACAAATGAAATAAATGATAATGGTATTTGTTGGTGGAAGAGGAGAAGAAAGGTCAGGGCTTGAGAAAATGGGAATTTGCACCGTGATCCACCTGGTCCCCAGAAACCTTCACCAACTGCTTCAGGGAGACTTTGCAGGAAACTTTGGCTGACCTGAGCATCAGCTGTTTGAAGAGCAACTGGCCCAGATGCAAGTGTGTAAAATATAAATGGCGAGACGGGCACGCAGCTCCACTCAGATGCTGAGAGGTCCAAGATGCCAAAGGATGTAACTGCACAGACAAGGGCCTGGGCTATGAGCAGAGAGCTTCCCCATTCATCCATCTAATCTCTTTTGAGGATAAGTGTATTTGTAAACCAGATTATTTTAATTGATGGCTGTACAGTTGGTTCTTATTCAGCTCCTGATCTAAAGCTATCCTCGATTTCTCCCATCAATCCATACCTTGATGGGTTGCAGACTGCCATGCCCCAAACAGTTCCTCCCCTACACAGAATCATCAAGGTTGGAAGAGCCCTTCAAGCTCACCCAGTCCACCCCCCACCTCCATCCCCACTCTCCCTCAGCACCCAGCACCACATCCAGACACCTCTTGAACGCCTCCAGGGACGGGGACTCCACCACCTCCCTGGACAGCCCATTCCCACCCCCAATCACCCTCCCAGGGAAGGAATTGTCCCTGATGTCCAACCTGAATCTCCCCTGCTGCAATTTCAGGCCATTCCCTCTCGTCCTTTCCCTGTGGTCACGGCAGAAGAGACCGACCCCCCCCTCACCCCAACCTCCTTTTCCTTGAGGCAGAATCTAATCCCAACCACTGTTCCAATCACAAACACAAGGTATCTGTGCAGAAGGGCAGAATTTGGGCAGGAATGAGGGGACAACAAGCCAGCCCAAGCAGAAAACTGACTCTGACCAGCAATGATGCTCAAAACGCTTCTCTGCATCTTCCACATGCACCTCAGGGGAAGTTTAGGTTGGAGATTAGGAAGCACTTTACTGGGAGGATGGTTGGGCACTGGAATGGGCTGCCCAGGGAGGTGGTGGAAGCCCCGTCCCTGGGGGTGTTCAAAAAACGGGTTGATGAGGCACTTGAGGCCATGGTCTGATGGTCTAATGGTTAGGAATATGATGGGATAAAGGTTGGACTTGATGACCCTGGAGGTCCCTTCCAACCAGAATGATTCTATGATTCAAGGGCAGGATTTTTCCCAACTCCAGTCACTGGGGGAATTAACCCTGACATCAGGTCCCTCGCTGAGGTGCACACACAACAAAATGGTGTGAGGACACAGCCAAGTGTGGAAAACCCCTCTGGGAGGGAGCAGCCCCACTTGCACCAGCACGATGCTCTGGGCATCAAACCACACTGTTCTCCTGAACCAACTTTTTTCCCCTCTCGTTTAAGCATTGCTACCCCAAAAAAAAAGTTTCCCCCAGCAAGCTCAGCAGCAGGGGAACAGGCACAGTCACCACCCTAACGACCCAGCCCTCATTAGCTCTGCCTGCGGAGCAAACCTTGCCCTTGGTACCACAGGGAGCCTTCTCCCTCCTCCAGCTGCACAGGGTGGATGCCAGGATCCATGAGGGAAAGCGTTTTTAAGCAAATAGGAGAAAATACAGAAGAGTTAAGTGCAAGCCCAGAGGCAGCTCCTCTCAGTCCCAGCAGCAGGGTGAGGGGATAGGCGAAGGGGAGACTTCAGCCAGGGCTGGTGTGAGCCAACCGCTGTCCTGTGGTGCTTCCCACAGCTACCCTGAAGAGCATCTTTAAAAATAAAAATATCTTTGAATTGCAAGAGAGCACTGGGCGTGCAGCCCTGCTCAAAGCCCCCAGCTAACACTGCTCCCTACCTCTACATCCCTCCCCTCGCTGCTCTCCAGAAAAGCCCAGCACTGATAGCTCTTAGCATCAAGTTTGCAAACAAAAGCTGGGCAGGACGCATGGCAGCAGATTAAAAGAAGGCAGTGTCCAAGAGCTTGGCAGATCTCTCCATTTAAGAGTCCCACCTCGTGATGGTTTTTAATGAGCAGAGCTGGGAGGGCTGCTCTGACCCCCCCCTGGGCAGAGACAAGTGAGCGGGGGCACCACGCGATGCCAACATCCAGCGTCGCATTTAGAACTTCCCAATGCTCCCAGCAAGCACGTGGCTTAGCTCCTCACCCCATCCTCCTCCTGGGGTGCCTGCTCAGCCCCTCTGGTTCCCACGGGACAGCCGAGGGGCACTTCAGCTGGAGCTCAGCATCGTAATGCAATGGTAAACCAAGAAAAATAGATTATAAAATAATTAAGGACCCTCTTCAAACCAGGCACTGGAATGAAGTTTCCATCAGTGGGGGTCACTGCTAAATTTGCACAGTGGAGGGGCAGCAGCTTCCCAATGAGCTTGGAGACTGCAAGCCATAGGGCTGAAGCCACAAGGACCTAAGGATGTAAGAGGTGAGGTCTGCAGGAACATGTGATGCCTTTTAATAGACCCAGCTGGTACGGTTGGGGAAAGAAAAACACCTCAACCACACAAGCCCTCCTTTGAGCTCGTGCACCTTCGTGCTTGCCCATTTTTTCCAGTCTAATTAAAGACATCACTGCTCCCTGCAACCCTCATCTCTTCCTCCAGCCAGTCCTTCCCAGGACAAGAAATCGAGGTCGTTTTGATGCTCTCATTGTGATCCTTGACAACCCGCTGAAATGCAATAAAGATTTTGGCCTTAACGTGTGAAGTAGTTAATGTCCTGTGCACATGGCAAAGCAAGCTCGGTGTCCTTCAAGACCAAGAGCTTAGAGCTGGCACTCTGCTGTCACATCAGTGCAGATGGGTGCTCAGATGCCTGTAGGACCCACAGGAGCCTTCAGCCATCTCAGCAAAGACTGCAGGAGCAAGGAAGCCACAGCACCTCTGAAGCTGGGGCTGGTGGGGTGGGTTGGGAGACTGTTTTGGAAGTCACAGAAAAATCCCAGTCGTGCCTCTGGCCATCAGAGAGGGGATGTCTGGGCAGGTGGGAGCAGAAGCACATCTTGCACTCAACGCCAAAAACCTACAGACCACGTTTCATGGATACAGCAGCCCCTGTCTCCTCATGGGGTCCATACCCCACAGAGCAGCCACACCTGGCACCCCTCGGTGTCTCAGCCCCAGCTGGTGAGCACAGGAGCACCACGGGTCCCACTCCCACCATGGGGCACACCACGCTTCTGCCTGACCTTTACTGGCAGCTCGGAGGAGGTCGCCACGTCCTGACGGCTCCGAGCAGCTGAGACCGAAGCCGCCCAGCAAGGCCAGGCTGGAAGGAAGGAAGGAAGTTATAGCAGGCTTTTAAATAGCACTATGGAATACCTGAAACTTCTATTTCTGGGCATGGACAATATGGTTTCCATATTCTTCTCCATGCGTGGTGGGCCAAACCACTCGTGCTCAAACTGAATTAGCAGCAACCCACATTCTTCACCAGTTAAACCATTAAAACTCTGTGAAGCTCCTTGTAGCCACCACAAGGTGTAAGCTTCACCTAATAAAGAATCACACAGATTTCCTTCCCTGTTTGCTTCTCACTTCTATTTGACCCTTTTAATCAAGCAGTATCTTTAAACACACCATGGATTGCAGGTGGTCTCACAGCTCCTGCTCCACATGCAGTCACCACATCTCCAGTGTGCTCCAAGCCACCGGTGTAGCTTTCTGCAAGATGCCTCCCCCCTGCAGTGGGCAATGTGGTTACATCCACCCCACCACGCTTGAGCAGGTATCCGAAGAGCCATAGAAGCAGGAGGCTCCTCAGGGCTTTTTGAGGGTCGTGCATGGCTGTACGCAGCAGAGCCACATTGGGTTTGGAGTCCAAACGAGGAGGGCTTGGCTGTCATTATCAAAAATACCCTCACACTTGGAAAAAATATATGATAAAACTCCTTCAAAACAAATATACTTGGTTCTCCATGTCAATTAACTAGTTAAAATGAGTTATTTTTCTTCCTTGAGGTCTTCCCATATTATCTGCCATCCAGCAGACCTCTTATTTGGAGTCTACCAGGCAAGAAACAACCTGGACACCTTCACTGAGAGGATTTTTCCCCCAGGCCTGGTCCACAGACCTCAAGGCTCATAAGCCCTGCTCCACCAGCCAGTGAGGATTTCATGCTCTTGTCTTCCCTTGGGTCCCCTCCTGATCTCAGTTGTTGATGATATTGCCAAGGATGGTGCCCATCCACCAAGGAAGGCAGCAGGGCTGCCACCTCCTTCCAACAGCTGTGAACTAGGGGTAACTTCCAAGTTTTCCCACCTCACCACCAAGGCTGGGGCAAGCAACAGGTCCTGCACGTACAAAACAACTCACTTCTCATGAGAACCCACTGTTTAAGTCAGTTCAGACACAGGCTCTGGCACGCTAGACCAGCACGTTGCATCCAGACCAGTCTCACCCAACTCCTGGTGACACCCCTCGCCAGACAGAGGATTTCACCCACGCTTCATTCAAGGTGACCACACCACATCTTACAGCCAGCTCCAATGCCCCAGTTGTGCTGTGCACCCCCATCACCCCACAGTCCCTTGCACAACACCGTTGCCACGTCCCCAGCACCACTAAGGACACTGGTGGAGCACCTACAACCAGGGAGCCACCACTTCCAAGTCAGCAAACACCAGGAAGATAGACCAGGAGCCACCTCAACCCCAGCCTGGGAAGGAATGGAGCCCAAATTAGTTACGCAAACAATGGGATTCAAACAGTAAAAAGTAACACAAGGTGAGAAGACGAAGCTGCTTTCCAGAAGAACTTGGTGGGACTCCATTGCCAACTTGTGAGACGGGCGCTGAACAGGAGCAATTTAAATAACACAGGTGGTTTTATGAAGACAGCATTGACACTGGAGACTAAAAGCTACCATCTCCCAGCAGCTCTTAGATGCAAACCTCAGCCACCCTTCCCTCCAGCCCAGCAGGGAAAAGCACACATCCTGCTCCGTGGGATGCACGATATCCATCCCATGGGAAAGCCATACCGAGGGGGGTCTGGAGAGGAGGAGGAGCTCAACGGGTCCAGGTTTTGCTATGGCAAGTTACAGACACCCTGGAGGAACAGCTCATTCTTGGAAGAAACACCAGGGAAAGGCACGGACAGGTCCACAAACACAGCGAGGGACAGGCAGGAGGCTGGGTGCCAGGCAAAATCCTGGTGCCAAGCAAGGTCACTGGGATTACAGGGGCAAGCAGGGATCGCTCGCACGAGACGGGAAGGGCCCAACCCTGGCTTGCACGGAGCAAACGCCACCACAGCGACTTTGCATCTGGGCAGGCTTCAAACTGCTCATTTCCTTCATAATTCACCTTTTTCTGCGGTCAGGGGGTAAATGAACCCCCCCCCTCCTCTAATTACTCAACCAACGGTGGGGCCGCCGCTACCGCCAAAGCCACAACTGGAATGAAAAATGGCCAGAAGGATAAAAAAATGGAATTAAAAATATATTGGGCAGTGGGAATGGCGCTAAGGGAGGCTGCACACGGAGCAGCCAAGCTCAGAGCACATTCCCTCCCCGTCCTCCCCNGATGAGGTTCAGCCCTTCAGCTGTTTATAAAAGCAGCAGCGTTGCGCCCAGACGCACCCGGCAGCATTCCTGCCTCCCATCCCTGCGAGCTATATAAGGGAACGGCCAATTCCAGCCTTGCTCCCCCATGGCCAGCCCCGATCCCCGCACAGGGCTCCTGCAGAAGGACTTCAATCCATCCTGGGTGGAAGACGACGGCGTTGCGCTGGACCTCGTCATCAAATGGCAGCGCAGGCAGCTGCCAAATCCTTGCCGGCTCGGTGCTCTAATAGGGAACAGCTGGAGAAGGACCCTGCATTCCTCCCGCCCCGGCAACAC
>VZRW01001452.1:52184-77145 GCA_013398125.1 Aegotheles bennettii
CGGGTTATTTTGGGGTGGGGGGGGTGGAAATGCCGCTTTCCGAGTGTCGCATCGGCCAAAAAGCGCCGGTTTTAAAGGATTTTCCCTTTTTTCCGCGCCGCCGGGGAAGGTTGGATCGCAGGGGTTGCCTTGCGGGGCTGGCGAGGTTCCGTGCGGGTTCCGTTGCCCCGGTGTCCAAGGGATGAGCCATCCTGGTAATTCCCGAGAAGGAAAATTGGGGGAAGAACCCAAGAAGGCAGCAAATAGCGAGCACACTCGATAAAACACACATTTATAGCACAGAAATAACGGGTTGTGGGCACGGCCAAGGAGGTCCAACTCGTGCTGCAGGGAACAAGTGACACCAGTGCCTTTGCAGCCCTCTCCCTGGTGCTCTGGGGACAGGGAAGCCCACAGGTGGGTAAGGTTGGACTCCTCCACCCCCCAAAAGTGTTTGAGTGCTGTGGTGGGCGGTGGGGAAGGAAAACTCTGGGTTTGTGCACATCAAAAGTGATGCACTCAGCTGAATCCATCCTGTTTGGGGGAAAAGAAGGTAGCAGGGAGATAAAGGGTGCAGAAAACCACCGGGAATGCCCAGTCCTGTGTGCCAGAGCTTTGATCCCATGTGCTGGAGCATCGATCCCATGTGCTGGAGCATTGATCCTCTGCACTGGAGCATCAATCCCATGTGCCAGGAACATTGATCCTGTGTGCCAGAGCATCAATCCCCTGTGCCAGGAATATTGATCCTGTGTGCTGGAGCATCGGTCCCATGTGCTGGAGCATTGATCCCGTGTGCCAGAGCATCGATCCTGTGTATCAGGAACATAGATCCTGTGTGCTGGAGCATCGATCCCATGTGCTGGAGCATTGATCCTCTGCACTGGAGCATCAATCCCATGTGCCAGGAGCATTGATCCCGTGTGCTGGAGCGTCGATCCCGTGTGCCAGGAACATTGATCCTATGTGCTGGAGCATTGATCCCATGTGCCTTGCAGCAAGTCCATGGGATGAGGATCACCAAGTGACTTCCAGCAGCTCCTCTACGTCAAGCACAACTGGTCCATCTCACCCCACTCACGAGTTTGCACGTAACGTGCTGTATCTTTCAGCATGCCTGGTGACTAATTAAACAAACAGGAGTGGAGTTCCCTGCCAACAAACCCCAGCCATCTGTCTCATCCTCCAGCTCCATCCCAATAAATGGTCAATCAAAGAGCCCTTTTCCCCCCCACCTCAATGCCAACAGTCCTCCTGCCATCCAGGCGTGCAGAGGGATGGCCCGTGGAGCTGTGAGGAGTCACCATCTGCTGCACCAGCACACGTCTTGCACGGGAACGCAGAGCTGGGCTTGTTAAACCATCAGCGTTAACGGCACGAGGAGCTGCGGGCAGAACGCTGTGTGCTTGCACGTTGCTAATTTAAGGGTTGCCAAGCTTGCTTTGCCCATAACGCCTCTCACCTTTTGCATTTTGCACATCCAAAGTGGCAATAGCAGCCATCAGAAGAATATTTAGGGCTGAAACATCAAACGCAGCCCTCTGCGAGGCCAGGCAGATCAGTGAGACATAGAATCACTCTGGTTGCAAAAGACCTTCAAGATCATCGAGTCCAACCATCAACCCAGTGCTGTCAAGTCCACCACTAAACCATATCCCTAAGGGTCATATCCAAACGTTTTTTGAATAACTCCAGGGATGGTGACTCCACCACTTTCCTGGGAAGCCTGTTCCAATGCCTGACCACCCTTTCCCCCAAAAAATGTTTCCTAATATCCAGCCTGAACTTCTCCTGGTGCAACTTGAGGGTGTTCCCTCTTGTCTTCTCATCCATCGAGAGAAGATACCAGCCACCCCCTCACTCCAACCTCCTTTCAGGTAGTTGTAGAGAGCAAGTAGATGGGCAGCAAAAGAGAAAGAGCTCAGCGAGTCATGAAAGAGCCAGAGTAAAAGGACCAGAGCCACAGAGTCTGTCTGTGCTCCAGGAGACACCAAACTCAATAATAAAACCAAAAATAACCATCTGCCACTTGGGAGATTACAAGCACCTATTCCCTGTCGGGTCCCCGGGAAGCAAATGCAGAGCAGTGAGATCTCAACGTAATGGTGTACCCTGTGATGTTTGGAGGTTTCTATGGTGATAAGAAAAATATATCCGTGACCTGAGGACAGAATGCCCGGCTGCAGCACTAACACGTTATGACAGGAGGATCCCAGAGTTGCCTGGAAGCAAATCTCCTTCTCTGGGGCTAATTAGTTGGGGTGGAGGGACTTGTCAAGACCTCTATGGTCAACTCTCTTCCCCGGGGATGGAGCGACTCCTCAAGACCTCCGTGGTCAACTCTCTTCCCCGGGGATGGAGCATCCAACATGCAGATGCTGTGTCCTGGGAGCAGAGACACCTCTGCACAAAGGCAGTGAGCAGAGAAGGGATAATTCTATTTTACATGGGAATTCCTGGCCGATGCTGGGCTGGCTCCGTACAGGAACATCTAGGCACTGGCTACGTTTGTATTTACTACTTTGGAGAGGAAACAAGAGGCCTGTGGTGATATTAGCCAAGCAGGTGGTCTAAGCAAATTAGTGAATCTTGACGGTTCACGAGTTCAAAGGAAGCAGTTGCTCATCTCCATGGAAGCTATCCGATATTTAGCTGGAAGAAGGATGAGTACATCCACCAGCACACCACAGCCCGGCTCTCCTGGCTCATTAACCCCAAGTGTTAGCGAAAATATCATGGCAGGCAGGCTGGGATAACAAAACACCACATCTCTTCCACTTATTCTTAAACTAATTGGGTGGGAATTGAGCACTGGGATGTGGGAATTGGGTGCTGGGATGCGGGAATCGGGTGCTGGGATGCGGGAATCGGGTGCTGGGATGCTAGCGTTTTCCTCACCTTGGGTGGTGAAGTGGAGCTGTACAATTCACACAAATAAACCCTGCCAAAAACTAACAAAAAAAATGAGTTAAGATAAAAAGTAATTAAAACCTACATGGGTCTGTATTTCCAAACTGGATGGGGCAGCTGGTAAAGTTTGTATTTCTACTCGTGCTCCTGTGCCGGTCTGGGGTTCAGGAATGACCTGAATTCATGGTGAGAGGAGCAGCAATCTTCCAAGGTCTGTCCTGCACGTACCTGCTTGAGGCTGGGGAAGAGGACACAAAGATGATCCTGGTCTTGGAATACCTAACCTGGCTCTATGTGCACTGCATTTGCTGGCATCGTTTTGGGGCAGGGTGTGAAATGCTCATCTTCCAGCCTTGATGCATGACCCTGGCACGTGGATCCACTCTCAGTCTGGATGTGCACCCGTTCCTCCTTAAGCCCCATTAGGGGTAAATTAGGCGTTGCAGCCTAAATCCTCATGAAAGCAGCATCTGAAGGGGAAAGAAAAGAAGTGAAAGCACCGGGAAATACTGGTTAGCATGGGAAGTGCTGCTCATGCTGTATTTGCTCAGCCGTTGTCAAGGGGTTGCTCTGAGCAGAGCCTGTTCCATCACTGAGAACACCACTGCGTTGTGTGTGAGCACACTGGCATCTGCCTCTCCAGTAGTGTCAGTGCCGGTGAGGAGCTGGCTCACAGGGACCCCAGGGACAGAGGAACAAAATAAATCAGCTTAACTAATGGTTCTCAAGAAATGGCCCCTTGGATGTGTCACAGGAAGCTTCATTGGAATCTTCCAGTGTCCAGTGGCCCCTTGAATATAAACGCAGGCTTTTGCACTGCAAAACCTTCTCGTCCCATCGATGGCAAGGGAGTATCTGCAGAATTTGCCTTTGCAAAACCAAGACCTCTGTGTGTGCCAAGGGCAGAGCCTGACCCAAGCCCCGTTGGGCCCTGGGGGCAGCCTGGTTATTAGGTGTGCACACGAGAGATGTCTCATCCCACCCTTCCGACCGGCCGCCGGCACAAGCACAGAGCACAGCTCCAGCTCACACCTCGGATGGGTCTGCAGCAAGATGCCTTGAGCAGCTCTGGGCCCCTCTTGGTGTGTGCTAACACCCCGTAAATGCCTGCTGGCCAGATAAGTCCCTGGATGGCTATATCCCATAGCCTCACGGCATGTTTACCTACAACACTCACATTTTCAAACCATTTCCAGCCAGCAATGAAAGCAGCTTGTTGTAGGACTTGGAGCTGACTGAGGCTGTGTTGCGAGCAGATGGCCCTGATGAAACAAGATGCTGATCCCCAAGGAGGCACCATTCAACGGAGCTGCTCGACTCCCCGGCTCCAGCAGCTCCAAGACAGGCTTGGAGATGTGCATTAGCACACACCATCGAGGAAATTGCTTCCCTAACTACCCCTTTCAAGCAATTCTCTTTGGAAGCCTGGTTCCAACTCAAGACGTGACAGCAGCACTGATACTCAGGCCGTATTCCTACTTAGTTATTAATAACAAAGCATGCCTGGTGCTGACAAAATGATGGTAATTTATGGAAAAATTCCGTAAAGGAGGGTGAAAGAGTTGCCAGCCTGGGTGAGGTTTTAGATGTAGCCAGGATGCTGAGGTGGAGGAAAACCTTCATGCTCTCACCTGATGAAATGACAGTGGATCGAGGCATGAAAAGGAATCATGGGGGGAAACAGCTCACATTGGTTCTCCTGCTCCTGGCTCCAAACGTGCAGCTTTCAGCAAAACCTACATAAGGAACATCTAGGGAGGCACAGACATGATCCACTGAGACCTCTACAGGCTATTCTGCATTTTGCCCGAGTCCTCTGAACACGTTGCAAGAAGCCACAAGAAGGAAAAAGCCATGGAAACTTGGCATGAGCTGGACAGAGGGGCACCGGGTACTTATGAAGTAGGATGGGTTTGGCAGAAAAGATCCGGTGTCTGCTGTGCCCTGCACAGAGTCCTCGCGTCTCTCTCCATCCCACCACATCTCAGGCCACTTGCTTGCCCAGGATATGGTCTGCTCACCTTAGTACAAAGGTTGCTTCTCAAGAGTTCTCAGGAGAGCTCCATAAATGAAGGCTGGCACATCTGTGAAGGGCTAACAGCAAACTGGGTGATACCACCCTAACTCCCTGATGGACCACACTGGTCGTACGACGCTCTACCAGATGCTTAAATTGCTGCTCAGATGTATTTATGGGTTTCCTTGAAAAACAGGGAATAAATGAAAATGTACAATTGCAAATGTTGCTTTGTATATACCAAACTGAGACACCCCAGCTTGTCCCCAGCCACTGCTCAGCAGAGCACAGTGGAGGTCACCACTTCCCTGAGGAGCCTGGCACAGGGAATGAGGAACCCCAGCAGCTCTGCCTATGGACCACCCAACATGCATAGTGCAATACGCCAAAATGCCCCAAAACTGCCAGTCCTGGCTTTGTGGGCATCAAAAAGTTTCTCTGCAAGAGGTGGGAAAAGAAGAAAAGAAAGAAGATTCTCATGGAAATAAGGAGACACAAAAAGGGGATAAAAACATCTTGGATCAGATTTGTGCAGGTAGGGATCTTGGTCTGGCTGCGTAGACCATCTCCAAATCCTGCTACAAAGGATGATGTTGCTCTACATAAGAGACATACAAAAGATTGAAAAATCATTCCTACCCTTGTGCTTTAAGGAGCTCAGTTGGAGAAACAAGGTTCTTGACATTTTCTGTGATTTTCTCCAACTTCACCAGCATCCAGCCACTTCTCTGTCCCCTTTCAGTAGTGTTCAGACTATGTGGGACAAGGGAAGTATTGGCCGTGCTGGAGGACATGGGTTTTATGGGAATCTTTAGAGGATAAACACTTAATGTGCAGCAACCAGGAACATCTAAGGACACTATTGAAAATGTGACCTAATGGGAAGGGACCTGTTCCAGGTAGCTACAGCAGATGTATCCAGAGGGGGAGAGTGGAGCCCTGCATTGCCAAGGTCTCACAAGCAGGATGAATTGCAGAGAAATCTGCCCATTATCAACCTGCCTGTCAAACCCAGCAAAATAAAGCCCAGCAAAAGGAGAGGCAAAGTGCTGCTGAGGGTGCAACTCTGCAGAGCCTGGACATTTCTGAGTTCGTGAGGTGCCCTGAACTAAGTGCCTAATGGGTCACTGTGAGTAGATCCAACAGTTAGACCATGGTAACACCAACGTGCTAAAATGAAGGATCTGAATGACCCCATCAAAACATGTCACAGTGCAAAGGGTCCTTTATTTTATCAAATCACAGACTGGTTTGGGTTGGAAGGGACCTTAAAGTTCATCCAGGGCCACCCCCTGCCATGGGCAGGGGCACCTCCCACCACACCAGGCTGCTCCAAGCCCCATCCAACCTGGCCTTCAACACTGCCAGGCAGGGGCAGCCACAGCTTCTCTGGGCACCCTGGGCCAGGCTCTCACCAGCCTCACATCAAAGAATTTCTCCCTCACATCCCATCTCCATCTCCCCACTGGCAGTTGGAACCTGTTCCCCCTCGTCCCATCACTCCATGCCCTTGTCACAAATCCCTCTCCATCTTTCCTGCCCCCTCCCCTTAATGATAGAGCACTAATTGCTGGTGGACTTGATGGAGACATTTTCGTTAAGGATTTGCTGAAAGGGAAAACTGAAGCTGGCAGAATTATTTACACATTTTCATGTCTCTGGGAAGATGCTCACAGACTGAAAGCCTGGAAAAGCTATAGCCATTCTTAAATGTGAACCCACCAGCTCTTGGCAAACATCTATCTTTCGGTCCTATAGCAAAATGTAAAGGCAACTTCTTGTGTGACTCAAGCTGGAGGGTTTGGATGGTGCTGCAACTGCTCCAGCAGGGTCTGGTAGTGACCATCTAGGAAGAAGCCAGCTTTCAGAAGAAAGGCAGCAGCTGAGTTGTCAATCCTGTCTCCTCCTATGGTATCTGGTGAGAAGCGTTGCTTTTCAGGCTATCACACTCTGTAAATCACTGCCCTGCTCTCACTTTGATCAGTGAAATGTGCTGCTGTAGAAGGGGTCTGCTAACCTTGGCAAACAGAGAGAACACAGTGCCTGACTCCCTCGGGGTTCCCTGCTTGCCGGAATTATCCTCAGCCTCGCTGCCAGCAATATCCCACCCCAGGCTTCCTGCAAGCTGCTGCATTTTGAGCTTGCAGTCTAAGGACTTTCCCTACGGGGGTAATCCTTGAAATTATAGAATCAACTAAGGTTGGAAGAGACCTTCAAGCTCACCCAGTCCAACCCCTACCTCCATCCCCACTCACCCACATCACCCAGCACCACATCCAGACACCTCTTGAACACCTCCAGGGACGGGGACTCCACCACCTCCCTGGGCAGCCCATTCCCACACCAAATCACCCTCACAGGGAAGAAATTTTTCCTAATGTCCAAGATTAATTGTCCAAAATTAAGGACCCTCAGGAACTGGAGACCAAAATCAAGTGGCTTCAAGCATGGTGTCTGTGTTGCATTTGACCAGGTAAAAAGCAAGAGAACATCTCTATCTCACAGTCAGTTCTGGTGGCAGGAGATTGATGCACGATGACCCCAGTAGATCTCTGGGGTCTCACTGCCTCTAATAGCATCTGCAGAGTTAAAAGACAAAAGAGAAGAAGGGGAACAACTATCAGAATAGTTCACAAGTTAGCAGTCCTCCCTCCAGCCTGTTTGTTAAAATATTGCTCATAAGGAGCGGACAGACGTGGAAATAAATAGCACTGTGAGGGAGATAAGTGATGCATTAGACCTCTCACCAGTCCCCTGACTACAGCTACTACTGAAAAATCTGCCAACAAATATTAGCTGTGAAGTGGCTATGCAATGGGATAGTAAATAATGTTCAGAACCACCAAAACCTCTCATTTGATGAAGACAAAAGGCAGGAGGAGGCATCCAAGACCTAGAAAAACTTTCTAGGTACAGATCTTCTGCTGATACAAGGACACCAGACTGAGGATATAAAGCACAGGTAGCAGCTAATTGTCCAGATAATTTATTACTGGTCCCACAGAAGTAATTCTGGGATGTGCTCAACCCTCAGGAGCACCCAACACTGCACAGGTAGCACAGGTGTTTTCTAAAGAGTGGAAATGCTGTGACTTCTCGCGTCATGACCACAGTAAATGTCACAGCATTGCCCTTCTGTGGCTGAGAACACCCATGTAGGGAGGAGGAGGAGTAAAAGGAGTTTTTTGGGTTTCTCTGAACCCTGACAAAGGCTCGGTGACCTCAGTGTGAATTTATAATCTGTCATTCCTTTTCAAAATACCATCAGAGAAACGGAGAAACTCCTCACTTTGGACATCAGACTCAGTTGAAGACCAGATGAAGTCTTCAAACTATGTCTACATGTAGTATTTTTACTGGTTTAAGTCATTCCTGTTATGAGATGGCCCAATTAAAGCAGGAACTCTCCTCGCTCAGATGCAGCAGCATCCAGACAAAGGTGCCTTTATGTAGGTGTTGCACATTCCTACAGATTTATGGGACCAGACTGGTAGAAGCCCCATTTTACAGGTACAACCATCGCTGTGCTACAAGCTCAGATCTCTCTGCCCACATTGCTCATGGACACGAAGAGTAAAAGCAACACAGAAACAACACGTAGAGCCACCTGAGCAACTCCGTTCTGTTCAGCAGAGACTTCCCAAGCCCCTCTGTGGTCACTAGATGGGCCAACATCCCAGGGGATCGTGGGTAGCGCGGCTTTGGAGAGTGGTGGCAAGGCAGGGAGCAGGGTCTGGCTGGTTTTGGGGGACCCTGCAAAGCATGGGACTCTCCAGTGCTTGGTTGTAGCCCGAGAACCATGCTCAGGTACATGTTTGCATTACGAGGCCACTGTACACCATCAGAGCAACATTGAAATGGTCACAATACTGAAGTTATCTGGAAATAAAACCTTAATCCTGGTTTTCATTGAAATGGTCATAATCCTAAAGTTATCTGGAAATATAACCCTAATCCTGGTTTTCTCTTTGCTGTTTCTGCCCGGCATACTCCAGCAAGACAACACCAAGCCTTTCTAATGGCTGAGTTCAGAGGAGGATTTTGCTGTATCAGATAAAAATTGAGCTGTTCCTGGCATTAATTACATTAGCTATAAACATACAGGACCCCAGGGACAGCCTTTGCAGGCAGTGACAGAGGCCAGTCCTTGTTTATTCTGGGTATCAGGACAACTGAGGAAATTGTGACTGGTGGCCAGTGGCTGCAGAGACTTCCCTGTTACACACATCAGCCCAAGACCTCCTTCAGCAGGCAGACCTTGCTGAGCTTCCACAGGGATAGAATCACAGAATCCCAGAGTGGTTTGGGTTGGAAAGGGACCTGAAAGCTCATCCAGTCCCAAACCCCCTGCCATGGGCAGGGACACCTCCCACCACACCACATTGCTCCAAGCCCCATCCAACCTGGCCTTCAACACTGCCAGGCAGGGGCAGCCACAGCTTCTCTGGGCACCCTGGGCCAGGCTCTCACCACCCTCACACCAAACAATTTCTCCCTCCCATCCCATCTCAGTCTCCCCTCTGTCAGCTTGAACCTGTTCCACTTCATTCCATCACTCCATGTCCTTGTCAAATGTCCCTCTCCAGCTTTCTTGTAGGCATGGGAGGCCTGAGCAATGCACAAACTAGCAGGAGCTCAGTCCCGGATTCCTGGCTCCTTTTACCATACTTATGGTTTCAAATTTGATATTAGAAGCAAATGAATCATTTTAATCAGATTCACTCAGGAACTTGCCTTAAAGCTGAACAAAAACATGTACCTGAGTTCTCATCTGCCCAGACCCATCAAAACATGAGGTGCTCAACTCCTCCTTCTCTTAGTGCCCGGATGGGGAACAGCATCGTGCTGGGCTGGCAGTGTTGGCTACTGGTAGCACAGCTCTGATGGTCAGTGGTGATCCTCAGTGGTGGTGGTGAGACTTTACAGGGTCTGTAGTGGATCACAGCACCATTTTAGCCCAATGAGGAATAGGGGTCAGGGCATTAGCCAGTTTTCAAAGTGCCTTATGGGAATTCTGAATTTTCCCTGGAAATGGGAAGACCATTTTAATCTTCATTGACCAGAACTGTCTCCCTCCTACCCTCCTTACCCTCTACTTGGAGGAGTCAGGGACGAAGGGAAGAAGGAAGATCCTAGCAGAGCAACTTTCTCTACAGAAGGGAGATGTCCACATCCTAGTCCACTGGAATTTGGAAAAGCACCTTGAAGCATCCCAAAGTAACATCACTTAGCTTGATCAACTCATTGCAAAGCCTCAGCTCTGATTACAGTTGATGATCCAAACCAAGTGGTGAGGTACCTCCCACCTCTCTCCTGCAGCAAAAATCATTGCAAACGTGTAACACCCCAACACCACTGAAAAGAAGCAAGTCTGGCTACCAGAAGTCTGCATAGCTTCCTTGATGTCACCAAATCCATAAACATCATCTGCAGGGAGTGGAAGAGGAATGTTATATTCCTTCTATTACAACAGGGTGGGAGAGCAGTACAGCCTCTGTCAATTCACTGTGCTTCTGTGGGCCATGGGAAGGTTTTATTTCCCTCTTAGAGCCTGGAATCCTTGTTTTAAGACAAACAAGGAACACACAAGGCAGCTTTAGAGCTGCTCCTTTTACTTCTCACCTGATCTATATTTTGAGATGGCTTCTTAGAAGAAGGGCAAAATGTAATAAGCCAGCTAGTGCACTTTTTATAACTCTCAGTCAGGTCTTTGATTTGGGTCAGCGAGGAAGCTTGTTAGATCTGATACAGCAACTAAGCATCTCTGGAAAAAGCTATTAAAAGAACATGAAACAAATGAAAAGCTGGGACAGACTTAATGGTAAATACATTGGCCTGGCAGTTCAGCACAGCTACATCCTGTTTGCTATTATTATTTAATACTGGCATCTATTGGTTGAAGGATGAGACAGACCAGGCAATTCTCTGTGGGGTTTACTTGAATACCATTTCACTCTCCAATTAAAGCAGCCCACAAGCTTGGATCACACTGTCTTGTCGGGGAATTTTAATCACTTGATTTAATGTCAGGGGCTGCTGTGGTCAAGGAGTAAATGGCACCTCTGACCATCTACATGGACAAACCAAGTCCCTGATAACTATTGAGCAGGGCTCCAGGTTAGAGCCAGCACAGCACTAACCTGCTCCTCCGGAGTAACAATCCGTACAGCCACTGTCCCACACGCTGGCAGGATAAGCTGTTGATATGGAAACAGCTCTTGTCACGGCTCAGGCTCTCTGGTCTTTATATTAATTTTCCTGGGAGCCCACAGAGGCCTAGAACAATTTACACCAGCTCTCCATTTCACAGCAGTGACACATGGATATCAAGGGAAGTCCGAAGAGTAATTACTTCTACCATCATCACATGAGCTGCTCCCCTTCGCTGTCAGAACAAGGCTGGTGACACAGATGGAGGGGCTACACTCAGCGACTGTCTCTGTCAGGTACACAGCAACCAAGCTAGAAAAACTCCACGCAAGACCACGTAGGAAGGGAAAGTGGGTTTTATTTTTAAGACTGATTTCACCCACTCATTCTTGCATGTTCACCTTCTCACTAACACCAGGACACACGTGTCTAAGTGGTCCACTGAGGACTGCCTGTAGTGACTCAGAGGACAAGTCATAGAATCCCAGACTGGTTTGGGTTGGGAGGGACCTCAAAGCTCATCCAGTCCCACCCCCTGCCATGGGCAGGGACACCTCCCACCAGACATGGTTGCTCCAAGCCCCATCCAACCTGGCCTTCAACACTGCCAGGGAGGGGTCTTCATCATGTGTCTATGATTCATCCAGAGCGGTGAAGACACTGTATGGCATTTACAGTCTTTACACCCTCTCAGTACAGGCAGCTCTGGGTCTGCTTGAGTTGTGGTCTCATCTGAGGTATGGCCTTGCTGCCACCACCATTCATTCCTTCTGCTACTGCATTCTGCTCTGCTCTCCTCTTGCTGTTCTCAGCCTCCTGAATCGCAGCACACACACCATCCTCCACCACGATGATTTCCACACGGAACCATCTGTCTTCCAAAGTTCTCTGCAAGCACTGGTAAGTCCCCACAGACAACCAGGTATTTAATTCCTGTTGGATATACGGTGCAAACAAAGGGCTGATTTGGCCAGCAGTTTATTCCACAGTTGTCCCTGGCAAGGAAGGTCATTTTATGTAGTCCAGATAATTTGTCTTACAAACAGCCTACTGGCTGGAAATCTGTGGCTACATGAATCAAGTCCCAACCTCTACCTGTCTTTACAACTAAGCATTGCTCTTTCCACCACCACCACCTAAATCTCTTCCTCAGAAGCAATTGCTGGGAGTTTGCAAGCAGGGTCATGTCAAAATAGGAAAAAAATTAATTATGGGAAGATGAAGATGGAATACCTTTGAGTAGGGGAAACTTCCTTCCCTGGTTTGGAGGTGTGCAGCACCTTGTGTGTTCCTTGTAGTGGCAGCACGGTCAAAGGAGCTGCAAGGAGAGTGCAACTGAATCCCTTGGAGCATGGCTTTCTCTCCCCGAGACTGAGCAGCTGTCCTTGGAATTGGATATGGGACAAAGCTGCAAGGGAACAAGAGGGAGGACAGAAAGCAGCTAGTCCCCATTTTCTACAGGTTCTAATGAGCATTTGTATTTTTGTCTTATACGAGCAGACGTGAAGCCCAGCCTATCTGTAGGAGAGTTCAGGTCTCTCAAGAAGCAAACCAACAATTTCTCTTCTCAACAGCCATTTTTATTGCTTTTGACAACACACCATTGGAGGGAAAAAGAAGTAATTTTCTGCTACTCTTTAGCTTCTTTGCTAATCAGAGTAAGTAAATTCCCTGGGACTATTGATAAAAGGTAAATGGTTAACTTCACATCCAAGCTGACAATGCAAGTAAAAAGAGTTGGAAATTCCCCAAAGCAGGCTACTCGTATAAGAATAGCACCACAAAAACGCCCAAGAAACCACTCTATGGAGTAATTAAGGAGCATTTGCATGGAGAACAAGTTCTTGCAGCCACTGCTAACAAGACTGAAAGTCTGTGCCTCAAGATGACAGAGCAGAGGCTCAGGCTTGAAAGTGTCAGCAACGTTCAATTCAAGCCAACAATAATCAACAAAAATCTTCCCACTCATTCCAAGGGGCTTTGGCTGAGGTCCCTCACGCACACACACATACACACAAATCCTTCAAAAGAGCCAGAAGCAGCATCCTAAATCGTGCCTTCAACTCCCAGCTCCTGCCACAGTCCAGCCTTCATCTACAAAATAAATACACACGGGTTTAACAATGACGAATATTTACTTTCCTTCATTTGATACATTCTGTAAAGTGCTACGTTCCTAAATTACACCGAGTTAAACTGATATATTGCTCTAGCATTTTAAATACAATAAATATAGAACGAGCTGTGTGCAACTTCACTTGCAAGTTTTATTCTTTTTTTAGTAGATGTACTAAATTTAGTAATCAAAATAGCCTCCAATAGTACTCTGTGAAAAACTAGTAAGAAGTTATAAATAAAAATCACATCCTTCAGATATCCTACGCACTTCTCCTGTCCTCACTGCACGGATAAGTGTAGTGTTCCTGCGAGCATATGGAGCGCAGACAAATAAGGAAGCTGAAAAATACCTAACTATAAAAAGCAAAACCATACAAGTTAACTCTACTTATATCCTCCCATAAACAGTCTGTTTTCGACATTTAATTTTGGTGCATACAACCCAGTTCTTCTGTTGTTTTTTTTTTCCTCTCATTAAAGGACTCTTCCAGGAAGAGCATCTTGCAAGATGTGGGTCGATTCATCTTCATCTTGCTCCTTTTTGCTGCAAAGTGGAAAAGATTCTTGGACAAACTGCCTACACATTGGACACTGCTGAAAATACTTGATGCAGCCATCACACAAGCACGCGTGCCTGCAGGGCAGGAGGACCCAGTTCACAGCACCATTCTGGCAAACAACACAGTCTTTACTGTTTTCTTCATGCAATTCTGGTTCATCTTCAGCCAGCCCGGCCTTTTCTAGCAAGCTTCTGTCAGTGCTTCTCTCACCAGGGGATGGATCACTTGGAGACAGTGCAGTACTATTTGCAGACATGAAGAGTTGCTAAAATACACATATACACAAACATTTAGAGGTCAACAAACTCTCCCCTGATACCTGAACACACGCATGAGATGCACGTCCCGCTGGCCACATTCACTGGTTTCCAGTGGATCAGACAGTGCCAGACTTGCTCTGTGTGAGTCCCAACACTTGCCTGGCCTTCAGTTAAAGGTATTTCAGACACATAGAATTACATAAAGCACTGGAAAAATATTAAGGATAAGTCATCAAATCTTGCCTGGATCAAATCAGCGTACATGCATGGACTTTGACAGAATTGCCCAGGTTTTGAGCAGCTCAGGTTTCTCTTTATGCTATATCATTGTCTCTGCCTAGAGGGACACTTCTATCCATTCCCACCAAAAACACATCCACCAAGCTGTCAAACCTACTTCACTCAACCTATTCCACTTTTGCTCACATTACAATCCCCTACTCTGTTTTGTCTTATTTCATGTGAAGTGCAAATTCTTCTGGGCACGATAACAAAGCCCGTAAACTACCACACAGCCAAAGATACCCACAGAGAACACACTATACCACTACACAAAATGCAGCTGCACCATTATTCCTGTTGGGTTTAAGCAGTGTTTTTACAATGGTAACCATAAATTAAAAGAAAGCTTAAGGGGATCAACAGGGAAGTTTACCTGGATCAATTATGTCAGCAAAAAATGGCCAGAGCAAACATTTCTTTGGACAGCTCTACTTCTGAGTGAATGCTAATTGAATCAACAGAATTAATCCAGCCCAAATTCTAACTTATCAATACCATACATTATTTTTATTATCACGGTAATATAAATCGCATAGAATCACATCATCAGCTGCCTGACAGGCAGAGGACAAAGATGGACCCACAACATGCATAGATAAGGGAAACGGGAGTAGAATAATGACAACATTGGTTTAATTTATAATGGGCACATTCCTGACCTTTCTGCATGAAAAAAAAAAGAAACAACATTTCTTCTGAGGCTTTCCCAAATGAAGGGCAGTAGAGGAGAAAATGCTGGTTTGAGAGACTACAAACGTTCTGTAGAGTGGAAGCATTCAACAGCTAGTTAATGTCTTACTACTGCTTTAATAATTGGACAGGACCTAAGCCTCTTAGACGAGAATAAAGTAATTTCTCCAGGAAATCTTGAATATTTTAACATAGAACATTTCTGTACAGTAACTTTGGCTGGAACTACTTAATTTTAGCTATTATCCAGGTCTTTGCATGACAATAAAAGTCTTATACTAATTTTAGGCTCCCGAAAGCCTACACAAACTAAACACTGTCACCCAAAATGAAAGAAGACTCAGTACGTGCCTTACCTTCAGATCGTGATATTGACCTTGAGCTAGAAGTAGATACTGGTACAATATTCTGCAGGAAAGTCTGTAGCTCTCATCAGGAATGTGAATTACAGCCACCATTGAAATCTACCAAAAAAAAAAAAAGCACTAGGTTTCATGACTTTCCTTTTCATTACCTGATTCATAAAGCACAGTTTGCCTGAAGGACTGCATACTTTGTTATGACCTCTGACATTTCCTTAGACAATCAGGACTCCAACTATGTTGAATTCAAGCACAGATTAAAAAAAATATGCTGGACCAGGTAAAAACAGGAGGTGGCACGAGATAGCACGTTGTGGCACTTCAGCTTTCTGCTCTGGTTCTCCATGGAGCCCTTCTCTGGCCAGTTTACAGCAGAGACCCACCCTGACCACTCTCACCTAATGGAATTAGGCCCAAACTGAAAAGGCATCTGAGCATAGAATCATAGAATGATTAAGGTTGGAAGAGACCTTCAAGCTCACCCAGTCCAACCCCCACCTCCATCCCCACTCACCCACAGCACCCAGCGCCACATCCAGACGTCTCTTGAACACCTCCAGGGACGGGGACTCCACCACCTCCCTGGGCAACCCATTCCCACCCCCAATCACCCTCACAGGGAAGAAATTTTTCCTCATGTCCAGTCTGAATCTCCCCTGCTGCAATTTAAAACCAAGCACATGCAGTCCTCCTGAACATAAGTGCTTATGCTGCTGAGATAGGACTTGCTTACGCAGTCACGGATGTGCCTTGCAGGGGTACCTGCATAATGATCTCAACCAGAATCAGTAGCTCCTACACTCCACTAACCCATGATGAGCTTCTCCTAGGTGGGGGAGAAGCTGACAGACTGCAAAGAGTTTCCCCACAGCAACCAAGCACATGCACTGAAGTCCTGTATAACATCTGCAGCCACATCCTTCGACACAAGAAATGACACTGTCGGCTGAAACCTGAGTGCAGAACTACAGGGGAAGGTGTGAAAGGCAAAGTGTTCTCTCCTTCCTCCCACTGCCCTCACAAACACACAGACAGCAGCTTTTAGACTCCAAAAAACACTTAGAAGTGTTGCTGATTGGCTTGTAAACCAACTAGGCAAAAGACAAGTTGCACTGGAAAGAAATATGAAAGGACCCCACGGCCTGACTTTGGAGTCACTGTTCTGAAAATGAAAGGACTCTGAGCTTGCCTGCTGTGCCTGATGCCCCTCACCCTGCCCAAATTATGTAATAGCCTCTACAGAGCAGGAAAAAAAGAAAGTGAAATTTAGTATTGCTGTAGTTCCCAGAAGCTGTCAAAAGAGAGAGGAAATACAGAAGAAAGACGGTTTGTTCAAAAAAAACTTTAAAGGCCAGTCAGACTTGCACTTCAAACTCCAGTACGTGGCTAATTACGTGCAAAGTTTAAACACCTATGTAGCTATATGTGCATCCTTACACTGAATTTACTATTCCTTGGCAATCAGGTCTTTTTTCTAAATCACAATGCCTCAAAAGAAACCCCACACCACTATTAGCTTTGTATTGGAACCTGAAAGCCATTAAATCCCCATTAAAATGACAGATTCTGTGTTTTAATAATAATAATAATTTAGAAGTCAACAGTTCTCAGTGTATTTGTATTATGTGATGCTTTCTCAGTGACAACACAAGTCCTCAATTCATAGTTTGTTCAGACACTGAGGCCACTTTTTAGCAGTGAGTGAGACCAGTTCCTAACACAATTATCTCGACCTTCAAGCTGTTGTCTCTCCCTGTTACACTGTCCTGTAGTATAGGAATATATACAGAAATATATTCCATGATCTATCATAGATGCTGTGCTGTTTGATTACAAAACCCCCACCCCTTGAGCACCAGGTATCTTATTTCATTGTAAATACTTGTACCCCATAATCAAGTTACTTCTCAATCTTCTGTATCCACAGGCCTCAGATCTAAGTCTACTTCCATTTTAGCCCTGCCAGACTTCAAATTTCTGTAACTCTTATACATGGTCACGTTCATTTTCTGGAGCTAGAGGAAAATTACTGCACAAAACCAAATAGGTACAGTCTGGCCACAAATGCAGTTAGGATAATTAAACCTCCCAGAAAAGATACTGGAACACAATCCATAGTGATGGCCTCACACACACACAGAGAATTCAAGATGGAGCTCAATGCACTGGTGTAAGAGCCTGTACCATCCTTTGCAGTAATTCCACACTGGCCACAGTGGCAAAGGTGCCTTTCCACGTTGTATTTCTATTTTACAAGGCTGTTTCAACAACAGATGCAATTCTGACATTTGTCTGGCAAGGAGTTCAGGTGGAGTCACTCCTTTGACCATATTATCAACAGATTCTAGTTGTGTTCCTCTTCTTCAAAACTAGGGGGAAAATACCTCCCTCCCACTCTCCTCCCATTCCCTTCTTCTGTGTTGAGGAACAGAACAGGTGTTAGGAATCCATGACCATACTAATGTCAAACACATTCAAATATGAATTTTACAGTCTCTTTATATCAAATTAATCTGAGCTCTAAACTTACATAGGTGTCCTGATCTGGGAAATAGCTGAGAGGGGAGGAAATCTAGAGTGGGGACTGGAGGGAGAACTCAAGTGACAAGAAGCCAAGGACCAGCATCATTTGGAAAGAGAACAAATTTCTTCGGCACTGACGTGATCACAATTTCCAAATGTATGGAAAACTGCTCCGTGGATTTAGGCAATTTGCTTCCGAGCTCATTTGTATTACGGGTCAAGCAGTCAGTGCTATCAGATAATCAACCAAATGAAAAGATGGGAGATAAAAGTGTGTCCCAAATCATTCCAAAAAGGATCAGTCACTTTTGAGTACAAGCTGAAGTTCAGAAGGGATATTGAACTGCATGTGACAAGGCTGAAGCTGACAAGAGATTAGGAGGAGATCTTTTTGTGGAGCTGGGTATCTCATATCAGCCTACTGCAGGACCTTCACACCTTCCTGTAAATGGCCTGGGGCTGGCTAGGTGAGACATCACGGACTGCACTGCACAGACTCGGGTCTGCCACAGAAAGGCAATTTCTATGTTCCTAACAGTCAAGTCAGCCATCAGCCCAAGTATCTGCACCAGACATTAAAAAGAAATCCTCCTACTCTGCCAGCAGCAATCCGAAAGACTGTATGGGCACGAGAGCTCCACCACGGGTTTATGTGACCAGAAAAATCAGAGTAATAGCATACTAAGCTACCACAACCCTAGTTCATCTGACCACAGGGCTCACCGCACAGACCGCAGCAGACAGGAGCTTTGTGAAAATCATGAGCATCTTTTGAACAGCATACATCAATTTTATGTAACAATTATCTTCAATCACCTGCCACGCTCCCCTGGAGTCATCAGCGATAAAGACAGGGACCAGATTCTGGGGGCCAGGGAAAGGCAGCTGTTTTATTCCAGCCTGTCTCCTGAGACATTCAGACCCTAAAATATATTCTTACATTACTTACAATATCATATATTTCCCTGTCTTCTTCATCAGCTAACGTCAGCAATGCTACCAAGGGATAGCGAGATCTGGGCACTGGGCCAAAGTCGACAACTTGAGCACCTTCTGGTAACTGACAATGCTTTTCTTCCTTGTCATTTTTTTTAATGCTTTAGATGTGTCAAGGAAAACAATCGGTGTCACCGCAATTGTAGGCAACTGTGACATTTGCATAAAGAATATTTTTCACCCTATTTGTTCATAAAATACCTTGTGCCAAGACTTGTGCTGAGTGTTCACAAGTCTCAACACTCCCTGTGCCAAGAAATTAGCATATTTTGTCAAAACAATTAAAAAAAGGATACAAGTACTGTTGTCGATAGAGGTATTCGCTGTACAGAGCATCCTCTAACGCCTGAGGAGTCTTTATTCTGAAGCAGTAGACGTGTTTCTGCAACGCTTCGTGGAGTTTCTGAGCACTGCAGCCCCAGTAGCATGTAAGAATACAGTCTTCCAGGCAATCTGGTGTCAGCCTTATACCCTCTTGTAAAATGAAGATAAGGATTTCATTAACTCACCAATGTGCAGGAATTCCAGAACTGTTAAGTGTGGGTTCTTAAAGGGCAACAAGCAAAAAACAATTTCAGTGTCCCAGATTTTTATCATTAATCTGCTAAGGATTTAGATTAGGTTTAGTGCTTATGGAAGTCTGTGGAGATGAGGAGGTGGGAGTGAGGAGACAAAACAGCTGATAAAACCAACAGAAGTAGCTTGTGCGCTTTATGAAGGATAAATTTTAAACTTCTGGTAACATTTCACACACTCACTGGCAGATCCAAGAGCACCACCTCTAGCTCAAAGTCCATTCTCTTTCTAGATAATGGTAATAATTGGATCTCTGGCCCACAACACCCTTTCTGATCTCAAAGAATAAGGCTCTTTTGATCATGCAGAGGGAAGATAAAAAGAGGATCTATCCACTCCCTTTCTTTTCTAAAAATCAACTACCTAAGCTGTTAACTTCTAAACACTTACTGCACAAAAAGAAGCAGAACTCTTGAAAAGTCCCACAAAATCCAAGTGCTCAAGTGGGTAAAACTGCCACAGCCCTTTCCTCATCCATGGGAAGGCTCCACACCCGTGCTGGTGGAAGGCACTCAGCCTTGCTTCTTCCTCCCCAGTGATGCAGGAGGGCACGAATTTCACTGCCAACGTGGGTCATTTCCAGGATGTAGGAACTACCTGAACTCTGATCCAAATAGATATTTAAATTCAGTTTCCACTGAAGCACAGATAGAAAGAGACAGAGGCTGGGTGTTGTGTTTTTTAAAAGTAGTGCACTTCCAAACACTGCCAGAGATCTGGCCTTAAGCAGGCAGCATATATTCTATAATTAATTCTATAGAATTGTACAGTTCTGTAAAGTTCACAAAAACACTCACAGTATCTGGTCACCTGCAAATGTTTTTGTTACTTAAAAATCTGTTATAGCAGGAAGTGTTTCATTAATATCAATTCAACTGTACTTAAATACCCAAACACCTCACATTTAAGAGCACCAGGTTTATAAGCTGTGTAAAAATGATTTCTGCTGTAATGATAGGAGGAAGCATGTTTCTGAAGAATTTTGACAGAGGAAAAGGGTGGAGCAATAAACCAGAAAGCACCAAGTTCAGGAACCCAAACTGACAAAAATCAAGCACATCAGAAACCCACTGACTTGTTACTGAAGCTGTAGCAGGATGAGGGATTTCTAAGCCAAAAGGATTCTTCACTTGTCTCATCTGCTTTTTCAATACTCTCGTGCTGGATTCGGTTTCTTCAGAGTTTCTCAGAATAACGGGAACACCCAGCCCAAACCTATGAGACATGAAACAAGAAGAACAAGTGGGTTAAGTGTTAGTCCTGACACATTTGATTTTTTTCAGCCCTAAATAGCAGGCAGCGTAACAAACTGAGCTTTGCAGAGTATCTGCTAGGAGTCGTGCAATAACACAGCCTGCCAATCCGACTCCAGCTTTTCGCGGCAGAAGGCAGCAGTCTTCAGAGGGATACAGAAAATCCTTACAGAGGGAATACTGTGTTTCTAGAAAGAGAGAATTAATGAGAATGGTCAATGCCCTCTAGTGGTAAAGCAGCTAGCCAGAGCTTTCTCCCAACTGACATTCTTACACAGGACCCCAAAAATTCACTGCTTTCAAAGATGGAACAGCCTTAAAGGACCGGGTGCTCCAAAGGAAGACCTTGGAGTAAATCATTCAGCCCTAAGATATTTCTAGCTGTAACTACAGCCAGCAAGATGCTTTTATGGGAGACTAAGATCCCCATTTCCCATGTAAATCTCAATTACAACAATATGCTAACATTAAATCAGTGGCCGTAAAGCCTCTGCTTTGAGCCAGAAACCAAATGCAAAATATTCAAGACTCTGAATCAAAGCTGAGACTCAAAGACCCTTTCAAAGCTGAAACCAGCACACCAGCCCAGGTGATATTCTGACCCTAAAAGGATAATGAAGCAAAGGTTTAAAAATTCAAACACCCTATGAATCAAAATAAAACTCAAAGAAAGTGAGGAAGAATATTTTGGGATGATTTCTGACATCAATTAAACCCCCCAAGGTTTTCATATTGCCTGGGGCTTCTAAAAGAACCATTGCAGAAGATTAGGAGACTAATTTGGAGACCGAAGAGTTTTTTCTTAACTGCATTAATCCAGTCCAGTCTCATTAGCAAGGCAACAGGGAGAGGCTGTGGGAGTCTTTTGTTAATACATTGTAGAAAACAGTTATTAATTAGCTCAGGCTGGACTTTCCTGAGTTTGTGCTTTTGTGGCTGCCACCTGTACTGTTGATGTGATGGCTTGTTTAATGGCTTTGAATTTTGGTTTATGCAGTCATCAGCATATTGGGTGCTGGAAAACTCTGCATGGTACGAAGCACCGGCTCTTCCCTGCATCAATTGTTTCCATTTAGTACACTGAAATAGCAGCTGTTACAGTAACACGGGTCTCATATCAATAACTCCAGCTGAAAAGGGCACAACCAACTTCAATGTAATCAGCTTGAAAACTGCTGAAGTAATTTCGTGTACAATAGAGCACTGAGCCAAAGAGAACGTTTTGTGGCTTAACTGCTGCTTCTCCCTGGGTTTAAAATCTTCTACGACTCCTGTGTGTCAAATGGAGAAGAAAAGCAGAGCTTTTACTGACACTGGGCTCCTTTTGGTTGATTCATGTCAGAGGGGAGCCCTTTGTAAGGCCAACAGAGAAAAGCAGCCATCAAAAGAGAATTTCATGCTGAAGAAACTACTTCAGAACGAAAAATAAATCTCAAAGCCATTCTCGATAGCAACAACCTGTTCCTGGCTGCCTGACAAATATTTACCTTCACCATTTAATGCTTTGTGTGCCTGATACACCAAGGAGGAAAGAGGCTGAGCTGGCAGAAAATATGCTATATTCATTACTCCATCTCTGATAAATCCCTTTGGCTTGCCAGATCTCGATGGAACATTTGCATCCCTTCGATGATATAACACAGGCCATGCTTGGTTTGTGCATGTGGAGGCTCAGATCTCTCTCTGATGTGAGTAAACAGCCACGCTGGCTTCACTGGGGCTGCAACGAAGCACACAAGTTAAATAAACATCTAACTCAAGAAGAAACCAGGTGCAGCAGCTGGTTCACTTGTTCAGCATCCAAAACTCGATGGAGCTGATCTCTCCAGTTGCACATAAAGATGCCTCCTGTTTCATGCCATCTGGCTGATTCCCAAGTAAAAACCCTGTTCTTTGGGAACTTTCTTTGCTGGTCAAAAGCAACAGGATAATCACCATGAAAAGCAGCCATAGAAAAAAGCCTCTGGTAGAGCTTCAGCAGCAGCTGAAGGCAGAAAGGCCTTTCTGTTCAACAACTGGTACGGCGTTCCTGTAAGCTTTGAGGTTGTATTCAATGTATGAAGGATGAATAAAGGTGTAGTTTTTATTTTATGATCTAACATTCTATCAGCCTAGACCATTAGCTGGTGTAGGGGGAAATTAATTCCTTCAGAACAACGCTAGTTTAGAAAAGGCAGGAATTTCCAGTGGTTTTCGTCATGAGTTGAATTCTTCAAAGAGCAGTCTGGACCTCAAACAGGTGCTGAGCCCACAGCTCCTCCTAACACCAGCACTCATCTTCAGCTAAAAAGATGACACCCTACTTAGATCCTCCAAGGAGAGCCACAGGTATCCAAGGCTGCCCATTAAAACCAGATGCTCATCAAATCAGTGCACGATTTTGCTAATGAAAACATTAACATTCCTGAGCAGTTGGTGTTTTGCAGGCTGACTGACACCATCACAAACACATCCACAAAACAAGCTGACAACCGAGGCCGAAAATGATGGGGTAAACAAAATGTCATTCCAGCAGTATATCAAGTGCTATGTGCTCATCTGACACCATAGGTGTTTGTAGTGCTCTATGCAGCAGGTAAAGGATGGAGTTGTTTCTGTGAGTGAGTTCAAGAGCACTTAAACTGCAGCTGCAGACACACTGAAGTTGTGTGGAGGCTCTCGGTCGTACACAGAGTTCAAGGGTAGCAGCAAACACCTCTGAGCAGACGGCCACACACCCACATCCCTGCACGTGCTGAGCTCCTGGCTGCTGCTTCTACTTGACTAACAATTACTTAACAAACTAATTTGCAGAAAAATTATATGTATTTGCATAGACTGCAATAATATCTAGGGTAGACACACCTAGAATCTCTGGTCCTGAAATAAAAACGCATCTGGACAGTCCTCTGCACGCTCTGCAGCCCAAAAAGCATCAGTGGACATGTAAGGAGATGTAAGGATCTTCTGGCACACTTAATTTGGATATTTGACAGCAGGGGATTGTAAAGCATTTATTATAAGCCGATAAATAATGATAAAGGATCACTGGTTTGGGATATACATGCAGGAGATATATTTGAGTCATGACTGAGTATCACTTTTATATAAAGATAGCATTTTTAAGGAAACAATGAAGCAAAAAAAGGAGAAGTAGAGCAAAGTGGATGGCAGTATAATACTGTCAGTGTGCAGTGGGACAGATGGAATTATGAAAAGGATTTCTACTACCTCTCTCTTCAAGTAAATAATGAGGTGGAACTTCACCCGGCAGAAGGATAACAAAGCCCAGCCTCGCCTTCACTGCCACCTGCCCAGCACTAGGGGAGGCAATGCAAAACAAGAACAAAAACTTTCCACAGAGCATATCTGAAAGATGAAAAGATGCACTTCATTCACCCCACAAGCAATAGATGGCATAGGTGTGAGCTAGCAGCAGCTAATAAAGCAATGGGAACAGGGGAAAGACCTTGCACTAAAGGAAAAGTCAAGAAGAGTATTTATAAAATGCCAAGAGAACAAACAGCTGCAGCTGAAACATCTGCAATTCAAAGGGAGAGAAAGGGAGGAAAACACTGAAGCACAGCACTGCAGATATTAATGTTAAGCCAATGAGAAGAAATACAATAACTCAATTTTATTCTCTCCAGAAGCAACACAAGTGTGGCATATCCACAATTCCTACATAAAACATTTTTATTGCTAATCAATGCTCCCTGCTTGGCTGGTATCAGTATTTACATTTACAGACACTCCTGAGTCGGCAGGAAAACAGACAGAACAGTGTCATGGACAGATGTCCAGGGATCTCCTTCTGAAAAAGGCAACAGTGACATCTTTCCTGAACCCAAACATGAGCAGGTGAGGACCTTCCACTCATCACCTCTCCAGACACTTTAGGCTTCTCCCCATCCCAGTCCTAGCACCTGAGACACTCCCTTCTCCTCCGAGCTTCCTCAGTGGAGCAGCCTGGTTCTCCATCAGTGGTCCTGGGTACTCTAACACCTCAGTATCAACCCTGCCTTGAAGCCTGGCAGACTTAGCTGCTACCCAGCCTAACGCCAGGCACCTTACCCAGCATCTGCTCATTTTATCTACCACCAAGATTTGAGGCGTCCATCTCCAACAGCGCCAATATTTGCCCTTGTAGCAGCCCCCCCTGACCCCCATGCAGGGTCAGGTCTTCTCCTAGCCCCCTTTTTTCTCCATAGCTTTCACCACTCTCCTCTCCTGCTGAAGCAGCCCTTCCTCTCCTTGGCCTGTGCTAGCCTCCCTTTCTCCAACACAACCCGCTGCGCCACTGACG
>VZRW01001452.1:80138-103207 GCA_013398125.1 Aegotheles bennettii
GGAAGGTCTGAGGGGAGGGGAGGGCGGGATCCGTTCTCCTCAGGGCCCGCCCGTGCCCTTCGCTGCCCGGGAAGCTGCAGGAGCCGCTCCGGTGCTGCCCTGCCCGCCCCCCGGCTGCCTGCCCGGTGCTTGTGGGCACAGGGAGCGAGGGAGCCGCTGTCGGGAAGGGCAGCGCTGGGCTGGAAACCTTGGAGCTGCTGTGGATGGCGGCTGAGGGTGACCGGCAGCACCCCCCCTCCTGCAGCGCTGCCCGGCAGCTGAGCCCCCCGCCCTGTGCGGTTCCCTCTGGCCTTGCCTTCCTCCCCTCGGATCTGACTCTGTCTGCTGAGCCAGCTTAGCCCCTGCAGGTGACCTGAATCGGCTGTCACCGTGTGTTTGCAGGCACAGCCATCAGCTTGTAAGCGTTTTTGTTTGTGTGGCTGCACAGGTAGGAGCAAGAGCACTGCTTGTCCTGCAGTGACTGCTGGGAGGTGACAGAATCATAGATTCATTATGGTTGGAAGGGACCTCCAGGGTCATCAAGTCCAACCTTTATCCAATCATATTCCCNCACCCTCTCAGTAAAGAACTTCTTCCTAATCTCCAACCTAAACTTCCCCTGACGGAACTTGAGGCCATGTCCTCTCGTCCTGTCATCAACAATTTGGGAGAAGAGACCAACACCAGCCTCACTACAACCTCCCTTTAGGTAGTTGTAGAGGGCAATAAGGTCTCCTCTCAGTCTCCTCTTCTCCAGGCTAAATAACCCCAGTTCCCTCAGCCAGTCTTCATAAGGCTTGTTTGCCAGACCTTTCACCAGCCTCATTGCCCTGGGAGAGGTGCTTCCCTCAGAAAACAGCCTTTGGTACAGAATATAACCCCAGCTTTAAAATGCAGCCCTGAATTCTGCTGTTTGTTTGATTAAATTAAGATCTCTTGAAACAGAGTGTGTATTAATGTCATTCGTGGATCAGAGATAGCCAAAAACAACCTGTTTGTTTGTTTAGATAGAGACCTCTTGAAACAGAGTGTGTATTAATGTCATTCGTGGATCAGAGATAGCCAAAACCAACCTTTAAAGTTTAGGAGAAACAAGCAAAACAATGAAGGCTGCACACGCAGTGCCTGACCTGTCCTCTCACAGCAGAGCCCGATTTCCTCTCCAGCTGTGAAAAGGAAGCAGAGGCACAAGACTTGGTGCCAGAATTTGGTCAAGGTGGAAGTCTTTTTGGGAGTAACAACAAACATAGGATATTTGCTGGGTGATTTTTGGAAGCGAGGAAGGAGAGACACTGCACTGCTTTTTGAGGAATATCTCACAGATGAGCCCACATTGAGCATGAGGAGACTGACCTCAGAGTTTAAATAGAACCTTTCTTCTGATTTGTGAGCAGTGATTTGTCTCAGCTCTTTAGCAGAGCTCATGATAGGTAATATTCCAATTATTTGTTTTATTTGAGCAGTTATTTAAAGTAAGTCTTGAATTACGGTTGCTTTGGCATAGAAGCTTTGGTGTCTTAGGATTTTACAAATACAGTAATATTAATAAGCTGGAGATGATGAATAACTTCATCTAGCTGGCTTGCACTCCTTGTCTGTGGCAGTAGGGGTTGTGTGTATGAAATGTTGCTCAGGAAATGGCAGTGGTTGGCTTGGTACGGTTTAAGAATTGCGTGTGTGATGGAAGGTAACCTGCACGGCTGCTTGTGAAATAAATCATTTCCTTCCCCATCTCCAGTGTGATGGAATGACTAATGAGTTATCTGGACGTTTCTTCTGTAAACTTGGGAGTTAGTGATCTGTAAGCCCATGGGGGAAGGTGTGTGTGCTTTCTGATTAAAATGGCTTAAATGCTTTCTGTGGGTGTAAATCTCTGAAGTTCAGTTGATATTTTTGTGGGTAGAAGTAAGCAGTGGCCCTTGATTACTGTCCTTGCTTAATACTAATAGTAGCTGCTGTAATTTGAAATTTATTTTAAATTAGTTTAGCCAGTTTGCTGCCACTCTGAGGGTTCCCTTATTTCAGGTTTTGTCTTGGCAAATGAACTGTAGAATTTATTTATTTCTATGAGCATAACCCCACCTCAGGAACAGCTAATAAAATATTTCTAGTTAACTCTGTGGCTTTGAGGAGGGATGTTAAAACAGCTGAGTGTTCTGGGTTTGTGTGTTTTAAAACCTGCTTTCATCCGTGGCTTTTCTTGTTTATTTGTATGTTCTGAAACGTTGGACAAATGCAGTTCCACTTGAGCAGGATTTATGTGCACACATGCGTGAGCTGGGGATTTTTGTTCTGGTTTACTCGAAAGATTTATCTTTCCCTCCCTTCTGCCATTTCCCCTTTGCAGAGTGAATCTCTGGTGGTTTGTGATGTTGCTGAAGACCTGGTGGAGAAACTGAGAAAATTCCGGTTTCGTAAAGAAACCAACAACGCTGCCATTATAAGTAAGTTAAAAACATGCCTGACAAAAATTGCAAGGTTTTGCAGCAAATCCTGCCTCCTCTTTTCCTTCCCGTGTAACGCTGCTGCTGCTGTAGAAGGCAAATGTGAGCCAAGAGGCTGTTTGTGGTGTGAACTTCAGTGCCTCCAGTTCTGCCTGTCGTTTTAATTGTCCTCATGATACAAGGCTTCGTCTGCTCTTAGTGGAGGATTTATACTTAATTGCAGCTTGGAGTCTGCTGCTGTAAAACGATAGTAAGAAATGTCAAGGCACAGTCACTTTGAGTGTGTACAGTTTGTAGCCTTTTAGTAGGAGAGCTTGACATTTCTGTCTGACATTTAAGAAGTGCATTGTGATGTGATGAACAGCACTTAGGCTGCACGCTTCTCAACTGCAGTGGTTCTGTGAGGTCATGGGAGGGGCTGAAGAAGCAGAATGGAGGCACAAGGAATATACTTGTGGGGAAATGTTGAAAAGCTTCATGCATGTGTTGTATAAATGGATTGAAAAAACACTGATCTGTGTTTTATTTTGATTTACAGTGAAAATCGACAAGGATAAGCAGTTGGTGGTACTGGATGAGGAGCATGAGGTTTGTTAAATGAATTGTAAATAAGAGTATCTTCAGCCTGCAATGTATTGTTGTCTCTAAGGTACTGCCTTAGTTTCAAGTTGTTATCAAACTCTTAATCTAATTTGGGTCATGAGCTTATTTAAATGCATGGTCACTGCATGTAAAGCACAGCGCTATTAATAGTGGAACTATGCAAAAGCAATTGGGTTGGCTAATTAATTGCACAAAAAAAGTTATGTTAAAGCTGTTGTGATACGACTGTGTAAAAAGCATCTTTGGCACCTGCTGGCTTTTTGAAGAGATTTCTGTTATGTTTCCACATAGATCTGCATATTTGACTCTGAGCTGATCTGCCATCAATTAGAAGCTGGGATTCCTAATCCTCTGCAGACTCTAAATTTGATAGGTGGCATAATAAGGTCAGCTCAGCATGTAGTGTTTCTTAATGGTACATAGGGCAAAATTAAATCCTTCCCAGGGATTTGAGCATTAACCGTAGCTCATATTCCCTAGAATGTGGAAGTTAGTGTAATGTTTCAATAGAATGGGGGCTCTTTTTTGCTTGCTGGGTTTTTCCAAAGCACCATTTATGTAGCTGATTTTAACAGATACTCTGCGGTGTGTGCCTGCTTCTGTTTAGCACTAGGGTTAGAACAGCATGGTAGCTGCCAGCATATCCAATTAGAGCCAGAAATGTGTTCCAAACTCATTATGCCTAAAATAGGGATGATTATTCATGCTAACATTAATTCTATGTTTAGTCATAGGAATCTTAGCACACAAGTTTCCCTAAACTGCTTGAGTAACTTGTGTGAGAGATCATTATCGGTTCAGCTGTAGATGTGCATCTAACTCAGAGCTGTTTCACTGTTCCATTATTCTGCTTTAGCCTTCATAGTGTTCCTTCACGTGCAAGATCATTTGTTCAAATATTGCTTGTGTTTAATGTCACCAGGGTATTTCTCCCGATGAGCTAAAAGATGAGCTGCCTGAGAGACAACCTCGATATCCTTCTTGTGCTGCTGGCATTTGGTCTTACTCCTAGAAGCTGTTCAGAGTTGGACTTCACCTTTCTAGACCAACACTTGCCCGTAGTGTGGATTTCCTGATGCTTTATTTGTGAGACAACCTGGGGATCAGTTCTCATGGGGTGCTGAACAGTTGTCCCACTTGTTGAAACAGTGTCTGGTATAGAATGTTTGGGGAAGTAAAGCAAAGCCACGCTGCTGTTAATGTAAAAACGTGAGTGAAGGGTGCCAGTTTTGTATGTGGCTGCTTCTAAGTATAGAAAAGTGCCTGTGTAGCTTAGGACCTGTTTTGGTGCTTTCTCAGCACATGGCCCATGCTATTTTGCTGCAGTTACTGATTCTGGGAGTGCTGTAAGCACGTGATAAGAAGAGGGGTGCGTAAATTGTTCTGTAACTAGATGAAATAAGAGAGGTACTGAAGTTATAAGTGAAGAAAATACCTGCTTCTGTTACCCTCAAAAGCTGTCTGGCACTGTCCCACGTGCCATTCTGAATCTTTCCTCTCATGACCATAGTGCAGTGGGAGGCTCTAAAGCAGGAGTCCTGGCTAAAGCTTGAGATCAAATTCAGCAGAACACCTGAAACAATGAAGTGCTTGGTCTGCAGAGAAGGAATTCTGCTTTCATTAAGGCAGAAACACGTTGGTGGGTGTGAGAAGTCTTTTTACAAAGCTGGGAGAGGAATATTTTCAGTGAAGGGGTGATTTTTAGCTCTGATGTGAAGCAGAGGCAGCCCTTGCACCCGGCTGTGGTAGATGTTGGTAAAGACAGGCGGGGTCAGCTCTGAAACTCAAATATGGAAGTGAAAACAGGAGAACAGTGAGACTACTTATCAAATTCAAGGCATCTTCTAGAATGCAAGACTTATTTGTGCCTGCATCTACCTCTGATAACTGAGGGCTATATCCTAATAAAATCACTGATGTCTTAGTTTCTTTAACCTCAGAAAAAACATTTATTGTGTATAGTTACAAGTATCAGCATGATGATGGAAGAGTTTCTTACCCATTGTGCTTTATCTTCTCCAGTCCAGTTGGTGAGTGACCGTTCTGAATGGTAGTTACTAGGTGCTGTAAATGTGGGAATGTTCTTGTACTATGTACTATAAATATGGGAATGCTGTGGAGGATAAAATAAATGCTTAATGCTCAAATAGTGGTTCACATGCTTAAGGCTAGATTTGCTTATGCCACTGCTGGAAGCAAGGCACTGTAAAGCTATGGCATTATCTGGAGAGCTTTATCCGAGAGGAATCTCCAGTGTATCAGCTCTACCCTCTCCATCAGCTCACGACAATGCTTCCATCTGCCTGGACCTCCCTGCTTGCTGAAGGTTTTTACCACCTTTGGGATTCACATTTAGGGCACTTTGGGTGTGTGATAGAAGAGATTCTTTCTTTTCCATTTCTGAAAGCTGAACACAAGTGTTAGTTTCCTGCAGAACTGGCCAAAAAGTGTGTCTGTCTAAGTGTGCCTGCCCACTGTGTCCTCTGGTGTGCTCAGCAGCACCCTCCTGTAAGGGAAAGGAGCCCGGAGCACTCTCCCATCTGTTCATGTAGGTTTAACTTCACGTTGTTTCCTGTCACCCTGTCCTCAAAATATGACTAGGCAAGGCTCAGGAAATGAGTGAGGAGAGGACTGGAAGATACCGGCTCTGTTCTTGAGGGTTTGTGTTCACCTCTGTCCATCTTGATATTTGGATGTTAGTGACTGGGTGGGAAGAAATTCCTCTCCTCCTTGGCAGGGCATGGGAACACATGTCTGCCCATGAAAGGAACAGGCTCTGGAAAAGGGTTAGGAGGGTTTTCTAGGAGGCCTATACACAATGGGCAGCAACAGAGGGTACCTCTGCAGTGCTGGGATATGAAGGCCTAATGGGCTGTCACAGTTATGGGTCAAGAGGAGAAAAAGAGGGCTCTGTAACCCAGATTTAGGCAGATGGGAGTGCTGGGTGACCAGACTATGTTCAGGGCGAAAGAGACCGTAATCTTAGATTGTCTCAAGTTTCTATAGAGCAGTTGCTTCCTCTGCTTGTGTCACAGCAACTCTCCACTTAAACATACCTGCACAGGGAACTGATGTTAACAAAAGCCAAATAACCCGTGACTTGATTTGGACTTAGAGAGCTGAATTGTTCCTGGGGCTTCCATCTGTTGTTCTGAACTGTAATAGAGTGCCTTGCTGGTGTTACTGGATTATCCTTGTTATCCTCTAGAAGAAAACAAACTAATGCATTGTTTTAACCTTCATTACTCAGAATTGGAATAACTGGGTAGGTAAAAGAGTTTAGTAACTAGTGAGTGTACTCTTCTGCAGTTGTCTGAGCGTCTTTGTACGAATGTCCTGGGTGTTCCTTCTCCTCTAAAGGACAGATACTTTGTGAGTTAGAACAGCAGCAAGAAACTTCCTGGGAGACCTTGAAATAGCAAAGCAGGCAGACTTGTAGCACTTCATAGGAAAAGAGAGCGTAGACAACATTCTTTATGGGTGGCAAGATTTAAAAGTACACTCACATCTAGAAACTTCTAAACAAGCAGCTGCTGAAGAAAAGCCTTTTTTTCTTGAGGTTTTCTGTTTCAAAACATTTTATGCAAACATAAGTTAGTGGTTAGACTGATAGTGGAGTCAGAAACAATGAACCAATAGTTGGGACTTTAAATAGCAGTTAACTTCAGCTGTGACCAAAGTTGTGCTGCATTCAGGGAGGGGAGGGGAATCATTTTGGTCTGCCAATTCAGTCAGGATTTTGGGGAGACATCAGGAGAAAACAAATCCAAACTGACTTGATTTATTCTCAGTTTGTCTCCAGCTCAAAGGCGTATGGTATAAGATCTGTGTAAGTGCTACTACAAAGACATGGGAATCTTCCAGAAATAGCAAGAGGGCAGAGAATTGGCTGCAGTGTAATCAGCATGCAGCTGTAGTGGAGGGAGGTACTGCTTTGTTGGCTGTTGTGATTCAAGTTTGACTGCCACCATACTTAATGTTGGCAGAAATACAGATGTGTGTTGAGGCCACCCATTCCACCTGCACAATGATTACTTCTGGAAATGCTTTCCAAGTACTAGATAAGAAAGTAAGAGCAAGGATGTCAATGTATGTAAAGCAATAGGCCACTTTTCTGAGTGGAGACTTCAGCGTTCAGTTTGGATTCTTCAAAAATAAGAGTTTTAATTTTTTTTAAAAGTGTTTCAGTCAAAATAACTAAACAAACTCTTTTTTTTTCACACAACTACAGGATGTAAGCCTGAACAGCAGATGATGTATGCTGGAAGCAAGAATAAACTTGTACAGACAGCTGAACTCACTAAGGTATAACTGACTAGTTGAAATCACTGTCTCCCCCTTAAATGCAGGTTGCAGAAGCTGTTTTGCATCTTGCTTGGAGCTATCGCAAGAAGGGTGTTAAGAGACTTTGTAATTACAGTGAACAGATTCTCTTTAGGAAGAGAGGGGTAGGTGTGGAGATTTCTGGAGTTTTTTAGGATGTTCTGTAAAATTAAAATACCCATCGGTCGAATGGACGCCTTTACTTTGGGGAATTAATTTGTTGATGGGATGAATAGATTGAAGTCTCAGTATGGTGCAGACTGGTTCTGCTGCATGGTTTATGGGATTGTGTGCTTGCAGAACATAGCCTTTGGAGTAAGTAACATATGTGCTAAGTGCTGAATAATTCTAAATCCTCCCATGTTTGCTTCCTTTGGTACTGAGACCAGAAGAAATCACTGCATTCACTAGGACTAGGTGTATATATATTTAAAAAAAAGCCACTTACTTGTCATTTTGGAAATCTTTGAAATCTCTGCTTAATTGGCACCTGGATTTCTTAAAGTTTTTGTTTCAACCAGTAAAACTAAACAACAAAGTCAGTGGCCACTTCAGGTTTTTCATACAATGTGAAATGACTTCACCATTCCGGGCCACCAAGAGAACTGTGAACTCCTACCCCTGTTCACTGCCTTGTAAGAAAGGACCTCTTTGTTCTAAATTAGATGTCAAGTTGACAGGAGTAAAGAGGGAAGCAGAAGATGGTGGAAGCAATCAGTACAGCCTCAAGATGTTGTTTTTTTTAAGTCTGTTGAGATTGCATTTTAGAGGCCTGAGAACTCTCATCTTTGGTAGGAAAGAAGAATTCCTTGAGCAGGAAGGCAGTTTTCAGTGAGTGAGAAGAAAGAGTTGATGAGAAGGTGGAGAAGGCCTGGGAACTAGCTCTATTGGAGTTACTCTCACCTGTCAAGTGGGGAAAAATTCAGTCTGAAAGGATTTTGAATGAAAGCTTAGGAGTGGATAAAGAGGTCCATGATCATCTTCCTCCTGTTGCCAGGGAAGATAGGCTGTTGCCAGTTTGAGTTCCTTACTTGCTCTTCAGATGTGCTTTATTCTTGCCACTCACTGAGCCATGTTTCATTTTAGCTCATGCTGTGACTTCCTCCTGGTGTGATTCCTGTGTGTGACTCAGCTGAGTCGTCTTGTTTTTTCAGTGGCTTGCACATTAGCTTGGCTTCTTTTCAGCTGATCTGTTCTTCTGACAGAATTTTTGGCTTTCCCCTGATCTTTTACTTAAAAAAATGGTTTTTTATTTTAAATCAATGTTACTTGATAGTAGTGGATCACTGCCTAAATACAAGAAGCAGTGGCCAGAGCCCACTCCACCAGAGATGGGAAATGAGGAAGAAAAGATACAAAACTCAAATTGTTTCCTGAAGAATGGTGAAATGGCTGAGGACAGGAGTAAATAGGAAGTTGATTTCAAACAGTGGGTTCACCCAGAAGGTTTTGAGTCTTACAAAATCCCATCCATTCTGTTGACCTGAGCATACTTTTTGCACCTGTTAGAAGGACAGACAGCTGATTTAGTGCTGACACAGCTTTATTTTCAGTCTTGTCACAATAGTAACAGCTAGTCTGCAGTTAAAATATTTCTCTCATTTACATTGCCTAGAAGAATGCTTCTGAAGGCCTGTGGATCTGTAAAATTCACTGATCCGACTCTTCTGAAAAGCTGATCCATTTGTGGGCATCTCAGACTCCATCTAGTGATACAGAATTAATTAGACTCCCAAGTGTATTTAAAAAACCCCACAAAACCTTGCCCATGTGGAGTGTAAAGAGTAGATTGGTGGTTTTGCTCTTGTTTTCTGCTTGAAGGCTATGTTAAAGGTTTTTTTTAGACTTCTGCAAAGCTTGGGGTTGGTGGTTTTTGGGGTTTTTTTGCAAGTTTTCCATTCTGAGGTATCCCAGCCTTGTTTCTTCCAGGGAGAACAGTATGCTGCTGGATACTATGGATTTATTTCAGTTCAAAGAAGGAATAACTGTGTCTTGGGCTGAGCAAAATTCCTGAAATTTAGGCTTAATTCAGCCCAGAGGTTAAATTAATTTGTATTCTTCAAATAGACAATCTTCTTGCTGACATACTGCATATGAGATGGTGCCAATTCAGAGTGACTTTAAAACGTGGTACATGTACAGTCTCATGTGCTCTTTAAGAGGAAGAATAAAGTGTAGAAACATGAATTATGGGGTTCTTATTCAAGTTAGTAATATTCCTTGCCTCTTAGTCTTCTGTATTTTCCACTTACGTTACTATAGAATATTAAGAAAGCATGAGAAAACTCTGGGTTGGTTAGTGGTTTATTACAGCACAAAGCTTGTGTGGGAAGATATTGACTGGATTGCATGCTTATCCCTTTCAAGAACTATCACCTCAAGAATTCATTCGATGCAATTTTGTTTAGGTATTTGAAATAAGAAATACAGAAGACCTAACTGAAGAATGGCTGCGTGAGAAACTGGGCTTCTTCCATTAAGAAAACCTCTGTGATAAGTGTTTATGTTCCATCCTGATAATACTGGAACCAGACATAAATACTTACATCTAAAAAATGCACTGTATTTACATCTGTCTCCTGCAGTATCTCTCTTGTGCAAAGTTTGTGCAAAGAATAGCAGGTCTGTCTCCTTGAAGTAACAAATCTTTGCAGGTGTTTCCTTATTTGTACGTGTTAAAAGGGAATACTTCTCTGCAGGGACTCCTTTTGCACTCTTGTGACTAATATCTCTGTAACGAAAATAGTTCAGTTGTGGATTTATAACTATCTACAGACATAATTTGGAAGCTGACGCTAACGTTTTTCTGAGCTACAAATGCATCCTTATGACCTATACTAGCCATTTATCTGCAGAAATTGTGTACTGTCACTTACTGTTCAGGCTTTTTGACTTTAATGTCTTCTCAATTTTGAAAACTACTCCCTGGAAGCATTTAGTATTGAAAAGACAAAATCCTCATGCAGCAAATCCATCTGTTTATCTTTTCATCGAGTCCACGTGAACTTTCTCAAATCCTTGGAACTGATTTTTGTCATTCCAGTGATTCCTCAGTCGACTGAGTCAATCTTAACTAAATTTCAGGGCAAAGCTTTGGCTGTGCAGTGCTCCCGCTGATACAGCCTTACAGGAACTAGATGATAACTAAGGGCTGAATTACAACTCTGGTTACTCCTGTACCAGATGTCTTGCATATATAACTTATTACACTGTTAAGAAGTTTACCTCTTTGCTCATTTCCTGTTATATGAACACCTGTTAATACTGCGTGCCTTTAATTTGTTAGCTTTAAAATGACTTGAGAATTCTACACTGCCACTTAATATAAATTTGGTGAAAACTTTGTTAAAGAATCCAAGTAACATTTCTCCCTAGTGCCTAGTGTTGCAGTTGACATCTGTAAAAAAACAAGCTAACCTCATTTTCTTTGAAAGTCCAGTCATCTACTCCGTTTATAGGAGTCAGGAGGTTAAAGCTTTTCGTGATAATGAATGATTTCTATCTCTTTTGTTACAAAAGTTGGCCACACGTAGCTTTTGAGTACTTTTAATTACAGTCTCTAACTTTCTTACCTGCTTGTTGGTCAGGATTACATTCCAGATAAAGCTTTTGATTTGATTTTCATTTACTTACAGTTCATCTCTTTGAAACAGCAAATATTCTAATGTGAAAATAGTATTTAACTTTTATAAATGACCAGTCTTTTTACAGGTCTGTTTTATATTGAATAGTGTAGTTGTCTGATATATGGGACATGTTCAGCCCGTGCAGTGGCAAAAGGAGTGCTCATGTAACAGTATCTCACTATCTTGCTCATGAGTGTTTGTTGTGCTGCTGAGTAAGTGTCTGCGTAAGAGCAGCTTCCTGTTGATAACAAACCTTAAAATGCAGCTGCCCTAACAAATCTGTCCGGTGAGAAGGAAGGCAGTGTTAAATTTCGAGGCCAGTATTTCGTGCTGTGAAACCTTTGCTGAAGGAAGGTTTAATTTTTCATTTGTAAACATATGTTGTATTAGTGTTAAAACACTAATTCCTCCGAGATCACAAGGAATTAATTTGCAAAGGTCCTCAGTGTTGGTAAATCTCTTCTTAGTTTGATGTTACTGCTCTTTTGTTTGTATACAAATCTAACTCGAGAGAAGCTTTTCAAAATACGTGTTAGAATGATCCCATTAAATTGATCTTTCAGTGCAGGAAAGAAATGCTTGTAATTAAAATTAAATTTCTGTGTTAATGCAATGAACTGGAAAAACAATTTCACTTCCCTGGACAAAAAAAGAAATGTTGATTATGAAACTGTTGCTCGATCATTCTGTACTACAGATCAATAAAAGCAATGTCTTTTGTGACAAACATTGTATAAATCAGACTTTGGCTTGAAGAATAGTGTCGTTTAAGCATCAGTCTTGAAACAGCAAGGATCTGTGGTGTTGGCATTGTGCTAAAGGTGAGGAGTGTCAAAGTACAGCGTGGGTGAGAGGGAAGCTGCCACTTGTACCGTTCAGCTTGATTTGCAGCGGGGAAAACTGGATTAATCATCTTTGTCATTGTACTTTGTACACTGGTGGGCTGCCAGCATCCAAGTGCTGCTTGCACAGGTCCTGACGGAAATAACTGTAAACGGGGCCTGGCTCTGGGGAGGAGAAGGGAGGAGCTGCTGCAGCCAAGCGATTGAATTTGATTCTTCATCTCTGGATCACTCCACCTTCTGCCAAGAAAATAATTGCTACTTATGGCCAGATCCTCAGGCTGAGTTCTTTTCACATTGGATGTCCTTGTTGCCTCCACTTAAGTACTTTCTGCCTTGAGTGCTGCCCTCAAGTCCTGTAGAAAGCAAACAAATCCTGACGAGAGTTAAAGCCTCTCGGTTTCTTGTGAGAGGTGATGCTGATGCTGCTCAGCCCACCAGCAGTATTCTTCAAACAGCTTTGCTTGGTAGCTGTGCCTCCTTTCCCTCTCCGAGCTGTGGAAGTGAGGAAGCAGCTGCAGGTACTTGAAGATTGAGTGTGTGGAGGATGTTTGCTGTTCTAGGCTGCTTTGTGGTTTCCTTCTTTTCAATGCAGTGTTTTGACACAACTGTCTGCTGCTTACTGCCCGAGGCTCTTGAGATACAGGTAGTGCTAATACTTGATTAAACAAAGACATTAATTATGTCAAAATCTTTCCTGCACAGATGATACTTGTTTTTATACCGTACTTTTTCCACTTTATAACTCTTATGTTTTCTGTACTGCTTCCCCCTTGAGATCAGTGGGAGGCAGATGTGCCCACGTTCAGAAGGCCAGTACGTTCTGACTGTGCTTGTCTGTAATCATCCATTTGGTTTGAATTTTCAGATCTCTGAAGAGGGTTCAAACTAAAGGATGACCTAAATGAACTAATGCCACCTATGGGAGCCTTTGTAGCTAAAGGTCTGAGAGTCAGCGTTTTCCATTGTGAGCTCCTATTTTTCAGGAGTTGGTAGGTTGGCCGTAAAATCCGTGGCCTGGAGTTAAAGGTCTCTCCTAAAGGGAGACTTCTGCCACAATTAATCTGGTTTGCTTGAAGTATTGAATAGATGGCTGGGATACAGCTCTTGTAATCCTGTTAATTGATGGTAAGCTGAATTAAAGCATGAGTTTTGCATGTCAGCCCATAAAATGAACTTGTTTGAATATTTTTAACAAAAAAAAAAAAGTAAATGCTGGTATTTGATGGTTTAAGTGTGTTTCTAGTATCATGAATGCTGTTTTGATCTACCAAGAGAGGCAATAATGTCGGTGCTGACACCTTTCCATTTCTCCAAAGGAGCATCTTCAGCATTCGTACCAGGATTCCATTTTTGTATCTTTAACTGTAAAATAGTCCAGAAACAACATTTAACTGGTAATGGGTCTGAATCAAACATGCAAAAGCAAGGGAGTTCCTTTCCTCACTTGAGTGCCCTCAAAAAAGAAATGCCATGCAACATATTTTTTTGATCCATACACCTGGTAACTGGGAGCTGGAGGTGTGATGGGATGTGAGAAGGGGCACGGTGAAACTCTTGCCTTTGCTATGTGATCCAGACTCGATGTGACTCAGGTACTGGGATGTGTCAGTGCTGGCACCTGAGCTGAGGGTGGGGAAAGGCATGAGAGGTTCAGGGCCAGCTCTGAGAATTTGGCAATTCCATGAAAACATCAGTAACCAGTACAACCTCCATACGCTGTTTAGTCTCTGCTACTTCACGTTGCATGTTTACTTTCAACCAAATCTTTTTTGCTAAGCATGGTGCTTGTATTGGTTTAAATAAAATGTTTAATTAAAAGGTTCTGTTGCCCTGTTTTAATTGCAAAGTAGCACATGTAGCATGGGTGTCTGATGGGGAAGAGCTGTTAATGAGGTATGACAGGTATGACCTTCCTCCTTTTCTCAGCCTCTTGGAGTTGGCTTTGGACTGGTTGCATGGTTTTAAATCTCGAATGTGCTCCCTCACTTGATCTCCTACTTAGAACAATTCTTCTTTCCATCTCGTGAAGGGTGGCAGTGAGGGAGAGGCAAGGGCAGCAGCTGATGGAGTACTGTGGGATAACTGCTGTCCTGCTGCTTTGCACCCCTGTGTCACAAACCTCAGTGTGGGTACTTGTGAGCTGCAAGACAGCGTGGGGGCCACAGGGACTTCCATGTTGCACCTCTCCCACAAGGTCGAGGCTCTTGGCATAACCTGGAGCTGTGAAATCCAATACAGAGTGCAGGTGCCAACTGAACAATGTTGGAGTAGTCATCAAGGAGACCTCAGAGCGTGAAGGAGTCAAAGGAACTTGGTTGTACCTTTTCCTTCTCACAGTTGTTGGCTTTTCTCTTTCCTGGCAAAGAGACCACCAGACCCAGTTGATCAGAGTCCTCCCTTTCCTCATTCTTGATGACTCTTCCTTTCCTGACCTTGGGCATTATTTTTTTTCCTATATTGTAGAAAAAAATAAAGATAATGCAAGGAATTCAGCTTTGGTAGCTGATGTACCTTATTTCTGCCAGTGCTGAAGAACAGCACAAATGGCCCAAAGATTAAATGTGATAGAAGTCAACCCCTTCCCTCAGGTGAGAGAGCTCTGTGAAGGAGAAGATGCTTCAGCACATCTGGCTCTTCAGTGGCATCTTGGTCATGTAAGTAGCTTGTGACAAAATCAGTTGCCAGAAGCTCTGAAAAAACCAGCTGAGCTGCTGTGGGTGAAGAATGGTTTTCCAGAACAGCTGATTAAAGGGAAGGAGAGGAAAAAAGGAATAAATAACTCTCACATCAGAGGGGCAGGTCACCTGTGGAGTCCTGTGGCATTCTCTGTTGTTCACTGAATATGCTTAGCTGGAAAATGAGGTGATGGTTTACTGGTACTGCTGGGTCATGGAGATAAAAACAAAAGCTGACTAAGGAGAATTGCAAGGAGATCTAAAGATACAAAGTGGAGGGCAGCTGCTTTCATTCAGGAAAGGTCATCGACTTGTAATAGCTACATGAAAAGGGCATTAAAGTCACAGCTCGAGAAGGGAATAGGAAGCAAAATGGAAAAGCCCTGTGCAGCAGTATGAATCTGCAATGTCTCTGTAGCCTGAGTACCACACACAGCTGCTGCTGCTGCTTCCAGGGACATGAAGAGCTGGCTCATCCAGGGACAGGAGGGGTTTGCTGAGGAGATCCATTGACTTGGCACAGGGTCTTTGGGGATGACACAGAGAAGAGAGAAATGTAGGTGGTTCTGGATGAGCTGGAAGAGGAGCTGGGGCACATTGCTGCCCATATGTGCTGGAGTCTCCCTGCAGGGAAAGGGACACCAGTCACAGGGTCTTGTGAGCGTGCCTGTGTCTACTGTTCTGTGTCCCCCATGGCTCATGGAATTGATTGGAACACAAACTGGCTCCTGCAAACTCCTCACCTGCTCCTTGCAGGTGAAGGTCCTCCCACGTTGTGTTTTGGTGTGTGTGAAGGTGGGGAAATCAAGCAGAAGCAGGTGGGGTGTTGATCTGGTGCTACTGAGAGGTTGAGCATCCTTCAGGGGTAATGCTGTCGGGGCTGGCAGGGAAACTGGGGGACAGAGACCTGAGACACTCTGGGTATAAGAGTGAGGTTTATTCTGCTAGGGTAGGGGTGAAGATTTAAGGTGGGCTTCACCCTTGGAACAAAACTGAGGACATGTGGCAGGTGGGCCATCCCCTGTACTCATTAATTTGCACAATCATGTCAGCTGCAGTTTTGGTGATGACCCCCAGGGCCTTCTGCAGCAGCAGGGGACACCTCACCCACGTGGGGACATGGAGGGGGTTGGCTAAGGCACCTCTCATGGTAGTTTCAGGCACGCTAGCTGCTGTAGGGACCAAACATAGTCTAGTTGGATTGTTCCTGTGCTCCAGTAGAAAACAGAACAAGACTTATCAATCCCTAAGATGTGGCTGGTTAGGAAAAAAACCTGCTCAGCTTCCTGTGGGAAAGCTTGCACAGGGGGGTTATAGATCTTGGTGCTGGAGTTCTTGGATTTTGCTTTCCCATGTGTGACTTTAGTTTGGTAACAGTCAGTCTCTGCAGGGTCTTCCCTTAGGGCAGGCAACTGTCTCTAGCAGCGAAGGAAGAGCTATGGATGTGGTTCCAAGTTTGTGGAGTAACTGCTTCATCCCTTTCTACTCCAGAAGGGAATTGAGCCCAGGGAATCACTCCTGTGGACTGAGCTCTCTGGCTATGCAGCTGAAACTGAAACTGCTGAGGAAGAGAGAAGTTCTCTGGGATCTGAGAGGAAGCCCTGGCGTTCCCCAAGAGCAGTCTTGAACCTCCAGGTAGGCGGGCACGTGGGTTCCTGTGGCTCAGCAAGGAAGGGAGTTGTAGATCTCAGAATACACCTCTGGAGATCAACAGCTGTGGAATTGGCCCTCTCTGGGCTGCTGTGTAAGGCAGTGGACTGGCTTCATTTGTGCTTTATTCGAGGTGCTGGGAGCTTCATTTCCAGCCACGTTTCAGTGAACAATTCTGAAGGACAGGGAGCCCAGGTAACAGCTTTTAATTTCTCTAATTAATACATATCTGCACCCGCCAGGACTCGAAAGATTGAGCATAAGGCTGAGCAATTACACACCTCAGCTTTTCTATTAACACTCGATTTTCATTTTGTGGAAATCAGCGAAGGAAAAGGTGAAACACTAAACTGAATATTCCCTAGTTGTGGTTAGGATGCTGCTGGCATGTAAAATTGTATTCACATCAGCGTGAACTTGGCCATCATCCCCCTCCCAGTTCCCACAGGCTTTCTCCCATATCTGCTGTTCCTTCTGGTGATGTTACATGCTCTCGTGGGGATAACAGGCTGCCTGCTGCAGTGTGTAAGTAGAGGATCTTGTGCCTTGGTCTGACTGAGCTCTGTGTCTTCTCTCATATGCACCCATAAAGTGAAGGAGATTATTCAAATCCATTTGCATAGATGTGGTTAATCAGCACGGTCCGTTTTGTCACACCGCAGGGGGATCAGCTCCTCTGGACTCTTCTGTCATGTTTCATTCTTTCAGGGACTGCAAACACTCTGGGTTAACCTCGTTCACCTTCACTGGTAAGTGAGACATCTCCTACAGAAGGTGATTGAGCTCAGCTGAAACTCCCCTGACAGCTCTGGCGGTTCCTCAGCGGGAGGCGGAGGGGAGAGGAGAGCAATTATCAGCCAGAAAGACTCGGAATGCAGAACAGATGTGAGCACTGGGAGAACAGCATGACTGTCTTTCACGGTGAATTTACCACTGCGATGGGGAAGTCCCATCAAGGCTTTTTGAAAGGCGTCCTGCTAACTGTCCCTGCTGTTACATGCCATGGCAGGCAGCTCGTACCATGAGTGCAGCTTCTCTCCCCCTTCCTGCAGCACTCAGCCCTTGAAATCCCCATGCCAAACAGCATCTGTTGTTGTCTCCTCTGTCCTGCAGAAAACGAGAAGACAGCAGAAGAAAATGGGGCAGAAAATATTCAGTTGAAAGGGAAAGGGGGCACCAGCCACCCTGTACTCTCACCAACGCCTTAGAGGACAGAAGGAGAGCACAAAGTTTGGGGTCAGTGCTCTTGCTGAGCTGAATAAGGAACAAGAGAGATTTAGCATTTCTTCAAAATAATGTCTAATTTCAAATATCCGCTGCTGGAAAATGCTGCTGGATAATTGGGAGGAGAACGTGCCCGCCTTGCTCACAAATCGTTCTGCCTGGCCATCTGCTCTGCCAGCAACAAATCCGGGATTGATCTGCCAATGTGATTAATTCAGCGAGGACGACCGGATCAAGGGATCAGCTAGAGACAATATTTATACCCTACCTCCAACTGTGAATGTGCAATTGTTTGGTTCAGAAGTACAAAACAAATTGTATAGCTGTATTACTGGGAGGATAGAAAAATAGATGCATCCACTCAACGGCCCTTTTTTTCCTTAGATGGCCCCATTCCAAGGTCTAAGTGCAGCCGAGCATAAGCCTGCTCTCCCTGCCTGCGAGGTGGAGCAGAGCTCTTCTCATTTTACAGACAGCTTCTGCATCCTCATTCCCTATGCCCATGCTGCTGTTGCTCTCCTTGCTGTGGTTTAGTCCCAATATCTTGGAGCTACTGGCTCTGCGACCTCGTCCCTGTGGCCTGGAGAGGCAGATGTGGAGTGGGAGCCAACCCCCTCACCTGGCTCCCTGTGACTGAGGTTACTGGTGGGGAACTGGGACTGATACAGAGCCAGTGTGGGGCAGGACTTCAATCTTATGGACAACTAGAGGGGGTGGATTTCTAGCCCTGGTAGATCCTTGAGCTGATGGGATAATACAGATACAGCTTGAGAGATCAAAAGCAGAATTTCTGAAGGAATTTAGACGTAGATGAAGGCTTTTGAAATCCTACTTAGTGATTTCAGTGTGTAAATACACATCGGGCCTGAAGGTGCCGTACCCAAGGCCGTGTGTGGTGTCTGTAGGAGAAGAGCCAGACCAAAGTCTCCTGTGTCCCGCGCTGCTCTTTTTCCTCCCTCCCAAATTTTCAAGCATGCTGCAGATCTGCTGAGGAACACAAGAGCTGCCTGGGGGAAGCATGAGGTTGTGATAACCAAACTCAGTGTCTTCTGGATGTTGACAAGACACCGAGCCCTGTACAGCTTATTTTTTTTTTTGATACAAAGCAGAAGCTGTGTGTATCCTCCCTCCTCCTGAGCAGAAGCAATAATGATGCTACAGCTGATGGAAGAGTGGACACCTCAGTTGTCCCATTGAGCAGCTGCCCTGACTCTGCCTTGATGCAATGTTCCCACCATGTCCAGCAGTGACCAGGTTTCTGCTAGAACAATTAGTAATAAAATAATTAACGAGGGAAGATTTTTTAGGCATTGTCATGCAGTACCAGCTGTAACACCACATTAAAACCTTTCCACGGTGGTCTCAGCTCCTGTTTATCCAGGCTGATCTCACTGAGCTGGTTTATATTTGGATCAGAATTTAGAGTTATTCTTTGAAGAGCTAAGGACTGAGGGTGACATTTTTGGACTCATCAATGCTACGGTTATGCTAAGGCAGAATGTTTTGGAAAATCCCTGCTTAGCCTGTTAATGAGCAGCTGAATCCTGAACCACGTTATAAAACAGTTCTTGAAAAAGCAATTATTGGTCCCTCTGCCTCATCACACCCCAACGTTGTGCCGCAGGCTCAGAATTGTATGGTTAGCCATTAACAGGAGCTCCACACAGCAAGGGCAAAACAAAACCTGCTATTGAAAGAACAGGTTGAGTATTCAGTATTCAGCCTATTAAAAGAAAACTGTTGCCATCTGACAGTAAATTTTGGAGGGATTGAGGCCACGAGTGGATTCCGTGATGAGATGTGGGGAGATGCCTGGCAGCATCTGTGTTTTGAAATTTAATTTTAAACATGGTTCTTGTTTCTCTTGAGACTTTCTTCCATGTGCAAAGGAATTTATGTTGATTTGTTTATGTGGTCACACATAATGGCAGAGTCTAAACAGGGATGCTAAAGATGAGTTAATGAGCGCCACAGGAAAGGGTATTTGCTGGTTTGGGAGGAAGTCAGTGAGCTCACAAATCCAGGGATCTTTTCATCCTGCTGATCAAAGATTGAGCAGTGAACCAACATCCTCCATACTGATGGCTATTAGCCTGCAGGTGGTAAGTGCGTGCAGTGATTGTGATCTTCTTCTTGCTGCTTCTGACGTGTGTGTAAGTGGTGTGCAGGAAGGCGACTTCTGCTAGGGTACGTTAGAGGTACTTGGTTCCTCAGGGGCAGGAGGCCATGGAGATGCTCAGAGGGCTGGAGGCAGGCTGAGAGAGTTGGGGGGGTTCAGCCTGGAGAAGAGAAGGCTCCAGGGAGACCTTAGAGCACCTTCCAGTGCCTGAAGGGGCTCCAGGAAAGCTGGAGAGGGACTGGTGCCAAGGGCAGGGAGGGATGGGACGAGGGGGAATGGGTTCCAAGTGCCAGAGGGGAGATGGAGATGGGATGGGAGGGAGAAATTGTTTGGTGTGAGGGTGGTGAGAGCCTGGCCCAGGGTGCCCAGAGAAGCTGTGGCTGCCCCTGCCTGGCAGTGTTGAAGGCCAGGTTGGATGGGGCTTGGAGCACCCTGGTGTGGTGGGAGGTGTCCCTGCCCATGGCAGGGGGTGGCACTGGATGAGCTTTAAGGTCCATTCCCGCCCAGTCCAGTCTGGGATTCTATGAAACACTCAGATTTTCCTTTCCTGAAAACCCAGTAAGCGAAACCTTTGGTGAAGTCAGCAGGATTTTTATTACTGAGTACAACAGTACTGGATCCTTCCCTGATATCTATAGCTCAAGTGCCTATTTTTTCCAGGGATATTATTTTTTATGTTGAAGAATGTGATTAACCCCTGCGTTTCTCCTGTGATAATTCAGAGAAATTGCTCTCTCATCTTCCCCCTCAGCTCTGCCAGAGCAGTTGTCATGACCTGCCTGCATCTTCTTCCTTCCTCTAAATCTTCCTTATGAACAGACTGTAGCACTCCGAGTTGTGCCTGATTATACAACTGTTCTCTGATAAGGACAAATACTTGAGAGGGATTTAAGATGAAATGGACAGACGTTTTCCCTTGGGATTCCAATCAGGATTTAACTCAGCCCAGGCTAACAGGAAAGTGCATTTAAAGCTGCAGGCCATCTCCAGATCTCCACTGTGTCCTCCTTACAAAGTTGAACCAGAGAAAATGATGAGAAGGTGCTCAGTTGTTGTTATTTGAGATCCCCAATAAATGAATGAAATGAGAATTGATTAGACCCTCTTCTACTTAATTTGCTTTTAATTTCCTTTTGTGTTATCTTAAAAAGACAACCTGTAACACAATAAATCCTTCAATGAACAAATCTTTGTTTTACAAGATTACAGCTGCCTTCCACTTTTCCCGACAAGATAATTGCAGCTGAGTGGTTGCAAGGATCAGAGGTAATAAAATATTGCATTCCTTCAGGCAGAACCAATATGAATTGCAAATGGCAAGTCCGTGGCTGACACACCTCTTTGTTTCAGCACTACAGCTCCCCATGGCACAACGTTCTGTGTTACAGGAACAGAATGTAATCAGTGACATAGAACAGTGTTGCTCCTTCAGGTGTAGAACAGATTGTTTCACAGAACCCCAGCGTGGTGGGGCTTGGAAGGGACCTCTGGAGATCATCCAGTCCAACCCCCTGCTCAAGCAGGGTCACCCAGAGCAGGTGGCACAGGGTGGTGTCCAGGTGGGGTTTGAATGTCCCCAGAGAAGGAGACCCCACACCCTCTCTGGACAGCCTGGCCCAGGGCTCGGGCACCCTCAGGGTACAGAAGTTTCTCCTCATGTTCAGATGGAACTCCCTGTGTTCCAGTTTGTGTCCATTGCCCCTTGTCCTGTCACTGGGCACCACTGAGAAGAGTCCGGCCCCATCCTCCTGACACTTGCCACATCTGTGTGAGCTGGGAGCACCAGCCTGAGCGAGCCCCCCTCACCCCAGGGCCGTACCCCACCTCACACATTTCCTTCCTCAAAACATGAACGTGGTGGTTGCTCTCTTCCTAACACAAGGAAACCACAACGGGCTCAGCCCTTACTGATGTTCTTATTGCCCAATGGTCACCTTGGACGGGGCTGGGAAGGCTCCTGGGGCAGCTGCCCAGGCTGTGGCACCCCCCCCCATGCTCTCCCATTCTTTTATTCTCTCACCTTTTCATTAATATTCACTAAAGGTTCATTGTAAATCTCTTTTCTCAGTTTCACACTGAGGTTTCATCGGTTGTGACACCGCAGTGGCTTTATGGGAGTTGTTTGTGGGTGAGACGAGTGAGTTTTTTACTGAAAGAACAACTGGTTTCCTAAAGACAGCTCATTTGCTACAGTTTTCCCTTATTTTGGTGAAGGAAATAAAGCTTCTGCTCATCTCTTTGTGACACTCCATTGACTGTGTGTAAAGCTTTCCAACAGATATCACAGGAAAATATTAGTTACTATTTGGCAACTGTTATTTTTATGGAAATAATGACTTCTGCTGCTCGTCTGGAGGAAATTATTATTGCAGAAATTATTATTATTATTATTGCAGAAATACTGCTCAGAGTTCCCTCTATGGCAAGGTAGCGTTGCTTAGAACTGAAATGATTTTTATAAGGCTCTGTGGAAGGAAAATGTGTGATGTTCTCCTCCAACTATTTGTTTTCTTATTGTTTTTAATTGATTTGGGATGGTATGAACTTGTTCCCCCTCCTCCAGGGCACGCACAGCACAGCCTTCTCCACTACTTCTTCAGAAGAGAAATTTGGCACCTCCTTTTCCTCCAGACATGGCTCACACTGACCAGGTAACCCTCTCCAACTCAGCACCACATTGACTGTAGCTGCACACCCACCTCCCACATTTTCACCTGAAAAACACCTTCTTATCAAGATTTAGGAGAAATTCTACTTTCAAGTTGATTTCTACCTCCATTTCACAGAATCTCAGGATGGTTTGGGTGGGAATGGACCTTAAAGCTCATCCAGTCCCAACCCCTGCCATGGGCAGGGACACCTCCCACCACACCAGGGTGCTCCAAGCCCCATCCAACCTGGCCTTCAACACTGCCAGGGAGGGGCAGCCACAGCTATGACAAGGGCACCTAATTGCTTTAAGTCTGAATTTCCCATGAGATGTCCCAAAAGCATACACCACAGTCACCTCCAGCTTCCCTTTTGCATGGAGTTGTGACTCAGCTCCCTAAGAGCAATGCTAAGGGCACATCTGTGAGTTCTGAACAGTCCCAAGAGCTACGTGTCCTACTGCTGCTAGGATATTTGACATTAAGTTACAGAATCATCAAATTGGGAGGAACCTTAAAGCTCATCCAGTGCCACCCCCTGCCATGGGCAGGGACATCTCCCACCACACCAGGGTGCTCCAAGCCCCAGCCAACCTGGCCTTCAACACTGCCAGGCAGGGGCAGCCACAGCTATGACAAGGGCACCTAATTGCTTTAAGTCTGAATTTCCCATGAGATGTCCCAAAAGCATACACCACAGTCACCTCCAGCTTCCCTTTTGCATGGAGTTGTGACTCAGCTCCCTAAGAGCAATGCTAAGGGCACATCTGTGAGTTCTGAACAGTCCCAAGAGCTACGTGTCCTACTGCTGCTAGGATATTTGACATTAAGTTACAGAATCATCAAATTGGGAGGAACCTTAAAGCTCATCCAGTGCCACCCCCTGCCATGGGCAGGGACATCTCCCACCACACCAGGGTGCTCCAAGCCCCA
>VZRW01001452.1:110547-122326 GCA_013398125.1 Aegotheles bennettii
GGAACCAACGTTCCCATTGCTGACACCACAGGAGTGACCGTGTGTCTCTTGCAGGTACATGAGCAGACCGGTGATGAGCGGCCCTGGTCTGTACGACCCCACGACCATCATGAATGCAGATATCTTAGCCTATTGCCAGAAGGAAGGATGGTGCAAACTAGCATTCTACCTTCTATCATTTTTTTACTACCTGTATGGGTAAGTGTTTTCCTTTGTCTCCTAATTTGCAGTCTGAAATTGTGGGCTTAATGCACAAGAAGAATTTTGTACGTGGGAGTGTATTAGTGCCAACCTTCCTAAAAAAAGAATCCACAATTACCATTTATTCTGTTTTAAAACACGAGTCTTAATTTGGTTGGAATTACTCATTTCAATCATTTCAATATTCAATTAATAAAATTAATAACCAGTATACCATGATTGGAGACTTGAAAGCTCAGAGCTTTTCTTCTGGCATAATATAATACCCCCCTCCCCAGTATTTTCCTTAAGAAGCTAGAACAGTAATATTTTTAGAGTAAGAACTGGTTTTGCCTCAGTTCATGTCGTGCTTTTTAATGCCCTTCTGATGTGTTTTGTGTAAAATCTTCAGTCACAGTCCATGTACCTCACAGATCTGTTCCTTAGAATACACGACTGTATAATTAAATGTATCAAAATGTCATATCTTAATTTTTATTTTATTTTCCAGCATGATTTATGTTCTGGTGAGCTCTTAAGAAGACACTCAGCAAGCTTTGTTCCAGTTAAGTGCATGCAAAAGCCACAAACCATGGATTCTTTACAATGGGAACCTCTTCCCAAGATTAAATATGGAACCTGATGATCATGTTTGAGTTAGAAGACAATGACTCCCCTATTTTTAAAATATTTCCACATTTTATACTTGTGGAAAGACTGTTTTCTTATATTTTACTGGGACACTGACATGAAAGGATTACGTGTGAGTTGATAAAAAGATTACTGGGCTTTGAAAAGTTTTGACCTTGCACTCCTTAAGGAACAGCCAGCATCTCCAAGCAGGTGTTGGTTACAGCCCTGCCTTAGTGCCATAGGGACTCCCTTTAGCCTCAGCTTTGTAGTGGCTCGTTTGGACTCTGTATCCCACCCTGACTGTAGATCAGCTGTAGCTGCTGAGGGCTCGGGGGGGCTGGCAGTGCTCTGTGTGTCTTACCCACGGGTGACGTTGGTCTTAAGAGACGACTTCATGGACGCAATTGCGAAAATAGGAGTTTGTTTTATTTTCTTTTTCTGTCTGGTTAAGCTTTCCCTGTGTATGCATGGGTCAAAGACTTCTGTGTTTTCACCAAAATTAGCCTTGCTTTTATTTCAGGTGTATGTCGTTGTGATAAGAGAAGCTGAATTGTCCTCAAAGGAGTGAATTTAAACGATGATTTCTTTTTTTTTATATAAATGTCTGTGCTGTCTTATTAACAATGAACAAACCCACAGCGTTTATGGAGTCCAATGATGAAATACTCTGGAGTTTAAGAGTAATACTACAGACCTTTCCAAAGCAGAAAATGAGATTGTGAAACTGCCCTGCTGTTCCTTAGTGCAATAAATAATAAAACAACAAAAAAATCCCCAATTCAGAAGCACTTACGTTTACCTGGTGCCTCGTTTTGTTTTTAAATTGAACAGATATTTGCTGTACTCATCTATTTGTTTGACAGGGGATGATTGTGTTGCCTTTTAAAAACAGAACACTGAATCCAGTTATGGCTGGAAAAGGGAAGCTCTGATTTCCTGCTTTTTATCATGGGTCTACAGATAAATACTAGGCGGGGCAGGGGGAAGATGTTTCAGCTAAACTGATAGTATTGCATTGTAAATCATTACTGCAACAGCTGCTTAATTTAGGAGGAATAATTAGGAATCTTTTTCATTTACCTGTGCTATAGAATACCGAATACTTTCCCAGTTCTAGTAAAATGTTTTTGTATAAACTGTTTATTTGTTCACTTTGGGTCTCTTGGGTGGCAGATGCAATAAATGTTGTACAAACGGCTGTGCTGGCTTCAACCAGAAACCTCCAGTAATGGGGTGACTGGCTTCACACATCTTGCATTGAAGTGCACATGAGTTCTGGAACAGAGGAATTCAGAAGAGAAAATGGTGCTGTAGCTTGCCAGCACCATTCTGCTGGAGCTTGAATTCACCGCTAACCCCAGGAGCAAAATGTTCACCTGCAGTCTGGCCTGCCTGCTGTGGTTAAATACAGAGCTGAAGAATTTAAATAATCTCATTTCAAAAGTCTTTAACCTATCAAAGCAGCAATGAGAAAGGTCAGGAGCACAGGTTAGAAGTCAAAAAGTCCTATGAGAACAGAGTGTGGTGAAGTGTGGGGCTGCCCAGCAGCGTCCTTCAGACAAGGCTGTTTGCAAACTGGTTTCAGCATTTTTATTTTTAAAAACCAGATTGGTGTCTACCAGCACCAGCCCAGCTGGGCAGTGGCTTGAACGTTGTCACCTTGCCCAGCACAGGGTTACCAGAGTGGTCCCTGTGAAAAGCAGCTGATGTGTAGAGCTGCACGTACGCTGCCTCGCTAGAGCTCCAGTCACTGCCATCCAAATGGCCCCAATCGGTAGTAATTAATTGATTTTTGGAGTTCCTGGAGGCAAAATACTATTGGAAAATAAAGAACATTCTCTCCCTGTCAGCAAGTTTCCTGCTAAGTCATCCTAAAAAGCTATCTGACATTTAATATCTGGAAACCATCAGTTGCTAGGGTTGGGCTCTGAGGAAGGGATGGACAGACACTTCTTGTATTTCTGTCTGAGTGCTGGGGAAGGAACAATGTGTGTTCTGAGCAAAATATTCTCTGCAAGTAATTCTGCACAGTGGAAACTGAGAGTTCCTGTTGTCTGTCCTAGGGGTGGTAAAGGGCATGGCAGTGAAAACTAATTAAATATATTCTGCAGAAATCACCTTTAAATGTGCTTTCCAGCAACTGGGTTCAAACAATGTGTTAGGAGAAGGCTACAAATTTTAAAGGTAGCAGTGAGTTCTACCTCAATACCACCCCACTGGTGCTGTGGCAGAGCTTCATGTCACAACTTTGACTTGAAGTTACTGAAACTTTTATCAAAATCCACCAGAAACATCCGTGTGGCTTTAGGTGACAGGGAAGTGTAGGCTGCAGCTTTGGGGAGCACAGGGTGACCCTGGGAGCAGGACACTGGTACTGGATGGTTAACCAGCTGGTTTCTTGAAGCACCCAGGGGAGAAAAAAAGCCCTGACGGAATTAACTGCAAAGAACCAGGAGATGGGGATGGGGCAGGACAGTTGGGTTGCTGCCACTTTGCTGCCAAGCAGTGACAGCCCCTCTGGCCCCATTGGTCTGTCTAACACCAAAAGGCACAGCCTGGGTGACACAGGCACTCTCCCCAGAGCCAGAATTCACTTTACAGGGCATCAGAGGAGACCAGGGCACTGAAGCAGATGATCATCACTTCCTCAGCATAGGTCAGAACTAGTTTAAATGTTGTCTTCAGAAGCCCATTTATCCCCTCTGGTCTTCACCAGCAGACACAGTTACCCAGGAGCAATGCTCACTGTTACAGGCACATTGCTGTGAGATCCTGCCCAGCCCATGGGCTGATTGTTTATTTACTGTCTCTGGTGTTCACACACACAAGTGCTGTGCCAGAACCTCACCCACACAGCTACAGCACCACAGTCACATCAGCCCCCACCCGCTTGGTTTGGCACAGATCCTCTGTAGAAAGCCTCTTGCTGTTGGAGTGAAGGGGTCTTATTCCTAACACTGAGCACACCAAGCAGAACTGTGACATTTTTAGAGCTCTCACTAGTTCACGAGAGGTGAGCACTCCAGCAGGAGAATTTCCATGCTTGACTTCCCTTTGGTTTAAAGCTAGAGCCACATTTTTTTGGGAAGAGCTCCAGTGATGTAATTTTTACCGAGCTACATTATCTTAACACAACTCTCTCACAAAGGCAGGAGGAAGGAATTATCTTTCACCTCCTCCCACTTGTCCTTTCCCCACACACCAGAGCAGAAGCCCATCAGCACTTTGCTGTGAGGAGTTACAGGCTACACCCTTTCCTCCCATATCCTGCCTTCACCTCTACTTGCTCATCCCAATTCTCACACTACATGGAACAAAGCTGAAGTCAAAATGAAATGCAACCACTGCCAGCCACTGCCTCCCTTCCCCTTGCTATGTTTACTGGGTTTGCCTTTAGGATAAAAACAGCAGTGCACCAGTTCAGTGGCAGCAGACATGTGCATTGTCAGTACCATGAGATGCTAAACATGAGGTAGGAGTCATTATGATATTGAAAGCCAGCTCAGCACACAGAACAGTAAAACACAACCACACCTCCATGTATTTTTAAGGCAGTGAGTATTAAAGACTGCCAGACAGAGGAAGATGCTGCACGTCCTGTAGGATTTCCTTCCCCCACCCCAAAATGTTACACACAGGTGTGAAAAGGAGCAACTGTGTCATGCTGGCAGCAGTAATGGTGAAGGTCAGGAGGAAGGTATCTCATCCAGGTGTCTGCCACAGCCAGAGATAGGGAGGTAACACCCCAGCAGTCTGTTATCGTGATACCGATCTCAATCGCGTATCCGTTGTGGCCAGATGTGCAGCCAGGTTCTCTCGGAAGTCATGGAGGTAATTGTATTGCTGAAAAAGCACAACCAGATTTGTAATGAGTGCTCTGCACCCTCAGAAAAAGCACTGCCCATCCTGAAAAGCTGTTGGACACCCCAGGATGAAAACTGCTCTCTCCAGTCTGTTTATTTGTTCTTCTTGTGCTTACTCCGAAACCTCTGGAGTTTTTCCACCACCAGACCTGGATTACATGGATCCTGGCTTGGCTCCTGCAGTTCCCCATGAAGGGCACACGTGAGCTCAAGGTAACACAAACCACGGTTGTCAGTAGGTGGGAGCTTCACATCAGAACTCCAAGCTGTTTTATTTGGGTCACCAAGAGCATTACTGTCTCCACAAGTCCCTGATGCAGAACACAGCCTTTAGCTAGCATGAGCTGGTGCAACAGTTTATAGTAAGAGTTCTTAGGTCAACTCATGCATCATGTGGAGTATTAACACACAAGCGTTCAACAGAAGATAAAAATGTTGGTCAGCAGATGCTGAAGGACAGATCATCCACCCCAAGTGGCTGTAAGAGCTTCTAATTATAATATTTGTTCATATCCCTTCCCGCCTCTTCAACCAGGGATGCAAGCTGCTTCCCCACCTGCCCCTTTGGTTTGTGGAAAACCGATTTTCCACAAGGAATTTAAACACAATTTGCCTTCCAGAGGCTTAGAGCTAGCAAAGAGACAGTCTTTAGGCAACTCTTTCTCCTTGGACACTACTGTCTTGTAAACTTTTTAAATGTCAGCTCCTCTTTCCTGTACACAGAACTGTTTTAAGAGCATAATATCTTGTATCAACAGAAATGTGTACACAGAATAGCTAAAAATCCCACTAAAAGAAAAACCCAGTATGTTCAGCAGCTTGGGTCTCCCTCTGTGTAGGTTTTAACACCTCAAAGTGCCAGTTCATTGATGTGATGGCTACAGAGGGTGAACGTGGTCAGCTGGGTCAGAAAGATGGGGTAAAACCAAGGCAGAAAACTTGAGCAGATGTCCAAGTTGTGAGAAGAATGTGAGCAACAGAAAGAGACAATGGCTTAGTGAGTGATGAGCAGGGATAAGGAGGAGAAAGCAACAAGTTACTAATGATGGTGAGGAACAGACAGGGACAAGAGCTGTCAAATTCAGTAGAGGCAGAACAAGGTGGTCAGCTCAAAGCCAGGAGAGCAGCAGGGGCAGCAGCTGTGGAGCATGGCAGGAGGACAGGGGGATCCCTTTGTGAAGTGAAGGGGGGGACTGTTCGAGCTCTCCACTCGTTTCAACACATGTTACCTGCTGTAGCCTCATTACCTTGATGGTCTGTATTGCCCCAGATCCTCTCAAGCTTCTGAGGCTGTCTATGGCTTGCTGAGGTGCCAGTGCATCCGAAAGCTGAAGCAGGAGACATGCAGCCACTGTAAGGGAAAGGTGTATCCACATGTATGCCACTGAGCACCTCCCACTGTGCACAGCACTGCTACTGCACAGTGACAGCTTTGTTCCATGAAAACCACTCTAGCAAAACTCAAACTTGTCACACATCCACTGGATCTTTTGCTGAATGCCATTTCTTGAAGCTGGCTGCATCTGCCTGCTGCTCCTGACCACGCCTGCAGGCTCTGCAAACAGGTGAACCCCCTCCCACTGTTCCCCTCTGCCTGTCCAGCAGCACTTGGACATTCCCCTTTGTCTCTTCTGACCATATTTGCTCTTTTGGAATCATTGAATCCCAGACTGGTTTGGGTTGGAAGGGACATCAAAGCTCACCCAGTGCCACCCCCTGCCATGGGCAGGGACATCTCCCACCACACCAGGTTGCTCCAAGCCCCATCCAACCTGGCCTTGAATATTGCCAGGGAAGTGTTATCCACAACCTTACCCACACAGTGAAGAGACTTCTTCCTAAAATCCAGTCTAAATCTACCTACCTCATCCCATCACTCCCTGCCCTTGTCACCAGTCCCTCTCCAGCTTTCCTGGAGCCCCTTCAGGCACTGCAAGGTGCTCTAAGGTCTCCCCACAGCCTTCTGTTCTCCAGGCTGAACACCCCCAACTCTCAGCCTGATCCCAGAGCAGAGCTGCTCCAGCCCTCGGAGCATGTTCATGGCCCTAATATCACCATCCCTTCCTTATGGGGCACGCACAATAACACCCCTGAAAGCTTATGGGGGGACACTGGGCTGAAGAAAGATGCAGAGAAATAGGTTCATCACCTTCTTCTCTTGAGGAGTTGGTCAGGGAAGAGGGGAAAGTGCAATCTCACAGTCAGATGAGACTAAAGTTTGCAGTGAAAATGCAGAGAGTCAGAAACAGTAGGAGAACTTCCTCTCAGCCTCACTGAAGGACTCACCCTGCCTCCTCTCACCTACACACTCAGAGCTATACCATGGCATACTGAGCTCACTCATCACAAACAGTTTCTACACAGGCAGCTAATGTCACTACCATCTGACAACACCTCTCCCAAGAAACAGGCCTAAATACATTAACCAGCTTGCTACCTCTTGTGGCAGTTTGCATTGTAAGCACAGTCAAGCTTCAAACAGAATTTGGCTGCCTAAGCCAGTGCTGTCTCACGGGAAGGGGTTTGAGATGGGTTAATCAGGCACTGAGAGGGAAAAGGCAGCTGCTTACCCAGGCACGAGCGTCCAAGGCCACCGTAGCAGCTGAAAGAGAAGAGAATGTTTGGCTGTAACAAGCTGTAGTAGGCTGCAACACCCAGAGCCTCCCCCATACGTAAATGTACAGACACAAGTGTTGTGTTAATATAACCAGGAGGAGCAGTGGCACAAGGAAGTTAGAGTACACCCACGAGGCTGTCTCACATTTATTATTCTTCAGACCTTCCTTAATTATGGTCTTTCTAGAGAAATGTCAATTTTAAAACTCCCCTTCGTTCATGGCACAGGAGGACAGAAAAGGGCATGAAAACAGACAATCTCAATTTTCTTTAAATCCTCCTCAGATTCAGGCTTGGATGAGAGCTGTGAGCTAAGGATAGTGGCAGAGTTCTGCCCTAGCAGGAAGCCCAAGGCCTCAGTGGATGTCTGCGTGGGGAGCTGTCAGCAGGATCACTCAGGGAACGTGAACTTGGAAAGCTCTTCACCTCCACCCTGAGCTCAGTTACAAGTGTCCAAAGAAATTACTTTACACCAGTTTCATGCAATTTAAGAGTGGATTTTGCACTGCTGGAACCCACTGAGCCCCTGATAAACAGCCCAGGCATGTGTTGTCCTCTGACAACAGCTGCTTTAGCTTACAGCTCAGATCATATACCCCATATCCAGCTGGGCCAGCAGTGAGGAGTCATGTGGTGCCACTCAACACACGATTTGAAGCACTTGCTGGGGAGAGACAGAGGGGAAACAGGAGATTCAAACCTTACAAAGGACAAGTTAGCTCCAAAAGGGTGCATGAGGAGAAACAAGCAGCTTTGCACAGCTTGAACTAACCCTACAGAACACAGCTGTCATTGGACAGGATCCTGTTTCAGCCGGTCGTACATCTAGAGAGAAACCTGGTGTCTTTTACAGGAGGGTGGGGAGAAAGGCAGGCAACCAGGACCTACTGAATGATTGTTTTCCGGTTCCTTTCCAGGCAGCTTCTGAGCTCTTCCAGAATTGTGCAGCACTGGGCGATGTCGGGAACATCCCCATCAGGAATGGGATGGTGGTGCACGCAGATCCCATGCTGCTCGTAGGCGTCTATAAGGTTCGGGACTCGGTATTTTAGGAGCTCTCCTCTGGTACAAAGCACAAATATATCCTGGGCCCCATAGTTCTTTAGTTCTTCTGCCAACAGATTGAGACACTTGCTGATAAACAAAAGCCTATCAAGCTGAAGGATAAACAGATAAGCTACTTGGTGTTGAGTCTCTCATTTAATCTTTGAGGTTAAAGCAACAGGAGTCAGCAATTTTGCTTTGAGCAGCATTTACTTCTACTGAGCCTCTCCCCTCTCTTGCCTTCAGGCAACCCATGAGAGGAGTTTTCTCAGTTCAGAGTTTTGAGACAAGCCCCACTAGAAAGCACATCAGCACTTGGAACTGCTGCCAGCTTGAGCTCGATTCTGTGCTATGTCCAAGCACTGGGGGGTTGTGCTGTCAGTATCTGCTCTTCTAGCATTTACAGGTGGATACACAAATCTTTACATAATTTCATCTTTTCTATCCCAATCTCACTTTTCTGTGGGATTACAAGTTTGTAATTCATCTTAGTCCTAGCTGCTTTTAAGGTGTCTTCTCCTGCGCCTGCCTTAGCAGACCTCATGGTTGCTGTGAAGGATGGGCAGATGGCTGTATAGCTCCAGCCTGGAAATACCCTATTTATTTATTTATTCAATATTTGGAAGAGAAGCCACAGAGAAGGTGGCCACTGCACACTTTGAAGCGATATCTAGTACTCATAATGGTGACTGTGCCAAGATACTTGCTGCACCTTCCAGCACAGTGTTACCCAAACTCACGTTGTGGCACATACATGAACAGCTATTGCATCCCTCATAAAAGTATGAATAAAACACCATCCTTTAGTACCTGGAGTCTGGATCCTTATTCCCCAAAACCAGATAAACAGCAATGCCAGACAAAGTAAACCTCTAGCTGCTCAGAAACTCATGCTTTCCATTTACCTGCATGTTGTTCTTACCTGTTATGTGGAAGCAAGAGGCACTTATGCACTGGCCAGAACACTCACCTATATCTTTCTGAAGATTTCTTCTAACATCCTTAAACCTGCAACCTAAAACATATGGATTGCAATTACCCCTCCAGGTGACATTTATGGAATGGCTGCTACAGCTGAAGAATAGAGCATAGATCACCTCCCCTCAAGCAATAAAGCCACACCCCAGGATAAAGCACAGCTCCCATCTTTGCAAACAGGTCACTAGTGCAGAAGACAGCTTAAACACCATCATCTGCTTGTAATGTAATAGGATTAATAAAAACCTGCCCAAGGTTTTAAGCTGCTTTGCATTTTCCTGATGAAAAGTTTTGGATGTTGTAAATCAAGATACAGCTTAAAAGAACCCACAAAAAATGAAAAACCCCGAACCCAACAAATGAAAGGGCTGGATAGAAGTGACTTAAGAGTGGTCTGGCTGACTGGTAGGAAAGTGAGCTCCCTGTTCTCCAATACTCAGCACAAACCACACTAAAAATCCTCTTTACCATATCACCACTTCCATTTTTCCCTCATACCACGCTGCCAAGGTGTTTCTGCAGTCCCTACAGAACGCTGCACCTCATCAGTCACAGCTGTTGTTTGGTTTGTGAGAGGTAATGGCTCAAAATATTCACACTGCATCCTCCCTCCCTCTCCCCTCCTTCACTTCTAGCCACACAGGCACAGAATCACAGAATGTCAGGGGTTGGAAGGGACCTCGAAAGCTCATCCAGTCCAACCCCCCTGCCAGAGCAGGACCACCCAGAGCAGGGCACACAGGAACGCATCCAGTGAGGGTTTGAATGTCTCCAGAGAAGGAGACTCCACAGCCTCTCTGGGCAGCCTGGCCCAGGGCTCTGTCACTCTCACAGTGACAAAGTTCTTCCTTATGTTCACCCAGAACCTCCTGTGTCCCACCTTGCACCCATTCCCCCTTGTCCTGTCACTGGACATCACTGAGAAGAGCCTGGCTCCATCCTCCTGACCCTCATCCTTTATATATTGATAAACATTCATGTGTTCACCCCTCAGTCTCCTCTTCTCCAAGCTAAAGAGCCCCAGCTCCCTCAGCCTCTCCTCACAGGAGATCTTTACACCTGCCCTCACAGCCATCAGGACTGTGCTTATCTTGAAAGCATAAGAGCAGAATCCTGCAGACCAAGAGCTGGGCTAGGCTGGATGTTAGCATCTGGAGATTCAATAGCTCTTATATGGAGCTAAAAAACATAATGCTGCTGTTTTTTGGCATGTGTTAACAGGTGTTCAAGTGTTGGTGGGATTCTCATCAGAATGAGCCATCATCCACTTCAAGAGACCTTAAATTTAAATATTATTCAACATTTGTCTTCCAGTTCTTTCATGTGCCCTTAGTCCAGACCTCATATTTCTCAGAGCTGGCTAATGAAAGTTGAGTAACTGCTTAAAATGAAGTAGTGAAAGTTCACATGGTCACCACCAGCAGTTCTGTCTCCTTTGTGACCATAGGAGATTCACCATGGCTGCAGGTTAGGCAGTTAAAAACACAGTGAAAGCTTATATGTTTATTTTCATGCCAGGGTAGTGCGACACAGATGCAAGGGAAAACGATACGGAACCATCAGCACAGTGAGTGTAATTCAAGCCAAACACATCTTATAAAGGAGTTATTTCTCCAAGCAGTCTTATTTCACTGTTGTTGCTGGTTATAAACAGTGAGTTGGGCTAAAAAGCCCAATATTTTAAAGGAAAATGGAAGGCAGCCACTGTTCTCTTACCATTCTGCCAGGTGATCTGGCATTAAGGTGTTCTCTCATTAGTCTTGGTGTTTCTGAAACAATAATTCCAGTGGAAGATTACAAAACAAGTTGTCTCCACCAAGTAAACAAAACAGAACTCTGGGGTACAAGATATCACTTCTCTTCAGCTTCAAACCCATTTGCAAATTTCAGTGAAAGCTTCTTACCTGGAAGGGAACACAACCCCAGGAACCCAGAGGAGTAGGCAGGAGACAAAGACAACCTAGCAAGCAATGAAAGATAATAAAAAAAAAATCAGAAGGGAACATTTTGATTGTTTGAACAGAGATAACTCACTACGAGACGTTCCTTTCCCGTGGGGCTGCCAGGGGAGTCACCTACCTGTGATTTCAGTACAGGCTGGGGGCTGACCTGCTGGAGAGCAGTGGAGGAGAAAGGGACCTGGGGGTCCTGGTGGACAGGAGGGTGACCATGAGCCAGCAATGTGCCCTTGTGGCCAAGAAGGCCAATGGCATCCTGGGTGCATTAGAAAGGGGGTGGTCAGTAGGTCAAGAGGGGTTCTCCTCCCCCTCTATTCTGCCTTGGTGAGGCCACATCTGGAGTCCTGTGTCCAGTTCTGGGCCCCACAGTTCAAGAAGGACAGGGAACTGCTTGAGAGAGTCCAGCACAGAGCCACAAAGGTGATGAAGGGAGTGGAACATCTCCCTTGTGAGGAAAGGCTGAGGGAGCTGGGTCTCTTTAGCTTGGAGAAAAGGAGGCTGAGGGGT
>VZRW01001452.1:123576-233582 GCA_013398125.1 Aegotheles bennettii
CGGCTCCCGCTTCCCTTCGTTTATTTTCAATGTTTCTGACTGAAAAAAAGCGTGGAAGCAGGCTCATCGCTGGCCCATAGGGAATTGCTGCCAGATTGCGCAGCCCTTTCCATCTGGGGGGCTGCTCCTGAGGTAGCTGTGGCGCTGGAAGGCACCCAGGGGTCATGGGCTGCCCAGACTCCTGCAGCCTCTTAGGTCCGTTTGTCGTGGTCTTGTATCTGCAGTGCAGATGGGCTGGGAGGGAAAGGCCCTTCCTGAAAATGGGGCCTGTGGGATCAAGAACGTCCACCCACACCGGCTCTCATGAAGCCATGGAGACAGATGTGATCCCTCTCCCACAGCACCAGAGCAGGGATGAGCCCCAGCTCACCGGGCTGGAGTGTGTTTGATGGCTCTTTCTGGTATTAGTGTGGTTTTGTGTGTGGCCTCCATGGGTGCAGGGGTGTTTTCATGGGGCTCTCAGGTGCCCTGCAGAGGTTTTGGGTGGCCAATTCTGGGGGCAGAGAAAATAGGACTTTCTAAAAGGAGAAAAGGAGCAGCATTTGTACTTTTAGACCATGAACCATATCCTGGGCTGCATCCCCAGAGNGGGTGTTCAGCCTGGAGAAGAGAAGGCTCCAGGGAGACCTTGGAGCACCTTCCAGTGCCTGAAGGGGCTCCAGGAAAGCTGGAGAGGGACTGGTGCCAAGGGCAGGGAGTGATGGGACGAGGGGGAACGGGTTCCAAGTGCCAGAGGGGAGATGGAGATGGGATGGGAGGGAGAAATTGTTTGGTGTGAGGGTGGTGAGAGCCTGGCCCAGGGTGCCCAGAGAAGCTGTGGCTGCCCCTGCCTGGCAGTGTTGAAGGCCAGGTTGGATGGGGCTTGGAGCACCCTGGTGTGGTGGGAGATGTCCCTGCCCATGGCAGGGGGTGGCACTGGATGAGCTTTAAGGTTCCTCCCAATTTGATGATTCTGTAACTTAATGTCAAATATCCTAGCAGCAGTAGGACACGTAGCTCTTGGGACTGTTTAGACCTCACAGATGTGCCCTTAGCATTGCTCTTAGGGAGCTGAGTCACAACTCCATGCAAAAGGGAAGCTGGAGGTGACTGTGGTGTATGCTTTTGGGACATCTCATGGGAAATTCAGACTTAAAGCAATTAGGTGCCCTTGTCATAGCCCTCTTTTCTACTGTTACGTGCAAATAGGTTTTAGAGATATTGCATGCAGTTTTTATCTTAGCCCAAGTAACAAAAGGTGGCTCCAGGGGTTAAAAAAAAGATTCTGGCTACCTGATTTTTAAAACCTAGGCTGTTGCCCATGGTTAGGGCATTTTAGTAGACCTCTTTTTGCAGCATTTCTGGTTTATTGTGCCAGTAACTCTGGGCATTAATTCATGGAAAGAAATGCCTGTATTGATAGTGTGGAATTTTGATTTTAAAAATTGTTTTAAGGTATTTCTGTGGTCTGTGCTCAGACATGTGTAGAACTCTGTTGTGAGGAGCCAGGCACGGGCAGTGATTTTTGGCCTGGATCTAGAGGATAGTGTACAGCCACAGGGAATTTCAGAGATGTTATTTGAAGTCGTAAGTGTGGTTGTGTACAAATTCCTTCCCTGGTTTGAGTTTGTTGGGGCTCCCAGTGCGAGGTTTCCAGGTGTGCAGGTTTCAGTTCTACATTGATAACATTAGTTCCATGTCTGGAGGTTTCAATGCAACCTGCCTGGGAAGGATTGTAGGAGCGAATTGCTTGGTGTTGCAGGATTTAGTGTAGGTTCAGGGAATGAAGAAACAGATGATGAGGGGATCGAGGAGAAAACCAGTTTATTAAAGCCCAGAATATGATAGCAGATGTACAAAAATTACATTACTGAGCGTAATGGAGAATTAAAACAATACAGATGTTGCTGACTAAAATGAGAAATGGGAAGAAATATGTCCTAAGAATCGAGTCAACACAAGGACAGCGAGACCCCGCAGCTGCAAACATCATTTTAATACCTCCTACAGCCACTGCATGAAGGAAAAGGTAAGTTGTTTGCTTTTGTTCAGTGTCTTTTCAGCTCTGGTCCCCTCAGAGATTATGTGCGATGCTTGTACTGTTTGATATAGATGTGAAATTTGCTGTATTTTTTTCCCCTGTGATTATTTTTGCTTATTCACATGAAAGTTATTGCAGGTTTTAAACCTGAGGATTGTATCTTTATGGAAGCAGTGACACGAGACTGATAACTGCAAACAAAAATAACAACGATGATGATAGTGCTCCTGGTTGTTCTTTGTAAAGATCAAAGGAGTTCTCTGGAGTTTGGGTGCCTTCACGTGGTGGAAATCAGTATGGTGTTGCATGGAATCTAAAATAACAGCTGGTGATGCTGAGGAGTCTGCAAAACAGGGGGCCGGAGCTTGGGGTCTGTTGTGGCAGAAGTGTGAAATCTGAAGTAAGTGTAGGAAAAAAGGCTAGGGGAAAAGAAACCAAACCCAAAACTAAACCTGAGGAGGTCCTGTGAGATTCCTTATTGCCCTTAGGCATCTTGAAGCACTAAATAACAAATGTTATGTTTATTAGCTGACTGCCTATTAGGGTTGTCTGTTTAATTCTGGAATTGAGCTGTTGCCCAGCACATCGAGTTGCAATGTGCTGAAGCATCTTGATCAGGTTGTTTGTGCTGTATTTTGTAGGAAAGAGCAACAGAAGCTGGTCTGCAGGAAAGCGTCCTTTTGGCATAGAAACCAGAACACATCAGCATCAAGGCTTCACCTTCCTGAAGTTTTTGTCAGTTTAAAAATTGGATGCCTGTGTAAAGTGAAGAAAAACAGTCACAGGAATGGGCTGAACTACATAGATTGGAACATTTATTTTGTTTGTGAGGGGTGATGAAGAAGATATGATTTAACCAGAATGTTAATTGGGCATTATGTAAATGGTTAGGCCAGGAACTGCTGTCTACAAATACCTAATGGGAGGGTCTAAAAAAAGAGGGACACACTTCTTGGGGGTGCGTAGCAGAAAGAGAGGAGACAATGGACAAGAGTTAGAACATGGGAAGTCTTGACTCCATATAAGAAAATAATTGCTTACTGTGAGTGTTGACAATAATCAATAAGAATCTAGTGGTAAGGGGCTGCTTGGAGTTACGTCGCTTAAAAAAAGACTTTGAGGGGCTGGAGCATGTCCAGAGAAGGGCAACAAAGCTGGTGAAGGGACTGGAAAATGTCTTATGTGGAATGGCTGAGGGAGCCTGGAGAAGAGGAGGCTCAGGGGGGACCTCATGGCTCTCTACAACTCCCTGAGAGGAGGTTGGGGGGAGGTTGGTCTCTTCTGCCGTGCCCACAGTGAAAGGACGAGAGGGAACGGCCTGAAATTGCAGCAGGGGAGATTCAGGTTGGACATCAGGGACAATCCCTTCCCTGTGAGGGGGATTGGGGGTGGGAATGGGTTGCCCAGGGAGGAGGTGGAGTCCCCGTCCCTGGGGGTGTTCAAGAGGCGTCTGGATGTGGCGCTGGGTGCTGTGGGTGAGTGGGGATGGAGGTGGGGGTTGGACTGGGGGAGCTTGAAGGGCTCTTCCAACCTCGATGATTCTGTGATTCTGTTCTATGTTTCTATGTTTTTTTGGTTGGCTTTTTTTTTTCTTCGAGAGATAATAATGCTGATGTTACATGACAGAAGATAGTTATGCCTCTAATGCAGTAATAAATACCCTTCCAGGGATATTAAAAATAATTTGCAGTGAGGTAGGTCAAACAGCAAGATCTTCCAAGAAGCCCTATGTCCCAGGCTTTAAATACACATATGTAGAATGGGTTTGTGGTCTGTCAGCAAAATCTGTATACAAAATTGTAATGTAAGAAGGCGGGGTATGAAAATCCAGACAGGTCTGGTGGGTCAGCTAAGAATTGTCCTGTGGACTCAGTTGTGACTGCTATGAAAGCAGTCCTGTTCAAACCCAGCTGGGCTTCAGGTCATTTTTATTCCTCATTTCTCAGCAAACAGTCAAGATGCTGAGAGCCAGCTGGTAATACCTGGCTCTCATATCTGTGTGCACCAAACCAAAGGCAAAGTGAAGATCTTCATATCCAGACTTTGTAGCTTGTTATCCCGGGACAGTGTTAAAATCCTGATTGACAGGCGGGTACAGCTAAGCCTCACCTGGTTTTGTTGTCCTTGGGTCAGGGGACGAGCCCTCAGCCATGGGGGGTGGCGGAGTGACTCCGATATTTAGTCCCTTCTATCTGCTATTCTGCACTCAGGTTTCCCAGATGAAATAAATAATTGATTTACTTCAGGTAAGAGCCTGGGAGTGAACTAGTTTATATGCAGTGAAGACAGCCAGGAACTAGCGTGACACAATGAGTGAGTGGACTGGGTGGTGTGGAGTCTTAGCAGGTATCTTGTTCCAAGATAAACCTTTAACAAACAAGCTGTGTTCTTCTCCTGCAAGGATCTGAAATGTCCAAGCCATCAAAATAATTTTAAGATCATTGCTAACTGATTATTTCGAACAACCATAAGCAATCCCAAAGACTTGTTAGTTACCTCTCATGTCGTATCTCAGCTTCTGGAATTTGTGTTTTAGTAAGACTAATTAATATGTGTAGTGTTCCAAGAGATGCTCTGTATGGGAGCACTCCACTGGTGGTGTCACCAGAAGATCCCTTGGGGCATAATTTCAGTTTTTCAGATTGTTGTTTTGGGGAGTAAAAAATAATAGGTGGAGCAGAGTTTCAAAATTTCCAAGCATCTTCTCTATTTTTTAACCCTTTTGACTTTAAATTGTGTATTTCTAGAAGCCTGAACACCACTATATTATTATAAGTTTTACATTGCACCTCACGACTGCTATGAGGGTATGAATGGAAAATTCTTGTTATGTGAGATAAAACTGTTGTGTTTGGAGAAACGGTTCTAACTTGAGACACAAACACACATTTTAGAGTTGCAAGCACAGTTTTGGGAGATTCTGTGTTTTCCACATCGTTATGTGGGTCTTCATCTACACTCAAGGATGTTTTGTTAGGGTTTGGTTCTAAAGCTGTGCCAATAAAACACTGACAGAAATATTTGTGAATGGTGATTGTCTGCCCCAAGCCAACGTGTTTGCTGAAGGCAGATCCTTTGCAAGAGATGTTATTTCAGAATAACAAGCAACTACCCTCCAACTCCAAATTTGTTTGAAAGAACTTTTGTTTTTTCTTCACACGCATGTGGTTTTTCATTGATTTCCATCACAACCCACATCCATTTAGAATCATAGAAACATCAAGGTTGGAGGACTGCTGGCTGGAAACAGAAAGCTCATGAGTTGGCTGTCTTTTCTGTCGATAGAGCTTCAAAACTGCAATTTCTCTGTAGCTCCAGACAAAACCACCCTACTGAGAACAGCCGTCAGCTTGTGGGGTGACTTGTGGGTGGATGTGGTGTGATGTGCTGCTGCTGCTATAGAACTGGATTTATGGATTGCTTTGCCAGGATAGTACCATGGAGTTAAGAGCTGAAAGGAAGACGGGAGAGTTGAAGCTCTGCCTAGCCCTATAAATCCTACTTGTCTGTTGAATTAAAACCAGAACTGAGGTTTGGCCCTAAAGCTGGTGATGAAAAACAGTGTTGTAGAGTAACTGCTGAAGGACACAGGTAAATAAAACAGTATTCCGTGCAGTTTTATAATGGCTACTGGCAATTGTTAGTGAAAATGAACCTCTACGTTTTGAGGCAGGGTGCAGCCCTGCTTTTATTGGGACTAATGACATAAGTGCCACTGGGATCAGGATAATTTGACTTGCAGTCTTCAACAAATCCCTGTTTATTCTGGTTTGAAATGTGAAGCCTTTTATAGTTACAAAGAAGGTCTATGCTATTTGGAGCCGAGAGTTGTGCCATCCTGTGCAGTTGACATGAGATGGTGCGTGTTTTCTGTATGCCCTTCTTTTATCACAGTTCTCTCATCTTCTTTTAAAATATATATATAATTATTTGTGTTAAATACACAAAAGTTGAACTTAATGTGCTAAAGAAAATCTCTATAATGGTACTTTTTGATTTGTTTTGTTTTGTTTCCATGACTTGTTCTTTCTACAGTGGTCTGTTCATGACCTTGACTAATCCTATTGTAATGGAAATGATTATTTAAAAGCAAGGTTTTTTTATTCCAAGTTATGTGTGGCCGTGTAGATCTTACTCTTTTCCTCATGGGACATGCTTGTTCTTTACTATCAATATTCAATATCCCTTAATGTCTAACAATAATTACTGTAAAGTGTTTGGAAGGTGGAGATCCTGATTGCAAGCAAAATTATTTGAATGATTATTATTTTTCTGTGTTTGTGGTTTTCAGTGAATGTGAAGTTTCAAATGTTTTGAATGATCCAAATAGGACGTGGCAGTGACAATAGGAAAGAAGGAAAGTGTGGAAGAATGAAAAGAGCTTTGGAGACCAAATCTTCAACTGACAGGGCTGCCCTGTTTGGTGGCTGTCCTGGTTTATACTAACTGGAGATCATATTCTCCCTAGGAAACATGATTTCTGTTTTATTTTATCAGCCTTTTAGATAGTTGTTTCCTGTTTAACACTGATCCAGCTAATATAAAACTGAGCTTTAAAAATGTATACTTCCTTTATGGTAACAAAGATGAAGTTGAAAATACCTTATATAGGTGAATTTGTTCTTTTTCATGCACTCACAAGGTTGCTCATGAGAAGGCTACAGTGAAGTGAGAGCTTTAGTGTGTTTCTGGCTTGCTCTTCCAGATGCTGTCTTTTCAATGATATCAAATACTTGATCTATGACAGCACAGCTTTTTGCAGTGGTCATGATACCAAGTCCCAGACAGACAGCTGAATTATTACTTCAGTCATTGTGAAAACAGCAGGAGGTGAAGTTTTGAGTGAGTGCTCGTGAAATAATTTCATGAACCGTAATGAAGGTAAAGGAACCAAACCAAATATTTAATAAATGGACATGTTTAAATTACATTTAAAGCTCAATAGTCCAGGAAAGTTTTTGAAGGTTCTGACATAGTGGAATTCTTTTTATTTTTTTTTAATATGCTTGTCAACAGAAATATTATCAGAGCAGAGGACTGAATAAATTTACATGTTTTCTTTCTCAATTTTCCCTGTTTTTCAGAGAGTTGTAGTGAAAAATAGCTACAATCTCATGAACTGGAAAGATTTATGAGATACTTAAACATTCATAGTCAAGACTTTTCAGCCCAAGGAAGGATTCTAAACTATTAAAATGCAACTTGCAGTGGCAAAGTGCAATACTAACAATAGTTACTTCCTGCAAAGTGTAAAATCTGAATTCAAGGGACTTGATCTGAGAAAGCAGAGAAATGAAGGGGGGATGAAGTTGAAGTCAGTGCTGAGGATTAGTATCTGCATCTTCAGTGACTGTCTCTTGGTATTTGTGTCTCGGAAATGCATGGTGGCTGTAGAAAATGGGGGTTAAGGCACTGGGTGCAAAGTCAGAGGATTCTTTCCTTTCTTGTGTAGTCATTCATCTTAGCTGGTTCCTTTAAACTGTGTGTTGCAGAGAAGGGTTTGCCCTGAGAATGTTTGTGGATAGAAGTGACTAGAGCAGGTCCAAATATAAAAATGCAATCTTTAAAAAAATAAAGTTGAAAGGAATTTTATTTTGAAATGCATCTGTTTTTTCCATTCACTCATCTTAAGTAGCTAGCGAAAAAAATAGGCAGAAGTGTTCCCCAAATGGTTCAGGAAATTTCTTGAGTTAATTAAAAGCTTAAAAATTGGAGTTTGATCAAAAGGAAGCCAGGTTGCACAGCTGGCCTAGCGAGATGTATCAGAAGTAGGAAGTCTTTGGCTCCTAAATCTTACTTTTATATTTGGGAATGTAGGAGTAATAGGGTTATGAAATTATCTCACTAAATCTCCTGTATAATACAAGCTAATGAATTTCACTGAGCCACCTCCATAGTATTGTCAAAGACTGAGTAGACAAAAGGATGGCAGTGATCAGGAGCTGAAGTTGGGTGGTGGTGACAGAGATCCAAGTGCCATCCATGCCAGCAGCTTGTGTGATGGAAGGAAAACAACTGGATGAATTATACCTACACACTGCCAGCAGGTATGTCATCTGTTTTGCTGGGTGTCTACTCATTTCTCTACAGAGAGATTCATCCTGACTTGAAATGTGGTGATTGTAATATTCATAAGCAAAATGCATCACCCGAGCACTTCGTCCATCCTGTCTGAAGTTCCATCTCCAGCTGTGCCCAGAGCTTTATGAAAGCACTGATATTAGCTCAGTAGTAAACTTCTGGTGAGACAGACTTTGCAATCTTTCACTTTTTTTTTTTAACCCAAATCCTACACACAGTAATTTGTGATTCACTTGGAATGTATTTAGTCCTTCCCCTCAGCATGAAGTTGGGTTTCAGTGCAACTCAACATTTCTTAAGTAGGTTTAGGTTTGGTCAGCAGTTAGATAGGAAAAAAATATAGGAAAACTCAACAAAATTTAGCTGGAAGTGTGATCTTCTAGGTCTTGTGGTGCAGGCTTCATGGAGTCTGAGATAGGAAGGAAATATCTGAGGAACCAAAGCAACAAAAGAGATGAATTACTTAAGCAGTAGAGAAGAGAAAAGCACACTATTGGAATTTACTAGACATCCATCGAGGATGCTATATTTAGATTAAGGGAATAAAATCCAAATTAAATGTAAAGTGATAGTGATATAGCTAAAAATATTTTGAGGAGTAAACTCTCTCGAGATACAGAACCACTAATATGCTTTTCCCAGTTATATTGGAAGCAGAATTTGCTAGGGAATTTTTATGGCCTATTGAGAGTGGTGTAAGAAGAATCCTTAATGAAGATAAGGTTGAAGACTGAATTAATTATTTGAATCGATATTCTTTGCAGAGTAGCTTAGGGATCTTCCAAGACCAATGTCTTTCTTTACTCAAGATGACTCTGAGGAACTGCCTCAAATTATAGTGTCACTAGAAGAGTTTAAAAACAAAAGAAAACCCCCCAAACCCACAGCAAAATTAAAATGAGGAATAGATGTCTGGAAGCAGAAGGTGTTCGCTCAAGAATTTCAAAGGCATCTGGTAATGAGTTCACCAAACTACTCTGGTGTGCTGCTACTTCCACTCTTGCAATGGGATGGACATCTCTGGGATGGCAGGAGGCAGACACTAACCCTGCTTTCAGAAGCGTACTGACAAGGGTCTGAGGGATGTATGTAGGTCTGACTGCTGAATTACACTGGGAAAGCTATAATAAAATAGGAGTAATAGGCACTTGGGTGAGTAAACTGTAATGGCAAAGAATAAACACTGCTTTTATAGAGGGAATAGGGCTTCAAAGTTCTGATCTTCGTTTTTTGGACTGAATTAAGATATCGCACTCTTTTGGTGTGATTCTGTTGGCTACAAGAATGATTTTGGCCTAGTCCCATTGTTGGCTTAGGGTGTCTTCTCATTTCACCGCATGATTTTGGATTTCTGGGCTTATTGTTTGTATTGTTTGTATGAGTCTGGAAGGCACCGAGTACCAGCTCAAAGGCCTCCATGCAGCAGAGGGCAAGTGCACCATGCAAATGAGCCTACATCAACTTCTCTGCACTTGGAGTTGGGTACCAGTTTCAGAGAGAGGAGGGGGTGTGTAAATAATCTTCTTCCCGTTCTTGGCAGCATTTTGCTGTGCAGTTACTGTGCTGCAGTCACCGAGGTCACTCAGTTTGCGAGGGAGAGAACAACTCCCAGGCTGTGAAGCCATCGAGGTTGGCAAAGCATCTCTGGGCCAGGAGCTTCTCATCTCGGTTATGTGAAGGCTTCGTACAAGTGAGGATGAGCCTCCCTAGTTTTACTCTCTTCTAAGCAGTAGAGGGCGATCTTGTCTTAAAAATTTAGACTTGACACCTATCAATGCCTTTCCTTTACAAATTGCTGAAAGAATGAAGGATTTTATCTCTGGCAACATATGGGATCGGATGTCTGTATTGTTCTCTGTAAATGTTATCTTTGTCAAAGATACTCAAAGTAACTATCGGGTTTTATGCCACGCAGCAATGTTTCTCTATATTAAGTGAGAATTAGTGAAGTAAAACCATTATAATACTAATGGAGCAAAGAATAGAATCCACTGTGCAAGAACACTGTAAAAGTCTGCTGTAATTGAGTAATACCCAAGAAGTATTCTGAAATGAACATTTTTTAGTCTTAGGATAAAAAAATATTGAAACATTTTGATTCGTGAAATGTAGATAAAAATGATGATTATTTGATTTAGTATATTACATGAAAAACAGGGAAACAACATTCCAAATGTGTTTTGTAAACGTTTGTGTGAAAGGTGTCTGCCTTTCCTGTGTATGCATGGAGGTGGCTGAGTGCAAAGGGAGGCTCTAAGCCAGCCTCGGTGTTCAGGTGAGCAGTTCTGTCTACACAGACTCCTCATATCAGTGTGGGCAGTCTGCGTGAGCAAAAGCCAAAAGATTAATGCATAAGTTACTCAGATACAAAAAAATATGAAACATGATTGGGTAGAGAGTTGTACTTCTGAGCCCTTTTTGGAGGTTTTTAAACTGTGGTTTTTAACACATTTAATTTTGTTTCCTATAACATTTAGAATTCCTGAGATGTCACCTGGAGGATAGTGTGCGAAGGCATTTGGTCACTATGAAGGAGAATGACTGAACTATTGTTGATGGCCTGTCTTGATAAACTTCTTTGTCAATTAATCTATTGCAAATGCCCTTAGTCTTCCAACCGGGTTTTCCTCTCACAGCCCTGTGATAGTTCCCTATGGCTCCAGGATGGAACAATCCTGGGCAGTAAAGAGATTGAGATAATGACAGTCCATGGTGACAGCAGGGCTGGCAGAGCCAGCCTGAGGGAAGAAAGACACATACTTGCCAATAGAAATCCCTCCATCCTTTGGGAATTGTAGCTTGGGAATCAAAGCTGACCTCATAGAGAAGAATGATGGAGAACAAGCTTTTGATTTATGACTAGATGAAGCTCAAAGTCTGCCCTTCTGATCCTTCTTTACAACACACCTTTTGTATTTTATATGAGCTCTTTCACTTTATTCTCAGAATGTTATCTCTTGGGGTATCGTTTTTAAGTCTTTCAGTATTGTAATAGTTCACTCATCTCCTTCATGGCAGTTTTTTAAAAAAAAACGGAACTAAAATCCCTTTTTAGTATCACAAATAAACTGTCATTTATATGCAACGTGACTGATCAGCTGCTTTGCTTTTTTTTGTTGTTGTTTTTTCTGGGTTCTCTTGAAAGCTAAAACCCTGTTTGCTTTCTAGACCGCATCCTCATCTAGGGAATCCCATTTGCATTCTTGGGTGCCTTGGTTGCCTCAAGTATTTATTTGCACTCAAATATGAAAAAATTGCATTTTTAATACTGAAATTCATGGGTCAGATCCTTAGTTAGATGTTGACCTTTGCTGAGTTCAATGAAGCTATGCTGCTTTTCACCACCAACCTCTAATTAAGGCATCCGCTCTAATGATTGGAACAGCCTGTCCCTCTGCTAGGATCTCTGCTGTCTTCTACCTGGTCACTTAGGACTTCAGCAAAATTGTGAACTCTCTGAAAGTGTTAAAAATATGAATCTGTGTCATAATCTTAGCGTGTTCTAGTCTGAGTTGTTCATATTTTCCTAATCTTCTCTGTGTCCTCTGTGAGAAGCCGTAGCAAGGGCATAAAAAGTGTTTGCAGTGGTGCCATTTATAAACGGGAAGGACCATGACAGCGTAAGATCAACCACAGCTTTCTGGAAAGGAATGTTCCTGTGCATCAGCTCTGTCGTATCTGTGTTTGGGGTGTTTGTATTTCCATATATCTGTCAGTCTGTCTGTCATCTGCCTGCCTGTCTCCCTGACTTATATGGCTGTTGATAAATACGCTCCGTTGGTGATTAGAAGGAAGTGACCTCATAAGTTTGTCTTTTCAACCACAAAGGTTTGGTTGTAACGTGACATTCCATCCTATTACTCTGGTTTACACCAAATTCAACAACTTGTGGCCTGCAGATACTCAGTAAAAAGAGCAGAAAGAGACTGACCTTGACAACCTCATTTCTCATTCCTTTCTTGTTATAGGTAATATAGCTGAAAATGTGGTTTTAATTATAGTACTAATGAAAACTGAAAATCCAGACAGACACTTGACAAACTCTGGTACGCTTTATATTACATTTGTGCTAACTACAAAGTATCCAGCTGGGTGTAACATTATATCTCTTTTCCTTGAGCATCCGCCTGACTTAAGCTGTATAATTAATGTGTACTTTGGCTGGAGGTCAGCTTACAGTTGGTTTTTTAGAATTTTTACATTTTTTAAGATGTTGTAATGAAACGAATATGTTTATTACCTCTGTGCCTGCATTCCCCAGGGGGAGTTAATACCTGTGGAGGAGCACTGGCTGGGAGAACTTGAATAAAACGCTTCTGCCAGCTGAGTCTGATGCATCAGAAGTCTGTTTTCAAAAGTAGGTGTAAGAAACAGAATCAAAGAACGTCATGTCCACAGATGTGCTTAACTTTGATTCACCTCCTTTGTATGGTTTGTTGATTTTAAGTTATGATACCGACACACAATTGGCCAAAGTAGAATTTGCGAAGGGATTTCTTTTATTTCTTTTCTTTTTGCTTTGGAAAGCACTTTGTTTTCAGAACTCGCCAACGAGAAACTGATGTTCTCAACTAGAGCCAAAAGCAGTAAAAGCAGGTTCCCTGCCAAGCCCCACCAGTGCACCTTCACCCTGAACTATCACAACTCCACTATTCCAGCCGGGCATCCAACTGCACTGGCGTGTGTGTGTAATCCTGTTAAATTAAATACTGGTTTTCATGATATGGGCAAATGCTCTCTTGGGACCAGACTGAAATTAGCTTTGAAGCGATTTTATTGTGATGTAAGGCAAAGCAGAAACTGAGTTGCAAATGATAAAAATCCCAAGACTCGCACTGCACTGCTGCTTTCAAGGACCTGCCGCGGAATCTGAAATTTTTCTTAGCAAAAATATTACTGGGATTCTTATGCCAAATTTCCCCAAACCATTTGTAACATGAAAGGAAATGGCTGCAGTACAGCCACATTCGCAGTGGGGGCCTCAAGGTGTTACTCCTAGAAATGAATGCATAATGATTTTCAAATGACCTTTTCTGGCGTGTTGGTGTGGTTATTAATGCGGTTTGATGTCTTGTGCGGATGCACAAGGAGCCTCTCTCCACAGCCTCTCTTTAGCTGTGCTTCAGACTTGTTTGGTGATATAGATGTTCCGAGGAAAGGTTGATTTTTCTCTAACAGCCTCAAATTGTTTCTGCTTTCTCTTTTTTGGATCACAAAGATGAGCATGGATGTGAAAAAAACCCTTCTTTTCTGAAAAACTATAAAATTATTCATGAGCAGCTTTGCTTATGTTTAACTATTTATGGAAGACAAACTGAGTCCAACTGATTGAAAGGTCTCTCCAAAACAGTACAGCTAACAGGTGATCGTTTGTAAAAATTGCCTTTCTAAAAATAGTTGGTGGGTCAAGTTCCCTAAAGGCTGTACCTTGTCCTGGAAGATATTTTGGGAAATATGATGCCATCCTTTGTTCTAAGGAGAGGATAGATTTTGGAAGTACCGATCTTCTTCTACATTCATGCTCCAGAAACATTAGAAGCCTTGCCTGGACTCAGGCTCTGTAGGACCATATCCTATACCCACGTGAGAGATAGCCTTTGTTCAAGGGCCTGCAATCTAAAGAGACACCAAAGGCAAATCCCAGCCTGTTTCCACCACAACTGCTGAACTGGTTTTCATAGTGTCTCGTGAGTGCCCGTTTGGCATGAGGGAGATGCACCGGCATCAATTAAAGGCATTTCCCATCTGAGAGAGGAAATAACACCTAGTCTCCAGTTAGTAAACAGTTCTAAAAATGAATTAAACCAGATGTTGCTCAGCTCTTGGTATTGACACACATGGTAGTGCAGCCTTTAAAGTGTCCCTCCTGTGGCCCCTCTAGTTATATTAAGATCTTATTTCCATCCTATAAACATTTAGGAGAATGATTAAGCAACAGTACCCCATTCATATCCCGTGTTATGCCGAGCAAAGTTCGTGGCTGCATTGTTTCTAGAGGGAAAGTGTGCTGGGTGGGTAATGTAATATCACTTATTTGTGGTTTCATGAACTGTTACTAAGCAGATTTACAGAACAGAAGTACCCAAAAGTGCTTAATATTTGTGCATTATTATTGTTTGGCTTGTTTTCTGCCCACAGACTCTATTTCTCCTTCACGTTTGCCTGTTCTATTGAATAGTCACATTAACCTCAGTGGAACTACTACAGCTAGTAGCTTGATTTTATTCCCATCATCTGCCATTTTCAGCTCATAATTTGAAATGAAGAGATTGATGCTGAGGCACTAACTCTTCATTTGGCATGAAATACCAAGCATAGGCATGAGAATAAATGAATTTGCAGAATATCTTGGTATTTGCTGGACAATACAGCACAGATTAAGGGGGAATTTCATCCAAGATTAAAAAAAATGGGTGTGTCTTTTCAAAAGGACCTCTTTTCTTAATGAACTAAAGGACTGGTTTGTGTGGGACTGTTACTCTTGAGGGAAGGCAAAGGCAGAGGTGGGTTATACACTTGTGACTGAGGACACTGAGACGGTGGAGTCTAACAAGGAGTTACAGTTCAATCTCAAATACAAATAGAAAAAGGAGGGTCAGCATGATGGTGTCTTGCACAGCACCTTTCATTTTAAATTTTGGTTTGTTGAATTTGACAAAGTGTTTGTGCCTTTGGTTTAGATTGTGCAGCAAATGGAATTTACTGGGATAGATTTTTCAGAGGGAGCAGCGTTTTTTATCATATAACATTTCAGAGGAAAGGCTGGAGGGAAGCTGAGGCAGTTTTCTTTGATGGGAACAACACTGGAAAACAGTTAGATCTGTCTGGAGTAAAACAAAAAACTATATGCCTTCCTTTACTGGTGCCATAGTTCTCTAGGAAATGAGATGAATGTGTTGTATTTAGATCCCTGGTTTACATGAGCTTGCAAAGCTGTGGAAGTAGATTTTATACTTTTATTTTTAAAGTGTGGCTGATATTTGTGTTTTATTGTTTGATGGGTTCCTTGTCAGTGCAGGGCACTGTATGTGTGCATGTATTGATGTACACCTATCTACATGTGTATGTTCTCAGTTGAGGTGTGTAGATAGTTACGCTGCTGACTGGCAGATGCAGTCAGGTGCTTCATTCTTAAATAACACCCTGCAAAACTTTATCTGCAGACACTATCAGCTACTCAGGAATGGACTCAAAGAGCAAAGGCCGGATGCAGTTTCAGTTAAATTGGCCAGCAGAGTTTTGGGCAGCCGGGCAGTTCCCTTAGCTCCCTTTTGACCATACAACTGAAGAGGATAAAAAATTTGAATTAACCCCAAAGTCCAGTTGTGTAATATTTTATACTATGTGACATTAGCTTGAGCCCAGAATTTTTTCCTGAGCCAGTCAGTACAGATTCCTACCTGTCCTCTGTTAGTTTACATTAATTAATAGTCACACAGTACTTGAGAAAGGAACACATGGGGCAGGACACTGAATACATTCAGTTTTTGAGCTCTCACTCTGGAGGACAGAAGCATAATGTTTCCTAAATAGAACCCAGTTCAAGAAAACATATATATACACTTTGTTTCCTGAACTGGCCCTTTTAAGTTTTGGAGCTGGAAGAGAAAAAGATTCTCAACACATTAATCTTGGAAGTGTAGTCAAGAATAATGGATCTGGGGATTGGATTTGACACTAAACACTAACCACGCTTCTAATGATTTTATAGAATGCTATAGAACCAATTCAGCCTCTTTAAAATTAGGGAAAAGAGGTGCATTAATGTAATATTCTTCTGTCTGCAAGACCTAAATCATGTAAATTCTGAGATTCATTCTTCCAGCTGTAAGGCGCAGAGGAAAACATTTCCTTTCTCCCACCATCTGTCTGTAAGCTTTCACTTAGATTGCAAACATTTGGGGTAAATGCTGCTGCTCACTGTGTTTGCACAGTGCTGACTGCACTGCTGCTCCGGTTTCAAACCGGGACTTCTGAAACTGTGATACTGCACAAGGGTGCCAAGCAAATGTCCTGCCACATTCTGCTACAGCAGTACAGTGAGCAAACTGCTCTTAAAAGCACGACAGAATCACAGAATCACAGAATCCTAGGGGTTGGAAGGGACCTCAAAAGCTCATCCAGTCCAACCCCCTGCCAGAGCAGGGTCACCTAGAGTCCATCACACAGGAACGCATCCAGGTGGGGTTTGAATGTCTCCAGCCAAGGAGACTCCACAACCTCTCTGGGCAGCCTGTCCCAGTGCTCTGGCACTCTCACAGTGAAAAAGTTTTTCCTGATATTCACATGGAACCTCCTGTGCTCCAGTTTGCATCCATTGCCCCTTGTCCTATCATTGGTCATTACTGTAAAAAGCTTGGCTCCATCGTCCTGCCCCTCACCCTTTACGTATTTGTAACCATGGATGAGGTCACCCCTCAGTCTGCTTTTCTCCAAGCTAAAGAGCCCCAGCTCCCTCAGCCTCTCCTCACAAGGGAGATGTTCCACTCCCTTAATCATCTTAGTGGCTCTGTGCTGGACTCTCTCAAGCAGTTCCCTGTCCTTCTTGAACTGTGGGGCCCAGAACTGGACACAATACTCCAGATGTGGCCTCACCAAGGCAGAATAGAGGGGGAGGAGAACCTCTCTTGACCTACTGACCACCCCCTTTCTAATGCACCCCAGGATGCCATTGGCCTTCTTGGCCACAAGGGCACATTGCTGGCTCATGGTCATCCTCCTGTCCACCAGGACCCCCAGGTCCCTTTCTCCTACACTGCTCTCCAGCAGGTCAGCCCCCAGCCTGTACTGGTGCATGGGGTTGTTCTTCCCCAGATGCAAAACTCTGCACTTGCCCTTGTTGAATTTCATTAAGTTTCTCCCCGCCCAACTCTCCAGCCTATCAAGGTCTCGTTGAATGGCAGCACAACCTTCTGGTGTGTCAGCCACTCCTCCCAGTTTAGTGTCATCAGCAAACTTGCTGAGGATACATTCTGTACCCTCATCCAGGTCGTTGATGAAGATATTGAACAACACTGGCCCCAGTACCGACCCCTGAGGGACTCCACTAGTTACAGTCCTCCAACTAGATTCTGTCCCATTGACTACAACTCTCTGACTTCTTCCCTTTAACCAGTTCTTGATCCACCTCACTACCTGATCACCAAACCCATACTTTATCAGCTTATCTACGAGGATGCTGTGGGAGACAGTGTCAAATGCTTTGCTGAAATCGAGATAAACCACATCTACCGCTCTACCATCATCTATCCACCTAGTTATTTCCTCATAGAAGGCTATAAGGTTGGTCAAACATGACTTACCCTTGGTAAAGCCATGTTGACTACTCTTAATGACCCCCTCATCCTTGATGTGCCTAGAGATACTTGTAATTTCACCATATGGTGAAATTACGACGACTTGTAATTTCACCATGTGGTAGTCCTGCTAGTAGCGACAGACAGTTCAGCACTAACCCGTGGCAGTGTATGTCCAGTGTGGCAGCAATATGCTTTCTGATCCTTTGAATTATGATACGTGTGGAACAGCCATGGTGCTGGCTGATGGGCTGTGCTGTACCTTGGATGCAGAGTTTTTATGATGGCCAATACTCTGAAACTCGTTCAAGCAATAAATTTACTTGCCTTTGAGTTTACAAGGCAATAAACAGTTGAGGCCTTTGACCTCAACGTTTACCAAATACATTTGCAGCAGTTGTGTTTATTGACAACTATTTATAGGGAAGTATTTTATACTGAATTTCACATGTGAAAGAGAACAGTTGAATTTTGCAGCTCTTATTCTTCTTTCTGATTTCTATCTCTACTTCTGGTCTCTTACTTTAATAGCTGAAGTTGCAGATGAATACTACAAAATACTCAGGTATCGACAAAACAATTAAATTAAAGCTTTGTGCCAGATTTTTAGAGCTTTCTCTTTTTTTATTTTGGATGAGTGGGATAAAGGGATACATATGTTACATTTTGCAGGACATTGCGTAAGGTTCATTTTACATCCCCTTATTAATGTTAATAGGCATTCAGTTACTTAAAAACATTCCCTTTATTAGAACATGAAGTGAAGAACCCGAAAATAACAATAATACTAATACTTTAAGCTCCTTTTCCCTGACTTGTAGGAAGCTGGGGTTCTCACTGTTCTGATGAGTGATTGGCACCATGGACATTGAGGCTTCTCTACGCATCTGGAATATCTAGTGACTGACTGGTGTTTGCTGTGTACTCATAAAGGCCAAGAATCTGTCCTGCTCTGCAAAAACCTCTGCAGTTGAGGATTCCCTCCCATTTAGGCATGTGTACGATGGAGGCAACTGGTGTTGTACAGCTGCTGTACCAGTAAGTGGCAGACCAGCTGGAATTTTCACCAGCATAAACTCACATAGTCCTGAATCTGCTCTAATTTATACCGTGGGTTAAATGAGAGACTGCCAGGCCCTGAGATTACAGGAAAGCAGAAAGATAACAGTGCTTTGATCCCTTCCTGCAACTGTCAGCTGAGCTCATGCTAGGTGCACCTGAGTAACCGTTCCCAAAACAATCCCTGCTTTTGGAGTTGACGCTTTTAAAATTGCGTTGGCCCCAATCCAGCAAAATACTCGAGTTTAATGTTTAATTTCGGGCATGAAGCATGAGGCTGCAGTGTGACTGCTCGTAAGCTTGAAGATAAGCACATGCTCAAGTTCCTTGTTGGAAAATGACCAGCATACATTTTATCTTGGAACATCGTGCCTGTAAGATACTCCTTGCAATCTGCTGAACTCTGATTGCTTGACTTCTAGAAAAATGATTTCAGATGCTGTGGAATTATGGTCGTTCATTTCTAAATAGCTCACCAGATTCTTGCCCCCTGTAGGTTGCTTCATGCCAATTTGCAGCATTAGAGCATATGCTGCAGGGTTTTGAGTGGGAAATCTTCACATCAGTTTGCAATTTGACTTTTTTCCTTCTCGACAAAGTACTTATCGTTGGTATCTACAGACCAAGTGCAGCAACATTAGGAAATCTATTAGAAAAATCATGTTTAACCAGATGGGTGAGCTCTCAGGTGGGTTACACCAAAGAAATTTAGAAAGTAGTGTCCTGTGCTTCAATAAATCTTTATAAATGGATCCACTGGATTGTCATCCAGTGTTGGTTTTCATTCATGTGACATAAAGAAAATGGGCTGACTCTCTGGAGTGGGTCTGTCCACACAGGAAGAGGTCCATATACCAGGTATCTTATGTATTTGGGGTGTTGAATGTTTAAATGAGTAAGAAAAATGCTTTATCAGCACAGCTTCAGCTGGCTTTGTGAATTATGTTTGTGGCCCTTGTTGCAGGTTCACACACTGGAGTTCTGTGGAAATAATACAAAGTGGAACTGACTCAGGTTGAGGTGGTGACAAACTGGAGTTCTGGGGTGGGACCCCACTTTCTTGACACCTCTGTTTTCTTCTTAATGAAGTGGCAGTGATGCTGGGTTGGAATGAAGGTCCTCTGATATGAGGGTGTGAGGAAAGCCCATTGCTTTGTTGGGTTTTGGATGAGTACCAGAACCATCTTAAGGAAATCCCGTGTAGGTATGCCAGGAAGGCTGCCTCAGGACAGATGTTTGGCTGTTTGCTGTACAGAGGAGATAGGCCCATCCCTCTGTAGGCATCATAGAATCATAGAATCCCAGACTGGTTTGGGTGGGAATGGACCTTAAGGCTCACCCAGTCCCAACTCTCTGCCATGGACAGGGACAACTCCCACCACACCATGTTGCTCCAAGCCCCATCCAACCTGGCCATCAACACTGCCAGGGAGGGGCAGCCACAGCTTCTCTGGGCACCCTGGGCCAGGCTCTCCTCACCCTCACACCAAACAATTTCTCCCTCCCATCCCATCTCCATCTCCATCTCCCCTCTGGCACTTGGAACCCATTCCCCCTCGTCCCATCACTCCCTGCCCTTGGCACCAGTCCCTCTCCAGCTTTCCTGGAGCCCCTTCAGGCACTGGAAGGTGCTCTAAGGTCTCTCTGGAGCCTTCTGCGGGGAGAGACATCACAACAGCAGCCTTACCGTGTGACACTGTCAAAGGCGACTCCAGATCTGTCAGCACAACTGTGTGTGCAGCAAGCCAAGAAGCCAGATGCTGAAAGACTGTTTTCCACAGTTCAGTGTTAGGACCTTGTGGTGTAAATCCTTGCCCCGTGTTTGGCCATGAGTTTGAGACCTCACTCCTGACTAAAATAGTGCACACAGAAGAAAGGGAGCAATCTTGTGCTTACTTGGGCTGATTTATAGACTAAACCTAAATTAATTGGATTGCATAGCCAATTTTAAAGAGGGGAAAAATAGGTACTTTGTAACACTTAGTGATTTATATGTTGAGGTAGCACCATCTGCCTTGGCTATCAGAGTGTCTCTCAGCTGCAGTCCTCCCCACAAGTGCTCATTTCTAAGAAAGCGTAAGAAACAAGTAGATTAATTCTAAAAGGAATTGTTAAGCTAATGAGAAGCATACTTAAAATCACTGCTTTATCTGCTTCATCTTCCTTAGTGTTTAAAATAGTCTTCCTATTTTCCTCCGCCTGCATTTATCCTGAAGGATTCAGCCTTCATATGAGGAGTCAGACTCAAGAATAGCTTTTGGAGGCCAGTGGACAGAAATCCCTCCTAATAAACCCCCAGAGCCTTAAGGAATTAGAACAACTTTCATGTATCCTCCTGGATCGCTCTCTGCAATGCTCTGAAAGGAGTCAGAAAGGTGTTGTTCTTTGTGGCCCACGAGGATTTACTCAGAAAAGCAACAACAGGGGAACTGCACTTGTAAAATGAAAAGGCCCATCAAGCAATAGCCATCGGTTGTAAATTTGCTGTTGACTCTTTTTTGATAAGACATGTCGACTTTTTGCTTTCTATGTAGAAAATATCTACATTCATGGAAATTTTTGACTAAATTCCAAAAGAAATTTTATGCTGAAAATCTATTTTTTATACTATTAGAGGGGGTTATTGATCAAAAGTCATTATTTTCTACTGGAAGCTTGTCAGGAATAACGACCTGTCCTTGACATTTTCAGGAAGGGGAAAAGCACAAATGATTTTGCTAGTTGCTTTAATAAGCTTCTAATATTTTCCTGGTGTATTCAGTACTTTTTGGCTTTTACATTTTTATTGTGACCCTGAAATTTGGGGTGGGAGGGAAGAACTAGGTACTGACATAGCTGGAAGAGAACATGCCAACTAACCACCATCAGGGACTTCTAGGAGACAACGGAGCTCAGTTTTTGTTAACTATATACTATAGTCTTAAACTAAACCAAACGTTGCCCCATCATTCCAAACTATCTCATATTTGTGTCCTTTTATTGCTCGATATCCATTTCTCAAGTGTTTAATGAGTTCTGCCAAATAATCAGACGTAAGTTTATCTCCAGCCATGTTTTGATTAATTTAGGGTGCTAAAACAGGAAAGGAAATTTATATGGGCCAAAAAAATTAAATGTGAAAGGAAATGAAGACCCCTGAGGTCTTGGAATCACCACCCTGTGATTAGACTGTTTTGCCTTCTTTATTTTTTAATAAAAGTTCTGCAGAGGCAAAAGGCTGAAGGTGAAAACCATCAATGAATTTCCCCAGCTTTCTCTGTGAGAGCCAGAGGAGACAGACTGCTGGTATCACAAGGCGTGTATTATTTAATATGGCTCTTAAAGCCTCTGCTCCAGGAGTCACTGCAGGGTCTACCTTAGCCTACTTGTCCATATTATTTACCCTTAAATTCAAGAAACCTTACTCCTAAATTTTTAATCATTTAAATCTGAATCGATATCCCCAGAAGAACCCGAACACTCTAAGTACGTATTGCACTGATAGCTCTTCCAACTTTTTAACTGTTTTTAATTAGTAGCACTCCATTCACTCTAATAGAAACGTGCTCATTAAAAAAGTGTTCACATCAAACAAACGAACACACAAGCCCCCTGAAACCCACCAGCAAACCAGAGGTTTGTCCGTTCTCACCACCAGCCCAGGCTGGTCAGTCTTTTTTCAACAGCCTGAGAGAAGATGAACTTAGTAGAACGCATGGGAGCTGACAGCTTCGGATCCTGGTGGGCCAAAGTGCAGGGAAATGAACTGGAAAACTGAGGACACCCATAAGGAACAGTCTGGTGGGTCCCTCCCGATTTACTTCGAGGAAAGCTTGGCTCAAGTGGCCATAACCTTACTAAGTATAAACTGAGATGCATTCTGTGGAGTGCTTCCAATTGATCTCAGACGAGGGCCTGCCCAGAAATGCTGGTTTGAGAAGGGCGTGTAACACGGTGTGATTTTCAGGACTGTGCTCCAGATGAGGAAGACTGAGTATCTTGTTGTCTTTTCCAATGTATTGATTTCGTAGCAGTGTAACTCCATTAACTGCAGCAACTGTGCACTGCTCTCTCACTGCCTGAACGCCGTGTTGCTGCTTAAGCAGGCACGTGTAGCTGGCGGTGATTCCAGCCGTGTGGTTTGGGAAGCTGCAGGACTTGGCCCTGGGGTCATACAGGGTGCTGTGCTGCAAGAGCTAACCACGGAGTAGCGCAGTAGCAAATTCACTGCAACTCAACCCGATGCCTGCGATGCATCACGTGGGCTTTCCACCAAGCTCAGCTTCTGCGTGGTGGCACAAAAGTGCTGCCAGTACATGCTGTCCTGAGCTTTGCTTTGGTGGAAACAACATTTATCTGTTAGTAGTTACTCTGTGTCAGTAGGCAAACAGTCCTCATCTTTTCATTCTCATATTGCTAAAAATACCTGGAAGATAATTGCTGTTGTTCTAGCCAGTGATTCTAGCGTTACATTAATTACATGCAAAGTTGAGTAACACCATCTCTGGTGTTATCACTGGTGTTATCTCTGGTGTTTACATTATAACACTGTGTTACCAGTTGGTTTTATCGTTGTCACTCTTCAGCTCTTTGGAAGCAAAAGCTAAACCCAGCTGCGTTGTTTATGAGATTAGAGAAAGATACATTTTTGTTGTTGCTAAAGTTAAAAATATTTTTTGAATTATGCTTTGGACAAACACTTGAAATCTGATGTGGAAGTAGAAGTTGTTCCGATATCAGAGAGAGATCTCTTGGCATCCCTATTAAATTTTTCCCAACTCTGGCCAAGCTGTATGGCTCTCTAAAGAGTTTAGTTCACAGATGTTTAGTGGAGGCTTGTTAGAGTTTGGCAGCTAAATTCTCTGAAGTTTCCTTCTGAACTGTACAAATTCAGTTTTCTCGTAATTCCTTTTCTTTGCTGCCAGTGCTGTCTCTGAAGTACATAGGCAAGAGAAATAAAAGGAAGAAGCACCTGATGGGAATTTCAATGGAGAAAATGGGAGGAAAGTAGAACGCAGAGGTAGCAGGAAACAGAAAATGGTCTGAGTGGAAGCTACCGGATGCTGTTCTCACATACCTGTTGTGAAGACAAACTTTACCCTACGTGAAACACTTGGACACTATGCCAATAGGGCCATAGGAGTGCCTGTAAGGAAATGAGTAATCCTGTATGAAATGCAGTGTTTAAGGGCCATGTATAAGATAAATCTTGGGCTGCATTTTGAATGGAAGAATAGAAATTTGAATAACTGCTGGTTTTCTGAATGAGTGAGTGCTTCTACAGACAGCTATCTCCTTGACAACCCTAATTCTTTCCTCAAGCTGTTTTTTACCTCGCGAGGAATGAGGCAGTGGTTTGGTGGGAAAAAGTTGTGCATGATCATGTAATGAAAGCCTGTATCGTGAAGTGCACTCAGAAAAGAGAGGCTGAATGAAGTTTGTACAGGCAATCTTAATTTTGGCATTTCCTAGCTTTTGAATTCTTGGCGTTGCATTGTCAATGTTATTTTAATGCAGTTTTTGTAGGTCATAATTAAAAGTGATGCCTTCGGAGCCTGTACTTCATCCTTAGCTCCAGTGAAGCATTCCTAATCTTTATCTGAATGAGCCTAAGGGGGCTTGTTTGTCAGGCTTCGAGGCAGTGACAAATCACTCACAGCAGCCTTTTAGAAAACAAACCTCATGCCAAGTTTACAGATGATCTTCCGAGAATGCACGTTTTGCATCTTGCCCCTGCAGCCATGTGGACAACTGCTTACAGGCTCAAAGACATTTGCCTGCAGAGCTCTAGAAGCAAGATGAGCTACAGAGAGGTAGCTGGAATGGCCATGTGGATTTGAGTGGCTTTCTTCTGGCAACTGCATTTGCATTTAATGCTTGGAATATTATGAAAGACCACGTCCCATTTCCCTCATAGTAAAAGTGACCAGTCCCTTGGTGGGTTCAGTGGGAATGCTAATGAGCGTCCTGGCTCAGAGAATCTTGCCTTCTGTAAGATAGATAAGCATGTTCTTATCATTCTTATTTCATTAAGGACATAGTTAACTCCACCAACTTAATGAGGAACATACATCTTTAAAGGTAACCACACACTTACATGCTCTGTTGAAAAGGGATTGATTTAAACCTGATACAACTTTGTAACTCATCCTGTTGAGTAAGTACCCATTCAAATTCCTTGCTTAACTAAAGGGCTGGTTTACACCTTCTAGACATTGCTTTAAGCAGAAGCGTGGAGCTGTACTGCTTCTTACAGAATTGTGGTAGCAAAATAGGACTGAAAAACACCTAGAGAAGTTCTTGATTGCAAGGGTGCTCAGCCTGTGATCAATAGGCTGTGTGTTGCTCGCTCAAAGTATTAAACCACTTTGCAACCTGCTCCTTCTTTACAAGTGGCAACTCAGGACCACATAAGCATGGACTGTTGGCTTTGGAGCTGTTTGAGTGGTGGAAATTCTGGGATCAGGACCCCTGTTTTCCTTGTGGGGTTCCTGGACTTGCATTCCATGAGGTGCAAGGTGCCAGAAGTGAGCTCCCATGAAGAATATCAGCGAGGTGTAGGCTGCCACCGCTGGAGCAGTCCCTCTTGCTTGCAGTCTGCGTCCTCCTGTTTCTCCCTCTGAAAAGAAGGTGGCAACTGGGAACAGGCTGTTTAATCTGATCAAGCAGCACATCCATGACTTTGGTTTTTCCAAACTTAAGCTGGGATACTTAGCGGCTTTCCTGCATGTGTCTGCATGCATGGAAAACTCCAAGACCCTGGGAAGTGCTGTTCCTGCTGTTTGGGCACCCCAGACCTTGTAGAAAGACAGGAAAAAATGATCTGGCCAGCCAGAATGTCTGAGTACTACTCACCCAGTATTCTGTATCTATCTTTCTCCTGACAGTTTTGTGCTTATATTTTTTTCTGTAATTTAAAAATAATTATTGCATTATTATTTTTTAATAGTGTTTGAGAACAAAGATATGAAATTTTCCTCCTGTCTATAAACACTCGCTGGTGCATTGTATCAAGGGTAGCAAACACAGTATTACTGTGTATGTTCTGAGTATCACTGCAGAGGCACGTTTGGCCAACAGACTGTGAATCCTCATGGGAAGTGGCACAAGGGTTTTCCAAACCTCAGGATTATATATTGAAAATAATTGTCTGGAAGGTAACATTCTCCTGGAATGGACTAATAGCCTGTCAGGTTTCATGTTTCCTGAAGTCACTTTTGAATGCATAAAATGTCCTGAAATACTCCGATCCAAAATTGGTCCTCAAAAATGTCAACTCATGGGATGGAGCTTTTCACTCCAGGTTTTTACCTGAGGCTGGCTTTGCTTTGCCTTTTGGATCACCTGGGTGAATCAGGTGAGCAGGCTTTTGTTGTAGGGGTCAGTTTGTGTTTACTCTGTCAACAGAAACTCGGTGAAAACCTTTAGTGAGAGTGTTCATAGCATAAGTGTCCAGCTGCTAAAATACAGATGTTGTGCAGCTAAACTGGATTGATCCAGAATGGTATTTCACTGGCAGGCTTTAGCATTCCTAATGCAAAGCGAGCCCTCCTAGCAGGGCCTCTTACACTGTAGGTTTTGTACTTTAATGAGGTAGATATTTAATCAATTTTAGGGTATACTGGTATCTGCATTTTGCATATGTTTCAAATAACAATGAAATTTATACACAGATGAAGTAATTGAAGCATAGTCTGATTTCAGAAGGGCACGCAGTCCTCGCTACAGTGTAATTCGAAGAGATTGGGGATCAATCAAAGTGTTTTAAAATTAAGAGTTTTCTGCAGCTGGGACACTCCCAAGTCGAGCTACTTTGGTTTCAGTTTATAGCTCAACTTTTTCCCCCAAGTCAAATGGTTTATTGTACCCAGGATTTTTTAACTGTCACATCTGAAAATAAAAAGTACCTTTAAAAACCTGATATTCTGTAGAGATCTAAGCCCACATTGAGCCGTGTGACCCAAACATACCCTGAGCTTTAATGGCAAGAAGTTTAAAATTTAAATCCAAGTCCACATTTCACAGAAGTTCCTATCCTTGTATGTCAGATTTGAATGCAATATTCAGCTAAAGTACCCTGGAATTTGCCTTTACTTATCCGCCCTCACACGAGTTACAGCTCTGGCAATTATTTATTGCCTCTAAGCATGATGTTAGCTATTGTTTAGCAAATAACCCTCATCCTTATGGTGGTCCATACCACACCATTTGGTTTATATCTCTATCTGAAGTATTTGAAATTCAGGTATGGATTGTTGGGCAGGCACCATTACCAGATTTTCACAGTGTTGCTTTACAAATCCTCTTCCTTTTGTATTTTCCAACTTTCTCTGCTAGGGGTGTATTATTAAGTTATTCTCTGAGGTCCAGTTTCCGATACGTTTTCTTGCAGTAAGTAACACCATGTTTTGTGGGGAGTTCCCCGTGGGATAGGAGCTATTCATTCTGGGGATAAAAGAAGCAGACTTTGGCCATCAAGATCTGATCCAATACGCACAGAGTACAGTGGAGGTCTCTCATTGCTCAGCAGGGCTTTGTATGTGGTTGAAGAATAGGACGATCGAGTTGTCAGGGGTAAGATCTAAGACAAATTGCATTTATCTGCAATTAAACAGTTTGTTGAACTGTATCTGAGAATGACATAGATTGTTTCCGTGCTGGATTCTGAATTTTGTGGTTGATAATTAACGTAGAGCCTTTCTACTAACAAAGAGCCTCATCTGGCTGAAGGAGGAGTCTTAAATGCCCTGTGCTGATATTCATAGGTGGCTTTCATGAAAAGATTCCAGTAGCCCAATAGAGGTCAATACTCCAGACTCATTTTCTGACTCATTTTATTGCTTTTATTAATAGGTACATGTAAAGGATATTTTATTTATAGCTAAAAAAAAAGGCAATAAAAGCATCAAACTCTTGTTAAGCAGTGTTTCATTAGGAAAGTCTTAAAATAAGCTATCTTTTCAGAATCTCTTTCAGAGTATGCTGCTGAACTGAGTCTTGTTAGATAAAGGATGCACATGTTCAAAATTCCTTCAAAAAGAGTTTATTTTAGGATGATATGTGCACTTCAGAAAGGAATTCTGATATATTTAGATCTTGATTAGAAGTAAGAATAAATATCAGGCTCTGTAACGGGACATGGCAGCTGGCAGCTAGTGTGACACTCTGTGCTTATCACTATTTCTTTCTTTCCCCAGAGTTATTATTTATTTAGTTTTTCCCCCATCAGTGGGAGCTCACAGTGCACCACCCAGGTTACACCGCGGAGCAGGTGCGAGCCAGGCTGGCGGTGGGGTGAGTGGCTTTGCACCATGCTCGTGTTCCCCCCCTTCTGATCCCCAGCAGTTGTATTCAGAGCTGTGGTGGTCCTGCACCCTCTGCTGTCTGCTCACAACAGATTTTTTTTTATTATTATTATTTTTTGAGCCCTTCTCTGCTGCTGGAATAGCACAAAGGGACTGGTGTAAGGGGTGGAATGGGGACTGCTCCTCTCTGGATACATTCACTAAACCCTCCCGTTCCTGATGTGCTGGTGCTCGTAGCTTAGAAGTACTTGCCATGAGCAAAATTAGAATTTTAAAATGCTATTTCCAGGATAAATTACAGTGTAGTTAAGCAGGGAAAAACTCCAAAAAAACCCACAACAAAATATTTAGCTAAATAAATATTTTGAAAAGTTATCTGAATTGTCCCCTTTTGTGCAGCATTAATGCAGTGAACGTGAAAACAAATTACAGAGTCCATTCAAGTTTAAAAAGAAAAAGAGAAAAAATTTTACTCATGCAATATCTGATGGCAGCTACTGATCATGTATGTGAGGAAGACCAAGGTTAGGAATGTAGCGTGCTTTAGAACAGAAGATTCTCTGTGTTTTGTCTTTTATGTCAAAAAATGAAAATAGAATTTTGTGGTTAGAATATGCCTTTAAGTGCATAGATAAGAGCCCAAGTAAATACCAGCACTCCTCCGTTCCTGAGGGAAGTTGGTGGCCTGCCCATATAATTTGCTGATAAAGTCCCATCTGTTAAAACAAAGTACTGCAGCACTAGTAATAAATTTCAGGCATAGACCATGAGAGGTTATTTTTGCATGACAGTCTTTGCCGAGCTTTATTTTAAACCAGAAAAAAACCTATTTGAAACTGAAATAAAGATTATAACATTGGCTTTAAGTTAGCTTTAGGCTTTTATGGGGCAAATGAGAAATCCTGCTCCACTTTCTTTCCCCGGTAAACAGCATCGCCTGATAAACTGTTCAGAGAATAAAGTCATAAGGAAAACTCTGCTTCACAAATGACATACGTAGAAAAACAGCAGATGTCTGATGAAGTAAAGAGCCGACTTATTGCCAAGTCTTTGGAAAACAAAATTAATTTCCTTTCCTCTTTGATAATGATGATGTAATGGAGTTGCTAGGAAGAGCCTGCCACGCTCGTGGAGTTATTAAAGAAGAAATGTTAGACATGCAGCAGGTCAGAAATATGAGTTTACTTACCAGTGGTATTTCCATGACAATATTTATAAATGTGGAGGAGAAAGAAAGACGATAGTGGTGTGGAATGGAGCTTTTTGTCTTATTTGGAGCATGAGAAATCTGTAATGAAACAAAACTTGTGAGTGTCCTCTTAACGAGTTCAGAATTCTGGTTCTTCAGTACAACGAAGAAAACTCTTTTTGGTAGGCAACTTTTTTTCTGTTGAGATCTTACTTCAAGGAAAACTTTATTTTTTTTTAATTTCACTCCAGAAAAAAAAATTTTTGCCTTCTCTTTTTCCCTGGTGAGGGTTGAGCCAGGTGAGGACAGTGGCTGAATAGACACGGCTGTTTTATTGAGTAGGAAACCTCTCAACAACAAAAAGAGCGTGTTTTTTCTAATTTTCAAGCCCTTAATTTTGCTCTTTTGATTGTAACAAAATGGTGCGGCGAGTAGATGCGCTGATCTATGGATTTACAGTATCTCCTGTGGTCACTAGATGGCCCTGCATGCTGGGGGAGTGACTGCCGGGGTGCGGTTCCTGGTAAACAAAGGTAAAGCTAAAACTGAAGCTGAGATTCCTGGAGGGTATGTAGGAAGCTGTCCTGTTTAAGGATATTTTGTGATCTTTGTGGGCACTTAAATGGTGGGGAGGTTAGTGCTGGAATGTACTGTAATTTTACCCCAGGTACAGAATGAAAGCAGAAACTTTTGAGGAGCTACTTAGTGGAATGGTTGAAGCAGTCAGACATGATTTGGCAAAGCATTGGTGACTCAGTCTCCTCCCTGGTGATAAATATTACAGTATATAGAGGTGGCATTGTCCACCTGGATTTCTCCAAGGCTTTTGATATGGTTTCCCACCACCTCCTCCTAGAGAAACTGATGCATTACCATCTGTGGTGGATGGGGAACCAGCTGACAGGCTGCACCCAGAGCGTGGTGGTACATTGTCAAACTGGCAACCTGTCACAAGTGGGGTCCCCCAGGGATTGATGTTGGGCCAAGCACTGTTTAGTATCTTCATAAATGATCTGGATGATCGGATCAGGTGTATCCTGATGAAGTTTGCAGATGATACCAAACTGAGTGGCGAAGTGGGCACTTCAGAAGGGGGAGCCATTCTGCAGGATGACCTGCATAGGCTGGAAGAGTAGGCTAACAAGAACCTTGTGAAGTTCAGCCAAGACAAATGTAAGGTCTTGCACTTGGGAAAATATAATCCAGGAGTGCAGCACAGGCTGGGATCCATCTGGTTGGGGAGCAGCTCTGTGGAAAGGGATCTGGGGTCTTGGTGGACAACAAGATCAAGGAGTGAACAGTATGCTGCTGAGGCAAAGGAAGCCAACAGCATGCTGAGTTGCATCAGCAAGGGCATCAGCAGCAGAGATAAAGAAGACATTATCTCACCCTACTCTGTGCTTCTCAGGCCACACCTGGAATACTGTGCTCACTTTGGTCCGCGTTGTACAAAAAAGATGTGAACAGGCTGGAGAGGGTCCAGAGAAAAGCCATGAAGATGATCCAAGGACTGGAAGCCTGCCATGTGAGGAAAAGCTGAGGGAAGTGGATTTGTTCAGCCTTGAGAAAAGAAGACTCAGGAGAAACCTCATCACCATGTTCCAGTATTTAAACAGCGGCTACAAAGAGATGGAGACTCCCTTTTTACAAGGAGTCACATGGAAAAGAGGAGGGGTAATGAGTACAAGTTACTCCTGGGGAGATTCCGATTGGACACAAGAGGAAAATTTTTCATAGTGAGAACAATCAGCCATTGGAATAATCTCCAAAGGGAAGTGATGGATTCCCCAACACTGGACAGTTTTAAGATTCCACTGGACAGGGTGCTGGGCCATCTTGTCTAGACCGTGCTTTTGCCAAGAAAGGTTGGCCCAGGTGATCCTTGAGGTCCCTTCCAACCCAGAATCCTATGCTTTGATGACTCCGTGCCTTAACTTTAGAAATGGGTTTTCTTCACCATTAAAGATTTGACAGAGAGTGCAAATCACAAATACAGAAAGTGGAGCAAAATGCTGCAGAAGTGATTGTGGTTTCCGATTAACAGTGAAAAATAGCACCAGAATTTAGTGTAAAATAGCAAACATAACTCTCAAGAGAAAAAGAATGTGAGAGAAAGAGTTACCTTCAGCTGAAATCTATGCATGGGGACTACTAAACTGCTTTTATTGTTGCAATTTTGGTTTTTGCATATATGGCTACAAGTTTATGGACATTTACTTGAGACTGCCCCATTCCCTATTTGACTTGCCACGGGTTGTTATAAAAATAAAATTATTTTGGGTTTTTTGAACACCTACAAAATTGTTATGGTTATTAAAACACACACAGGCTGGTAGACTGTGTGTTTATCAAGCTTGGATACTCGGCCATATAGAGCCCACCTGCCAATGAATATTTCACTCCAAAAGAACCAGTTAAAGTTCAACAAATTAATTTTGCAGTGGGTTGCTCGTGCAGAGGTGAGATCTGCAAGTATGCCATCAAAATGTTGAGAGCAATCTTAGTTTGCTTCACTAAACTGGGTTTCAGGAGTTGATGTTGCAGCCTCAAGCAAGCACCCTGTCCTGGAAAGCTGCTTTTCTGCCCATGGAATCTCCAAACTCTTTTGGAAATGAACAGTTGAAGGTTCTCTGTCATGTACCTGATGAGTCCAAACCTCTCTGTCCCCCCCACCTTCCCTCCTACAAATACTGTCCCAGGGATGAAAGAATTCAAAAGAATGATTTCTATTTTGGCATATTTGTTTAGATTGGGGGAACCTTGGCTGTGCAGCTGGAAGGATGGCTCATAAAATAGAACTGATCCTTCAAAATCCTTGCATCTAGTGCAGGTTCATTCTAATTTCGACTGGATAACTAATTGTTTTAGTGTGCTAATGGGCTGTTGTGCATATGTGGAAGCCATTTACTGCATGCCCTAGATGGAAACAGGCTCGTATTTCAACTCTGAATATTTAACACTTAATAAGGTAGCCACCTGCTTTTAAAGTTATTCCAACGTATTTGAATGGCCTTTAGTGCTCGTTGTGAATACCAGGATTATTTTTGATGTCCTGTAGTGAAACAAATAACCAAACCAATTGAAACACTAAATAAATAAAAAAATCTATCCCCTCTATTTTTCAGAAATTCAAACAACTTTATAATAGCACCTTATAAATCACGTAGAAGGAGTTCTGTAACTTTAAAAGCCAGGCTTGCATAGAGTGCATGTTTGTTCTTCTCAACGTGACGCAGTGAAACCACGGAGTGCATAGCAGGGTGGGGGCAGGTGCTGAGCTCTGATCACCACCCAGCACTGCCTGCTCTCTCCAACCCCGGCCAAAGCTGTCTGGAGCATTCCTCTCCAAACCTCAAACCGGGACAAACGATTCTTTGCATCTGTTCCACTTTGCCCCCCGATTTTGTCATGGCTCGTGAACCTGCATCTGGGGAGTATGAAGTACAAGCCAGAAGTTGACAGGGAGGTATTTCAAACGTGGCTTGGAGCCATGTGCTTACTCCTCACTTCAGAGCAGGCTGCTCAGGACTTCAAACAGCTCGAGAAGTTGTCTGATTTACAAGGGTTGGCATTGCTGCAGGGACAGAGTTAGGACTGTGTGGTGGTTTGTGGGGGGAAGTGTTACCTTAATTCAGCATTTCCCGTTGCCCTGGTTGTTGCTGTTTGATTTTGATGATGACTCTACAGGACAAGAACATGATTAATACCATATTATCGAGCTCCAAGATGCCAACGTTTTCTGTGCAGTGCCAGCACATGCCTCTGGGAATAGCCACCCTACTGCCATTCTGCAGGGCAATCAGCTTGCCAGGTTAGCACTCTGGTGTCCACTTAACTGCATCACTTTTGGGGCTTATCTGCCAAAAAAATAATAACACTTTCTTTCAGTTTTGAAGCATGGTAGTGCATTGATTGTGGAAATGAGGAGAGAGAAGTTGATGGAGGGCAACTCCCTTTGGTTTGCTCTTCACTGGGTGGGTTGAGCTGTGCATTGTTCCTATGGAAGGAAAGGTTTAGGGTGGGCTTAGGCAGGAAGGTGGAAATGCTTGTGGCAGCTATAATGTGACAGACAATGTTTCACTGCCTGGCAGCTCCATTTCCAGAGCAATAATCTTTGTTTTAATGTCAGCCATTACAGTATCCTTGAGAAGGGAGCTCTGGAGGAGTCTTTGAGACCATTTCTCTTTGTGCCATTTGGTTTCTTGAAAATAAAGGTGAGGTCTTAAAAGAGTATTTTATGGTTAGCCAGTGTAATAGCAAGGAAACAATCTGCCTGCAGTTACTGTGGGTAGGAGGGCGTGCTGCAACTGTTGGTACCAGCTGGGGGTTTCTTGGTGTCTTCTCAGTGTGCCAATGGAGCATAGTGGCACAGCCGGGTGGGAAGTGAGGAAGGTGTTATCCCTGCGGCCAGCTCATTGCATGGATGTACTGCAGACTTTTGGCATGTCAGAAAGCATTTCTCACAGATGTTGCTGTATGAGAGCACAGGATCAATAAGAAGTCAAGAAAGCTTCCAGAACGTGGATTCTCTTGATAATCTGTGAGCATGTGTCCTCACTCGGAGGGAACCGCAACGCTCCTCGGAGCATTTCCCCCTGCCCACAAGCCTAACCTCTGTCCTGCTGTGTCTTCACTCCAGCCAGCTCCTGCTCTTCCACGTGCTAATCTTGGCGGGACACTGGGACAACTGAATGTCTGTTGTATGATCCCGGGTTGTAAACAACAGACAAAGTTATGTGTCATCTCCAAGCTCTCTAATCCAAACAGTGGCGTGAGCGCCTGTGCACCGTTGGGAGCATTTCTGTAGCGTGTTAGGCATGCAAGGGGGACAAAGGGTGGTCAGCGTGCCAGATCTCTCTGGCATAGGCAAGGCTCAGACACGTGCGTTGGACAAAAGCAGAGCAATAGAGGCAGAAGTACTTAGTAAAGCAGCTTGAGTAGTTTCAGCCACTGGTAGTTTCTTTCGATGGAGATAAGTAAAGAGAATATCATTTTTTAAGAGAATGGTTCCCATTTGGGGGAGCTGGAGAGTGTCAGGAGAGGCTGGCTGCAGGGAGGGACTGCCAGGAGCCATGGACAAGGTTAGCAGGAAAAGACTGGTTTGCTGCTTTGTGCTGTTCTTTTGTTTCAATCTGCTCTTTTTGTATAAAACTCAGGATTTTTGTGAAAAAAAATAATTTTTGTGATGTTGGAACTTGTTATCCACTTCTGGAGTGAACCAGGGCTCTTCTGAAGCAGATGAGTTCTGTCAACTCGTGGGTTGTATTTAGCCTTCTTACCCTTACAATGGAAAAGGTTGGAATCTGTGTTTTGTACAGCAGACATTACTAAAACAAGGAGAAAACTTGGTTCTTTTCCTGGGTTTTGGAAGAAATCCGATACAAAATATTTAGGAATTTATTTCACCACCATGCCTTTCTTTAACCATCTGTAAAATGGGAATAATGATACCGGCTATGTTGTGTCAGGTGTTTGAGGATGTGTAGGACAAAGGAGCCAGGGAATGAGTCAGAAGCCCAGTATTGGAGTATCTTTCAAAACCCTTAATCTGACAAAATCCTGGCTGTACAAGGGCCCATCGTCCTCTTACATTCCCAGTGTCAACCTCGTGCAGAATTATCCGGAATTCTGTTTTCCTTGGGAATATGTGCTTTGTTATAAACTAGCAAAATACCAGCAATGGCCTGAAAGCATCTCCACCAGACAGAGCTTTTTTCTATGAAGGACAAAGAATGTACAGATTCTGTAGCATTAGCCATCACTTATTATATTTTTAAACAACTCATCCCTGTCTGCAACAGGGAACAAATTATCTTGAGCTGCATGACAGTTTACATATTTTCAGTATATCCATCTTTCCAGAGAAGACATCGTGAGCTTTTAAAGCAAGATCATCCAACATGTTGTTGCAGTCTTCCATAGTCCTCGTGTGCCCTGTTTTCACACACCAGTTATCATCTCCCTCTTCTCTGTGGGTCCTGCAGAAGGCTCAAAGCAAACCTCCTGTGGGGCAGCGAAAGGTTCTGTGTGGGCTCAGCAAGCAGTGGGAGGACAGGTGAGCTGGTACCCTGCTACTCGCCTGTATTGGTGGCAGAATTCCTCACTACATGAGCATCCAAAAAGCCAACAATCAGAGCTGGTTGGAGGGATGTGGTGCCCTCAGAGACACACATCACATACCTCATACCTCCCTGTGTCCTCGCTGTATCCCCTCCGTGTTCTCTGAACACCAGAGGAGAGAACTCTAAGTGATGTGCTGCATGTGCATTGCACAGGCTCTCGGTGCAGGAATGCTGACACAAACAAAAAGGAGATAACTTGGAAATTCTATTGCTCCGTTTATGTTATTATTGTAGTTAATGGTCTGTCAGCATTTCCATTATAAATCCCTATTTTCAGGGGTTTATAACTCAGCCGTAAAAATTCTCTCCAGGCTGAATTTGGCATGTGTGTTTTCAGCCTGAGAGCACATGTGTTGTTTTTTTTAACAAGTTTTTTTTTTTTTTTTTAAAAAAATGGAACTGCATTCACAATTTTTAAGATATAGAATTGCCAAAAAGAAAAAAGAAAAAAAAAAAGCCAACAAAAAAATAGGTGATTGGTTACAGATGCTTTCTTTGCACTCATATAACTCAAAAATTGCTGAGTTATTTCAGCTGTAATTGTGGGTATGTGTAAGGTTAAAATGGTGGATTTAGTACTACTCCTTTCTTTATGGTGTTGGTATCTGACAAGCAAATAGAAAACAGACCCCAGTACTGTGTACACTCACGTATAAGCTGACCCATGTGTAAACTGACTTCCCAAACCTGCCCCACGCTCCCCTCGCCTAGGCCAGATTGTTCCAGTGTCAGCAAGGGTGGGGATTCAGGGAGAGCAGGGACAACATTTTAGATTTGGGTGAGTTTCTTTTCCTTTATTCTGTTGCTTCCAATAGGCCTGGGCTGGTCCCCAGTCGCAGAATCCACCTCAGCCAGGTGGTGTTATGGATAAAAAGCTACAATAGACACATGCTCCCACACGCTTTGAGTCTCAGCTTTGTCCACCTTGTTTACAGAGGGGCTGCCCTCTGTCTGAAACCCACTGGGGAGAAGTTTACTCAAAGATGAGTGTAAACCACATGTTTTACACTGAAGCATCTGAAAGGAAAAGAGAGGAGGGGGAAGGCCAAGAGATGATGTCTGAATTCTTTGCTGTCTGCACACACAGACTTTTCCTTCTCATCTCCCCCCAGTACCTCCAATTCCCCAGTTATGCTCATGCACCAGTGCTAGAACAGAAAAAGGTGACCAGCATTCACACATTCACACAAAATCTTATTTCAGAACCTCATTTCCTTCCATTCATTTGCTTCCAAATGAATTAAAATTGCTTCCAAATTCATTTGCTTCCAAATGAATGGATGAACTCAAAAATTGACTCCCAAAGCAGACTGTGATAAAGTCTATAGATTTAATATTCTTGCTTGCACATACAATGTGTAACATTTTATTGTGCATAAGAACAGAACATTGGGTATATTCCCAAGAACAAACACTTTCTTTCACACTAAGAGAAAGCATGCAAGAAACTGTACCAATCCTATGCCACAGTGAGTTCTGCTGCTATTGTGCTTCACATTGTATAAGTGCTGCTATCTAGAAAAGTGTGTAAAATTATCCTTGTGGAAAAGTATAATCTGATCTGATTTCTTTGCATCTTATCAGCTATATCTTTTTGTAAGTATTCGATTCTTTGAATTTTTGCTCTCCATATTGAATTTTTTCCGTGATGTTTTTAACATCCCATGATATATAACATCCCATCATATTTTAAACATTCCTTTACATCAGTATGAAAGGTCGTGTACTTGGGCTGTTTCTCATTTCACGAACATCTGGGCTTATGAGATTAACAGAACACTATACCATTGCCTTCTTTTTAGTCTCTTTTATTAATAACTTGTGAATAACACTTGTCTTCTACCATGTGGATTATACTTCTGTTGGGGCAATTTCCTCCATATAATAATGGCTGCTACTTAACCCCTTACTCACGACTGCTGCTGTTGCCTGCTCCAGTACATGTCTTTATATGTTCAAATGTATAGTCCTGTATGTTTTTTGTGGGATGGAACAGTTCATTTGCCTAAACATCAGCACCTAGCACCATGTTACATGTTGTACAGGATCCCACCTGGTCTCCAGCTGTTGCTCTGGAGAACGCACAGGGTCTCCTGTAGGTCCTCTGCTACATCTACCAGTGCTGTGCAGATGGCTCTGATGCCCTAAGGTATTTTCAGTGTCATTAGATGCCCATGTTTACATTATTTCTGTATTTGTGATGAGCACAGCCAGGAATTGGGGTCCTCCCACAGTGCAACGGGAGTGCCACATGATTTCTGGTTAGCAAAACCATGAAACAGGAACAAAGGTAATTCAAAATGTGCACCAGTGAAGGCTTTACCTGAACACATGGTGGGTTTATATCCTGCACAGACCACACAGGTAGCTTGGTTACAGCCAGCCATATGGGATGTGGAAGGTGATCTGAAATAAAGGCCAAAAGGAGCTTTTCTGTGCATAGATACGTGATCATTTTTGAGTTCTGGAGGAGCTAACATTGATTTTTTTTTGATGACCCTAGCAATGGTGTAAACCTCTCATTGCTTGTTGTGTGAGGTGTGAGATAACAGGTTGGAAAGCCCTCGCTGCTGTGGGAGTGAATGATCTTCATCCAGAGATCTGGGCAGGTTGGCAGCAGGGAAAGGAGAGAGAAAGAAGATGTGGAAGATGGATCTGAAAAAAGGTTGGTTGATAGAAGGGCTGGGGCAGTGCTACCAACTCCATGCTTTGATAGTACAAGACAAGGAAGAGGGACCTTGGAGAAACTCCTGCTTCTGTCTATAATTGGCAGAGTTTTCTGTGCCCCCATAACCCATGCAGCATACTTTTATTTAGGTAGTCTCTTTCCATATGCCTTCTCATTCCTCATTCTCCATTCAGACCCCTATCCTCCTTTCCTCTCTGCAGCCATTTTCCCAGCTCTCGTGTTTACGAACAAATAAGCATTTAGCTCCTAAGAGTCCCCAGGTATATCCTAATTGGAGCATTTGTCTTACAGGAGAGGCACTTATTTTATGTCAAGCAGTAACAACACTCAATGGCCTCGTTGTTTACAGTCTCCTGCAATTCCTCCTGCTTCAGTGCAGCCAGAACTTGGGCAAACTTGTAGAGGATGCACAGCAATCTTTTGTGCACAGAAAATGTATGTTATCTTTTAATGGAGTTTAATTGGCAGAGTGTGGAGAATTTGGTTCTACACCTGAGTACAGAAACACGCTGAACAGTTGGAGATCTACAGACTTGGAGATTAAAATTCTCCGCAGTAGGTTGCCAATCTTTTAAGCCCTTATTTCTTCTCTTTTGTCCGTGTATTTGCCGTGAGTTTTGTGTACTGGATTGTAACTCCCATAGAAATTTCATGGGGTTTGGCCACAAGATGGCATCTGATTTCATAATCTTCTTTTAAAATACCACTCTTTTTTCTGTCTTGATGAAGTAATGCCCAGTTTTCTTGCAGCAAATTATAACCTACTTTCCTTCTGCCTTAAGGAATGCCTTCAGGAGAAAATGCAGTATGATTTTCCATGGCATTCTTGGTTCCTGACAGTTGGAACCCTCAGCAGAGGTGATGGGTGACACTTGCTGTGAATCCTCTGCTCTGTAGCCCCTATCCTCCACCCTTCCAGGGTGGTGCCTCTATGGTGATTGTTGCCTGGTAAATGAGAACTGACACAAGAGCTTCAGCTCATTTCATTTGTGAAGTGATCCAAAGCCCCTTGAAGTTGTTTGAAAAACTCTCATTGGCATAAAGGAAGCTTTGACTGGGCCCCTGCTTACAGAAATATATCCTGCAATTTCTAAATTCTAAGTAAACTACCTAAAGTTATGGGTAACATGTTTCCTTCTTCTTTCTGCTTCGGGGCATCTCACATGTACCTGTACCTGGGGAATGAGGAACAGTCAGATTTGAAGGATGAGGAGGCAATCTAGCAGACCTTTCTCTTGAGCAGAGTGGGAATTCTCCTTCTGTAACTGCAGGAGAAATGGATAACTGAGATTTATCAGGGGATCACACCTACAGCAAACTGCAACAGTTGGTTCTTAGGAGCTTATAGATCAGGAGGTGGAGGAAGGCTCCAGTTGGTCTCTTCTCCCGAATTGCTAATGAGAGGATGAGAGGAAATGGCCTCAAGTTCCATCAGGGGAAGTTTAGGTTGGAGATTAGGAAGAAGTTCTTTCCTGAGAGGGTGGTTGGGCACTGGAATGGGCTGCCCAGGGAGGTGGTGGAGTCACCGTTCCTGGGGGTGTTCAACAAACAGGTTGATGAGGCACTTGAGGCCATGGTCTGATGGTCCAATGGTTAGGAATCTGATGGGATAAAGGTTGGGCTTGATGACCCTGGAGGTCCCTTCCAACCATAATGATTCTATGATTCTATGATTGATGCAGCCCTGGCTCAGAAACTCCCCATCCCTTCCTTGGAGTCCCTGGTGGTGTTCAGTAAGAAGAGCTGTGCTGTATTTGCCCTGTGTCTTACATTCCTCCTTCAATACCTGCTGCTCTCATTCGTCCCCTCCCAGGGACAAGACTCAGCTTGGTAGATTTTACGTTTGACCCAATGGACAGCTACTATGCTCTTTCTTGTGTGGTTAAACTGCTTATCCTGAATCTTAATCGATGGCTGTTACACTGTTTTAATTTTTGGAAGCATGTGTGTGTGTCAAAACCCTCTCCCATTCACAGTCACACAGACAAATCCATAACCTCTCCATCGAACTTCCACAGAAACCATTTTCTCTTGGTTTTGCAGCAGATTATTGAAATAGTAAATGTAGCACCTGTGTCCTTGGCTCATCAAAGGAAGCAATACTAGAAGGTGCCAAATGCACTGTATTTTTTTTAAATAACAGTCCAGCAGGATTGCTCCCGTCCAGCTGGAAAAAGAAGCCTCAGTGACATGGTGTAGCCAGATGGCCTCTGCAGCACACCGGGAAGGGCTGTAGAGACTGCACAGATTAAAAATCTCAGGGTAGGAACCTCTGCCAGCCAGGATGGGAGAGCACCTGGGGATTTCGGGTATGGGTGGAACCAGACAAGAAGTCAGGGACAAGCACAGAGTGAACATGAGACAGCAGACACCAAATAGTTCAGCCTCATTGTTACTGCTGAGCTGATGGATCAAGAAAAAGGGGAGATTTATCCCTGCAGTCTGGTCAGCCTGTGTGGAATGTAGATGAAATGGGAGATGCTCACAAAAAAGAGGTGAGCACCAGGCAAAGCCATAAAGGCTGAAGCAGTGAGAAGGGTTTTTAAACAAGAAGTTCACCAAAAAGTGGAACAATTAATCATGGTCTCTGTATCAATGGGTCTCAGAGTTGGATTTTCTGATTGAAGTTTTTCTGTGCTTGAAGCTCTTTGGGTTCCTGGTGCCTGGTGAGGGCTGAACTTCTCACACAGGGTTTTCCTTGGTGGTGGGATACACTGCTAAGCTCTCTCCTGTTGTGGAGGAGAGGTACCTGCTTTTAAAAAAATTATAAATCTTTAATTTCTCTGAAGCCTCTACCTCTCAATACGGTCACACTGGCTGAAATTGGCCAGTGAGGATGTTTGTGGAGGGGGCAGACAAACACACACTGTGTGAGCAGAAAACAGGACTAAACCCTGTTTTTCAAACGATGTTTTAATACAAACTGTTAACTTTATGAAGTGGTTCTTTCTGTGGATACTTACCCTGGCACCTCAGAGTCTTTGTACCTATAACATTCCTGGGAAGCAAGGAAATCTTGCTGTCTTATTTTTCACTGGAACAACTGGAACACAGAGAAATTTTGACCCAGATGACAAAGTTATTTAAGTATGATTCCTAGTAGTAACTTAAGGCTCTGTAAAAATAGTCCCTGAAGGAGCTGGATCCAAGCAGTTTGCCCAAGAAATTTGGTAGTAGAGCACTGAGGCTTGAATTCTCTCAGCCCAGGTGACCTCTGCTCACCAGGCTGCCTTCCTCTGGATGGAGGCAGATGCTGCACCACGCAGCAGCCTGAGCTGGGGAAGGAGATTGGTGCCAACCTGCCTGTGACAGCTGCCCCCACTGCCTGCCACAGCCACCCCAGCCCTGCCAGCAAGGGTGCTCAGGGCAGTCCTGTCTCAGGCTAAGGGAGCAGGGATAGTTTAAATGATGTAACTAGCAGGGCTTCCTATTTCTGTGTGCAATACAATGCTTCCATGAGCAATTTTCCTAGGAAACTGGCAGGGCTGAAGGCTGTCCCATGTTCCACAGGTACTGCTGGATCCAGGAGGGAATGCTTGTAGAGTAACTTCACACATTTCCATTCTGCCTGAGCTCTCTGTGGTTGAAGAGTCAAGAAAAGCTGCTAGTAGCAGAATTTGCTCTGGAGCTGAGACTTTGCTTGAGGAACTCATTGTTGTGTATTGGTGAAGTGTGTAATTATTTGTCTCTTGGTGCACTTGACGGTAAGAAAGCTTCTCTGTTCTGTGTGAATATTAAAGAGCAGATGTTCAAACAGCTTACTGCTAGTTTAGAGAATATTCCAGCTAACAGTTTTTGAAAACCAAAAGGTAGGAGGTTTTCACACCTCTTACCAAGAGGTGCTGTCTTTGGTATGGAGGAGTTTCGAACTCTTCCACTCCAGGTCTTAAGGAAAGAGATTACTGCCACAGTAAGGAGCTAAGGACAGCTATCCATTGACACCTCCATCTTCAGCTGGTCACATCTGGGTAAGTGAATTATGACTTTTTGCTTTTGCATATGAATCATTAGCTATCGACTGTGGCCAGTAGGAAGAGAGACAGCAATTTTCATACACCTATCCATGTTCTTATAGAGAAAGGGGGTAATATTTTTCTAAAATATACTATGTGAGTGCTGGTGTTGCATCTCTCATCTAAGTATCTCCAGGTTCTCTGCAATTTAATATTAAATTGGTTGTATATTGCATGATAAGACAATTTTAGGAATATGATGGGATAAAGGTTGGACTTGATGACCCTGGAGGTCCCTTCCAACCATAATGATTCTGTGATTCTAATTAAAAGAGTAAGGGGAAATGCTTCCCTTCCCTAAAAGAGTAAGGACATCAGCTTCCATTTCTTTTATGAATCCAAAGACAAGCTCCTATTCCTTTCCTGCTGAGCAATGAGGAATTCCCGTTTTATTCTGATGCACTTGAAACACAAAGTGAAACTGCAGTTTATCCATACTCCTGGTTTTCTGCTAATGTGCTCAAACCAGAATTTATTTGGCAAATATGCTTTCTTCAGCAGCACTGGAGTCTTCATCTAAACAGCCTTTCCCCATCTAAGCAGGACAGTAAGTGGAGAAGGAGGTCATTCCTCTATTAATCTCCTGCATGGCTCAGTAAAAGTTCTGGCAGTCCCCTGTGTGACTCTCCTGAGTCAAATGGGAAAAACTTTTACACCTTCGAGTTCTCACTTCTGTGCTTCAGTCCCAACCCTGAATTTCCTCCTATGTCAGCTGCTGCCTTTATTCCCTTTGATGTACCATTGTGTGATCTGGCGAGATTTGAGCTGCATATTTGTGCTTTGTTGTCTCACCTGCTCTTGTTTTGACAGCTCGAAATGGGCAAATGAGGCAGACAAGCAGCTTTCTGGAAAGGCTCAAGCTTGGGAAACCTGCAGTGCTGCTCAGCAGTAGTCCAGTGGCTGCTGAGCTCCTTGGCAGGGCCACATTTCTGCAGGGTCTAAGAGACTGCTGGGCACTCCGAGGGTACACTGGAAGCACGACAGAGGTCCTGTTTGTCTGTCCAACATTCTTGCTGTGACAGTGACACTTTCTAACTCCAGCATGCTTCATGCCATCCACCCCAAACAAGCTGCTGCAGAAACCTGTAGCTTTTTTTGTTAGGTTTTGTGAAGACAGAGCAAACCCTACTCCCTGTATAAGGCAAAAAGGCTTTTTGAGTGTTGGAGAGGAGTTTGATGCATGGGATAAAACACTGTGTCTCAGTAATGTTAGTTATGGGTCTGTTCAAGGGATGGGGATGCTGGCTCATTGGCACTATTTCTAGATGGAGTATTTTCCACTGAGCCTGTGATTCCAGAGCAGTTTAAGCCAAAATAAATTGCCGTGCTGTAGTCTAGTGCTACCCCTACCATCTACTTGCACATTCCCATCCTCTCCTTTCTGTGCTGGCTCTAGCTGGGAGGAGGCAGTGGGTTTGCAGCACGGCAGGAAGGAGCAGCAGAGAAGCTGTGTTTCTGCAATCCCTCAAGAACCATAAGTCCCCACCTGGCCAAAAATTCTGGGAACTTGTGACCCGCCTGAATCAAATGCACATGTCCAAATAGGAGACCACTCCGTGCTGTTCTGGATTTACATGGGTGGAGAGTAGGGAAGATACTGTTGAATATTTTTCTTAGTTCTACCACTGATTTCCACTCTTTCTGACCTTTGGCAAAACAATTAGAGGACAAAACACATTGGATGGTCTTTAAGGTCCCTTCCAGCCCAAACCATTCTATGATTCTATGATTCTATGAGCTTAATTTGCCAATGTCCAAACTGGACAATGGGGCTATCCATACATTTGATCCCATATGGAACTTGCACACTGCCACTCTGTGTGGGCCAAGACATTTGAGATCAACGCTCCACCTAACTGAGTTGCTGTAATTAGGATTTTGTTAGTTACTTGTATGTAAATATGGAACAAGAAGTCTACTATAAATCAAGAACTCTGGAGAAATGTAACAAAGAATATTTAATTCCTTTCAAATGTAAAAAAGAATATTTAATTCCTCTCACTCTGAGGTTTGTAAATCTTAGTGTCCATATTAGGAAGAAATACTTTTCTGCATTATGTCACCTCTCAGACTATGGCTACTGCCAGTTCTGTCCCCACGTAACAAAATACTGAGATCAAAATAAAAGGTTGCTTACACTTATGTTCACCTTTATTGATTCTTTTCTAAAGAGAGGGGGAAAAAAAACCTGTCAGAGGGAACCCAGAGCATTATCCTGTCTGGTAGTTCAAAAGTGAAGATCCCTGAGATTCAGTATAGAAAAATAAAGTGGTAAGAGGAGCCCAGGCTGAACACCTCTGCTCGTCCCAACTGTTGGGGTTTGTCAAGGACTGAACTGCAGACTTAGCTCCTGAGAAAAGTAGAAAAAGTTACCAGTGATGAACACACTCAGACAAATGGTGGTGTTTCGTGTTTCAGTGTTTCTGTTGTGGCACATGTGCAGTCAGTGGGTTCTCCTCTGTCGGAAGCCCTCTTCCTCCTCTGCAGCTGAGCTGACAGTCCAGGAGTGAACGCGGGAGACCAGGCTGACAAAGAGCTGAGTATTATCCCGAGGATAAATGAGTTAACCCATCGCTGCAAACACTGGGCTGGCGGATTTTAGTGCAATTAGCTCCACAAATACCAAGACATGCAGTCTGCAACCAGACTAAAAGGTCTCCTAAACAATTAGGGGACCACGGCCCCATGGACCCCTGTCATGCACATTAATGTCACTGGCCTTAGCAAAGGGTATGTGTGTGCTTTGATGCCAGGGGAATCCAGAGTTTGATGGCCCCATAAACTTCGTACCATTTTTGGTCCCAACTCCCACGATTCAGTGGCATTTTATTTACTGCACCTAATAACCTTTAGTCAATAAACACGTACAGGTTGGAGAGAGGGTCTAGTGTGGGCTTAATTACCTCAACTCCCTGCTTTCTCTTTTGTTATGTACATCATGGATACTTGACAGCATTAACATTCCTGGAATTGTATCTGCCATCCTTTGTAAAAGGATTGAATACTACGCATTAGTTCGGGCTCGTGGGGCATTTGTGTCTCCAACAACAGCTTAATTATGGACATTGTTTACTAATCAGTATTAAATTGACAGACTATGAGGGCTAATCTGGAGATTAACACAATAGCTTGTTTTCATTTTGTTCTTCTAGCAGTTTATTGAATGCAAGATTTAAAACAAGACCCTTTTGTGAGCCTTTTACCTTCCACATCACGGCTTGTGTGAGTGTAAAGATCTCAATATTCCCTTCCTGTAACTTCAAGTGTGAGCACAAACGTTTTGCTTAATACACAAGAACAATCATAAATAAACCCTGTGCTGTACTGGATCCTGCTGGATGTAAAGGCGATAAAGGGTGGCCTTTCTGTAGGATCAGCACTTCACAAATCTTTAGGCTCATTTAAGCCTTCTGTTTGTTCTGCTTCACAAGCGACACCCAGTATCATCACTCAAATACCAACAGACCCCAGGACCCAAGTAGGAATTTGTTTAGGGAGAAGATCTGATGTGGCTGTGTGCAAAGTTACTCAGTGAAAGCTCCGTGTGCTTCTGGGACATCTGTTTTGCCCATACAAATTATGAAACTCCCTGATAGTTTTGGTTTTCCTAGGGAAGATTTCCATCGTTAGCCGTGAAAGCTTCCCTTAAGCACAGGCAGGTGCCTGTTTGATGAGGAGAAATATGAGGGTTTGGTTAGGGAGGAACATGCATCCATGCACGTTGTGTGTCTGTGAATCTTGTCTGAGTGCAGTGCCTGTGATTTGCAGTACTGACAGTGCTCTGGCATCTCGTGTTTCAAACACACATCTGTATTCAACTCTGATTTTTCAGAGTGCTGAAAAGACCTCGGGTTTTGCAGCCTGGGAAACTTTGCTTATGGATGGGTTGAGCATAAATGAAGGAAAACTCACTTAATAATAATAATGAGATAATACTTTTCTCTTCTCTTGCTTTCTGAAAGAGTGATGTAGCGTAGGAGGAAGCAATGCCACACTGTACTTCACAGCAAGAGTGGATAAAACAACCAGAAACACCCAGAAAGGGCTGTCCCTGCCCTCTGTCCCAGACAAGGCAATTCTCATACTCAGGGTTTAAAGGCAGTGTGGCACTCAGAGTTATGTTATGGAGCAGCAGTCGTTTTCCTTGTGTCAAGAAAAGATGGCAAATGTTTCTTCACTGAAATGCCCAGCAGAGTGTCTCCAAAGTCAGTGCTCTTCTGGTCCCTGCACTCCTCATGCTGGAAGTAATTAGTATAAAAACCCTAATCTTTTTTTGCATCCGAGCCACGCGGTATAATCCAGCCTTTCAGGAGGATAAGTCAGTATTTGTGAGCTCACTTGGATTTAATGTAAACAATAAAGGGCTAATTCAATAAAATGGCTTTGACCCATCAAAATCTACTTTCAGGAGCTGTACTGTAGGCGAGGAGCCCACATGGTGTGTTGTGCATGCAGAAATCTTCAAACCTGCCTGTTGGGAGAACAGCTGACAATGCAGATGGTACCAGCCCTAAGAAGAGCCATGTTAGACATTTTTGCACCTTGCTTTTTGGGGTCACATGCTTTTGTTGTTGGAAAACTTGTTTGTAAAATATGATATGACAGCTCTTTTGATTTACTCCCAGGTCAGAAAAAACAAAGGAAGAAAAGGAAAAGAAAAACACAGAGACAAGTAGCTGAGACCAAAAAAGTAACTGTTCTTTTTATTTTCTTTTTAGTTTTTATGTTTTTCTTCTTCAGAAGAGTGTAGTTGTCAGGAAACTTTGAATATTTCTACTGATCTGTCTCCTGAAAAAAAAAATAATCACAAGAATACTGTTAAAAATTAAGACATCCAAATTCATTTGTTGGCTTCTGAAAACTGGAGCTAGAGGTTTCCAAACGTTTTGTCTCACAGACTCCGAGAAGTCTCCCAGAGGAGTTGCAGACCCTTGCACAGTGAGTTTAAGACTGTGGCAAATAGGCTGTCACTTGTTGTTATGCTGGTGACTCCTTAAAAATTGTCTGCTGGTCACAGGTTTAAAATCAGTGATGTAAATGATTGGTTATTGTAGAAAAATCAGGTTTTCTTAAGAGCAGCTGCTCCTTGCTGCTTATCTCCCCAAAGGGTTGCTCTTCTACATAGGAGCAGCAGGGTTTTATAAATGGATTCATAATGGCTTCACACATGTGAATATACATCCGTAAACCATGAGGTGTAACTATTGTATGTGAGGGTTAACAGCTCTGGTCTCTTCACCTACCTTTTTGCAGTTGCTTACATTCAAGTCCTTTTTAAACACCAGTCTCAAAAGGGGGAGCACTAGAATGTTTTCATGGGACTCTCAGGAAGCTGATAGAGTTTGCCAGTTGATCCAATAAAGCTGAGTGGGATCAGTTTACACCCTGGCTTTTAAAGCAGGTCTTTGTTTATTTTCTTAAAGAAGTACCTGCTACCTGTACATGGGCTCTTGGGGCAGAAGGGACCACTCCACTGATCATCTGTTTCCAGCCCCATGTTTCTGTAGGCCATAGGGTGTTTTCTCACAGCTGGATTAAAGCATTAGATTAGAACTGAACCTGGTCTTGCTGGAAGGCTAAGAACAAAGTCAGCCAAATCCTGCATGAAGTTGTTCCAATATTTAATAATACTTATTACAAGGAAATTACTTTTTATTTTAGATTTGAATTCATCTATCTCCAGTACATCCAGTGGCTGCCCCCTTCCTGGCAGTGTTCAAGGCCAGACTGGACATGGCTTTGAGCAACCTGGTCTAAGTGGAAGGTGTCCGTGCCCATGGCAAGGTGTTGGGACTGGATGAGTTTTAAGGTCCCTTCCAATCCAAACCAGTCTGTGATTCTATGATTCTATGATCCAGCCACAGGATTTTGCTATGCTTTTGTTAGATCAAGAAGTTCCTGGTTGTCAGGTTTCTTCTCCATGTATTAAGCTCTATAGACTGGACTCCTTAGACATCATACTACAAGCTTTCCTTTTCAATATCTGAATGTTTTTGTAGCCTTTCTTTGAATACTTGAGGAATATTCCAACCTCCTTCAAGTCATGGACATCAGAACTAACCAGCTGCTTTAACAAATGTCTCATCTGTGTACAGAGGCAGTGTTGCATCTCGGCTTTTACTTCATAGATATCTTATGATCAAATGAACTATTTTTTTGCTACAGCATCTCAGAGGTTTGTGTCTGTCCATTGCCCCTTGAATCCTTGCTGCTTTCCAAGTCAATCTCCCATCCTGCTGGCAAAACAGAATCACAGAATCACAGGGTGGTCAGGGTTGGAAGGGACCTTTGGAGATCATCCAGTCCAACCCTCCTGCTAAAGCAGGGTCACCCAGAGCAGGTGGCACAGGGTGGTGTCCAGGGGGGGTTTGAATGTCCCCAGAGAAGGAGACCTCACACCCTCTCTGGGCAGCCTGGCCCAGGGCTCGGGCACCCTCAGGGTACAGAAGTTTCTCCTCATGTTCAGATGGAACTCCCTGTGTTCCAGTTTGTGCCCATTGCCCCTTGTCCTGTCACTGGGCACCACTGAGAAGAGTCTGGCCCCATCTTCCTGACACCCCCTGCAGATATTGATCAGCATTGATGAGATCCCCTCCCAGTCTTCTCTTCTCCAGGCTGAACAGCCCCAGGTCCCTCAGCCTTTCCTCAGGAGAGAGATGCTCCAGTCCCCTCAGCATCTCTGTAGCCCTTTGCTGGACTCTCTCCAGTAGCTCCTTGTCTTTCTGGAACTGGGGAGCCCAGAATAAGCAACATGTTATGTTTCAATATGTATTAAAATGACCAAGTGAACCATCCATGATAATACAGTTTTTCTTTCTATACATTACAGACAGAGGCTTGACAGCAGGTTATGCCTCTCACTTAGACGTGTGGAATCATTCAGGCTTGTGTGTTTCTGCAGGATCTCTGACAACCTAACAGGTGTCTTTGCAGAAAATCAAGTGCTCTCTGTTTTCTCCTTTCCTTACAGAAGGAGTTGTAGCCACTGATTTTAACATTCAGGTTAAGTGACTTATCCCCAAGTTTCAACCATATAATTATTCCTTCTTCAGGGAGAGAAGGAAATAAAAGGAGGTCTCTAATGCCTCTTTTTTACTACTTCTGTTATTACAGCACAGAGATTTTAAAGCTTAGTCCCTCTCAAACAACAATATCTTTAGACATTGTGTTCCAGGTTTAGCTGTGCCAGTTTAAGATATTATTACCCTCAGCTATTCTTCATCACTAGAATGTAAAATTCCCTTCTTCCCCAGCTCTTCAAAAATCAGCCAGATTAAATCAGAGTGTGTGTCCACGGCAGTTTTAGTTTCTCTAAACCAGAACTCAGCTCTGCTTTTCCTACTCCCTTCATCCCACAAACTTCAGTAGTCACCAGGCTGTGTAGTGAGGCAGCTTGGAGAAGACAAAACTGTTGATAGTTACTCACTTTTTCTTAGGGCTAAGGTGCAATCACATTAGGTTCCTTTTATAATTTAGGGAGAAATCTCTAGAGAGCAATTCAGATCATTTAAATTCTCGTTTACTTCCTCTCCTTTTAGGAAATCTGATGATAAAGTTACATGATACAGTTGAATTGCTCTTCTGTTGAAAGAGGTGGTTCTGCTCCTCCTTATTTCCTGCTGTACAGTCCTGACACCCTTTTTCAGCTAAATAGTTGTCTTGTGTAACTGCACCCTAAACCAGCTCACCATGCAGTTAGCTGAGCACCATACACGGCACAAGAGAGAGAAGGCAGAAGGGTGAACCAGCCTTTAGTGACAGTTTACTGTTGGATTAGTTTAAAGGTACCACTTGATCGTGTCTCAGAATTGCTTGTCTGAACTGCTGGTCTGGGGGGGTTCAGACTGATGTCTGCGTTAGGGAATGGCTGATCTCTTACTGCCTCAGCTGTGATTTTGTAACCTGCAGCAAAGGAGCAGTGACATATTGTTAGGCTAGATAGTGCCTTGAATCCAGTGCTATTTTCTGATCGATCCCTTGTTCTATTACCTACATATTGAGGCTTTTCTATCATGATTATCCCATTTTCAACCTCCATTTACAGAAGAGATTCTCAGCCTGTCTTCCAGGGGACTGTTAACCCTCTGTGTGAGATTAAAACCCTGTCATCTGTAAAAGTATTTCTACTGTTCAACAAAACCAGATTTCCCCTCCTTCACTGCTTACTTGATGAGCTAAACTTTCACTTACTCTTCTTTTCCTTGCTTGGAAAGTTTTCTGAGAAAATAATTTAAAAGCCCTCTTCTGCAGTCTGTCAAGAGCTCTGGGATGGTGCGTGGTTTAGTGGTACAGATGTCAATGTGGACTGCAAGCAAGGAAGTCCTTCCTGAACTTGGAATCTTCCATGTTCATTGTAATATATGTTGCCTTCATTCTGGGAAAACTACTAACTCTTCTATTGTCTGTCTTTTGTCTCTTGCAGATCATCTTAATCAGTTTCCTTCATGAAGTTCTCAGACAGAACAATCTATGGACTTTCACAAGTTGAGGGTTGTGTCTTTGACCTCTGAAGTCTGCCTGGTTTGAGCCAGTGGCAATTCTCAATCGGTTCCTCCAGCTTATTCTTGCAAGGCAGTCTCTTCATATATCTACAATGTCAGGTACGATTAAATACACCCAGGGGTAAAGATTTCGGGCTTCCTCCTTGCTGTGACATGTTTTTAGTCATCTTTTGTTTCCTAGTCTGTGCTTTTTATGTGACTCCTCTGAGGGAGTGTGTGGGAGTCCCTGTGGAGTGATTTGGACCTGTCTATTGAGGAAAGATGTTTCTCTCAGCCACAGACTTTCTCCTCCACCTGAACTATCACCTTGTTCTTCATAAAGGCAAAAATATGTCTCTTTTGAGGGAGGAGCTGAAATTTGGCACATCCAATGTAGCAGTGTATAGCTGATGACCCTCTGTCCATTTGTGTTGCTGATAGAAAGCTGCAATACAAAGCAAAGCCTCGAGCTCAGCTCTGGCAGTGTTCTCAGAAATTCCACTGCCAGCCACTTGCTTTTCAAAGTCTGTGTTCCCCCATTACCATCCCCTTGTAAAGGGTTACAAATAAGCTTAGGAAATCAAAGTCAGAACCTACAGCACATCCTTGTACCTGATGCAGACTACTCAAGAATCCTAAAAGCAACCACACAGCCCCCAAAAGACCCCGAGGGTGGGCTTTATACAGCATCCATATGTGATGCTGAGGGCAGGGGCATCATGGAACTTATCCCTCTGCCACGTCAGACCAGGACTCCTTGTTTATGACTGTGTGTATTCACCATGAGGACTCAGGGGTTGATATCTCGGGGCAAGCCCATCAGTCTTTCTCAAAGCTGTTTTGGTGCCCAGATGGAATCAAACCTGTTTAAATTACTGCCAGTCAGAGAGATGCAAATAGCCATCAGGCTTTTTATTGGACTTCCTTACCATAGCTCCACCTTGTACTTCAGCACAGGGAGCATTAAGAGAGGGAAGTAACTGGCCTTTGATAATTAGAGACTTCTCCTCTGCTTTTCCCAGTGACAGACTATCAGTTGGTAATTACAATGCATCAGTAACCCCCAACTTGCCTCTGATGCTGCTGCTTGGTGAGCTAATGAGGGAGAGAGGACAAGCTGTAATAAGAGGCTGTCCTGAGTGGTTTGAAGTTGTGTAGGGGAGCGTTTACTTCACTCTAAAAGCGAAGTTTGAGCTATAAGGTTGGGCTTTACAACAAGGATACTGATCCGTGCTCTTAGGACGCCCTGTGAGTTGCCTTCTCTTGCAAGTTGCTATTAGATATGGTACAATTAACTAACACACATTGCAGCACATGCCTGTCTTTGCTTCAGAGCGGAAGGAGGTCCGTTCCCATTCTTTTTTTGTGTGTGTGCAGATGACCTGCTCCACCTCATTAGCTCTGCAGTGCTGGTTGGTGTGCTGGGAAGGATGATCCTGAAAGATCCACCCATCTGAAAGGGATGCAGAGCGGCAGCCCTGACAAGGCAGCCATCTCTGCTTCCTCCATGGGAATCCATTCGATGAGGGTGGAGGGACACACAGGGATGCAAAGGAGCAATAACCTCCCATCCTTGTAATCATTCAGTGACATGAATATGAATGTTCCAGCTCAGATTTTTTAGATCACATATATGCATATAATATTAAGCCCTACTCCATAATCAACAGTTCAAGTTCTGATTTGAGTTAAATAGACCTCAGCTGGGGAGCTGACCTTACTCTCCCTATGACATTTGAAAATGCCAGCTGCTGAGTTATTTTAGATGTTTTCTCAAGAACACAATGCACAGCTAGATCCTGTGATCAGCCTCTTGAAGGAAGTTTAAGTGAAGTGCTGTCTCCTTTAGTTTTGTAGAGTTATAAATTTAAAAGACTTTTGATTCTTAAAAAAAAAAATCCTCTGTAGCTGGATGGAAAAGTCCCCCTCTCCTAAAAGTGACTATAAATAACAATCTAACCAGAGTGCTAAAATACTACACTAACATTTTGTCATAATTCTCTCATCTCCCACAGCCCTCAAAAACCAGTATTTTAATAAGGTGTTATTACAATTTGAAACACATTAGCAAATTTTACCAGATACTGTGGTTTAAACACAGATATGTATCTCTCCTGACACCAGTGGGATTCGAGTATGTACTCAAAGGCACTACAATATTTTGCTGAACAGAGATGTTATGAAATGTGTCCTTAAAATAAAAATATTTGTAATTCTTAAAAACCTAAATGAGCTGAATGCCTTTGGTCAGTAGCTGTTAGCATTGGTTTGGGCTCACTTGATACCATTAGAAGGGAGAAATGCACATTTGGTAGAGATCCAGAGCACCAAGTTTCAGGGTGAAGCAAACTTCTCTTGTGTGTAAAGCAGTTGTTAAGACTCAGAAAGAGAGATTTGTACTGGGAATGCTGTTGGCATAGTGATAACTATCAAACTGAATGGAGTCTTGGAAAGAACAACACTTGATAACAGCTGTGTTTGCATTAAACATTTTTAGAGTTCGGTTCAGAGCAGTTTTGCACCATATATGTAGAATTTTTATGGAGAATTTGCATACAGAAAGCATGGAATGCTCTTTACTGGGTAAATTATTTGCCTCTGCTATTTATTACACTCCCCTCCATCCCCTGGGCACACGTGGCTGCAAGGATTTGAGTTAGTAGAGAAAACAGGTGTGCCTGGTCAGAAGAGCAAAAAGCATCTATTCAAGGGAAAAGTAGGATTTTTGTTTCCAATGAGATGGATAACACAGTCCTCCCTCTGGGTCCATCTACACTGACCTTTTGTCAAGAATGAATTAAGGCACAGATACCACTGCCCATATTTACCTCATCTAATGGAGACTCTTTAATTCTATCCTTATTAGGCAAAAGATTCAAGTACAGTCTTAAGTCAGGAATATTGTATTAAGCTTACTCTCTCCTCTTCCTCAAGAGGTTCCTCTAGATGGTACTTCAGGTCATCTATGCACTGGGTCATCTTCTCTGTCTTTAGAGAGACCAACAGGGAAGTTGCATGATAAGACTGAGCCTGTCCAACAGCTCACTTCAGGTGAAAGGGGCAGTGTCACTCCTCTTCCTTGCCCTTCTTCCCAACCATGGAGATTGATTTCCTCTGTTGCAGCAGCTCTTGTGCTTTCCTGACTGCCTGGTAAGAGCTGAGCCAATTCTCCAATCTGGAAGAAAATTACACTTTTTCTTTGGTCAGTTGGAGTGAAAAATTTCCTGCAGGCTGAGGGAATTGCATCAGGGGAGTGTGAGGGAGCATACAAAGAACACAGAGACGTGAGGGATTCTGTCCTCCCAGCAGAGCTCACCTGTTTCCCAGAAGGCCAAGGAGCACAGCACAATACTCCACAGCTTGCGAGTCTCACCTCGTGTTATTCCTGGGTTTGGAATTAGAAATGGAAGAATTGTGGACGTTCAGCTTCTTTGGAGTTCTGGCAGTGGTGTTTTTCCATGAGTCACAAAACAACTGAAGGTAAAGCTACAGAGCTGTGCAAGTCCCACCTGCCTCCCTGCTCCCAGGATAGAATCATCTGAATGTGTTGGAATTTGGCTGAAACACTGCAACTAGTACTCTTTTTCCTGCAAGAGATACCTTCTGATTTTAATGCCCTGAAGTGTTAAGAACCTGAATTTCACACATCATGTGAAAGATGGCATCTCTGTCAGCAGCTGCCCTTAATACTGTTTTGAGTCATCTATTCTTCAGTGATTTAGAGAGTAGGATGCAGCTGCTGGCTCAGCAGAATCACTTACAGCTTTTCAGGTCTTCTTCAGAGATTGCTGCCTGAAACACTGTCCTGATCCCACCTGACCTGCATAGCTCATGAAATCTGATGGAATTTCTCAAAGGTACCATGGCCAACTCATTTCACCTGTATCTGTGTAACTGTACTATTTTTCTTTTCTTGTGAGGAAGAGGTGCAATGAGTAATAGCAGACATCATTGATTCTTTAGATATTTTTGCTTTTCTAATCATGGTTTAATTTTTGAGTGTCTTTGAGCTGGAGTTTTTTTGCTTCCTGAGTAAAACTGTCTCAGCAGCACATAGATTCTTGTAGACTGGCAAGAAGAGTGACTGGTGGGAGCAGGAAGATACAGTTCTGCTGTGGTTGTGCCACCTATGTAAAATCTATATCTAGGTTTTAACTCCTGATCATTGCTTGTAGCTATCTTAGGCTTCTGGATTCTGACTCATGGTCCTTAGAAGCATTCAGCCTCCAGCAAGTGATGAAAAGGTTGCTTGTTCCCCACTGTCCACCCAACTGCTCACCTACAGTCGTGGCTCCACTGCAGAAACAGCTTGAGTGAAGGGGGTTAGCTATTGCCACCACTGGTCCAATATAGGAACAAGACAGTATGAGTGGGGGAAACAAGTGGTGTGAAACAGTGAGGATGCAGGGGGGATTCAGAAAAAAATCAGCAAAAAGCACAAAAAATCTATGCAGAACTATGTTCTCTTTGTGCACAGTGTCATGTAGTCAGAAGAGCAGAAAACAGACAATAACTGTCCTTCAAATCAGAGTTTTGTCTTGAATAAAACTGTTTTTGCTTGTTTTGAAAGCCAGTTCAACTGTTAAAATAGTGTGAGACAAGTGGAAACCATCAGAAAACTGTGAAGGAACATGTGTGCTGGTTCTCCTGCAGATTGTTTGATGAGGACAATGCCTGAGTGTCCAGACGTCCTTGTGTTGATTGTTCCTCTTCTTATCAACAGGAGATTCAGTCCATCTTGTTTCTTTAGTCTTCCTTCAATGCCACGTAGGGTTGGAGGTGGTGGTCTAATGTCCCTAGAGTTGAGACATTCTCTGTTCCATATGGCTGAGCACTGGTATATAATCAGATTTCATTTGTGGGGCAAGGGTAAGCTTATCTTCCATGTTCCTCCTTTGTATGCAACCTATAAAAGGCTTCATTGTTTTAAAAGAAAGATTCTGGGCTAAGGGAGAGCTGTGCAGTTTTGGAAACATCTTTTTTATTTTTGTTCAGGCTAGGAACAGCATTCATCTCTTAAGGCTGCGTTTCCCGTCGAGGGAGGCAGCCTGTATTCCCATGGTTTGAAAGGGACAGAGTATCTATAGGGTAGGACCTCCCCACTCTCAGTGTCCCCTTGTGCTTTCTGAGTGCTTGGCATTCCTGACAAATTACAGTCTTTTGTGGTACAGAATACTGTGCTATTTTAACCAATTGGAGGGGTGGTGGTGTTGGGGGGAATATAATAGGCTGAGAAGTATTTCCTTACTGTGCTAGATGGTTTGTTTAGGCTTCCATCCTGCAACGGGGTCTGAAGTCATGGACCCACAGAGGCCCGGTGGGACTCCCTGTGAATAGAAGATGTCTCCTGTGCTATCTCATCCTTAAGTGTGGCTTCACGTGTAAAATCCAGTCAGCTGTAACACCTCCATATACTTAAACTGGTGAAGCAGTGTAACGGAAAGGAGCTAGCAGGTATAAATCCCAGAATACTGATAGTTACTGAGCAGTAGGCAGGTGCTAGTGTTAATTTTGGATGGTAGAATGATTATGAAGTCCCAGATCACTTGAATCCAATAGGAAATGTGAAAAGAACAAATAAGGAAATAGCTTCTGAGATGAAAAACATTTAAGTTTACACTAGAGAGACAATAAGCAAATTATTGACTTCAAGAATTCCATTTTCAGGAGGCTGTGAAAAGTGTCAGGAGAAGGGTCCAGAGATCAAAAGGAGACAAAAAATGTTAACAGATCCTCCTGAGAACAAGAATGTGGCAGTGGGAGACTTGTTAGAGCCATCTAGGGTGACAGCATGGAGGGGAGAGAGACTACTTACTCTGTAAGGTAATCTAAAAAAATTGGCCCTCTCTGCTTAAAGCAAGAAGAGCTGAGAGCTGGCAGCAAGCACCAGTAGACCCTGGGGAACTACTAAACAGCTGTACTGCATATATTGTTTTTAATATTTGTTTTCTCAGATTAGTTTTGTTATAAGGTCTGCCCAGGTTAGTGCTTTCTGCACTTTTCACACTGTCAGTGGTAAAAAATAAATAGAAAACAAAGTATTTTTAGTTTGAACGTGAGTCTGTGTACAAAAATCATCCAAGGATCAAATATTATTTTTCTAACTTCAAAAAACGTTGATCTTCCACATCCAGTTTTTCAGAACCACAGTGAATTCTCACAGCTTTGCCCACAATTCATGTATCCATCCATCTCTTCATCCACACAAATCCAGCATAAATCACAAATTTAAGCATACATGCAGGTGAGTGACATTTGTTCAACACCTGGTGCAGTAAGGCACAATAGGAAGGCAGCATATGGACAGATTTCAGGGATCTGTCAAGAATAAATGTTATTGACAATAAATGCTGAGTATACAGCCAGCATATATGCAATAGGAAACAGCATTGCCTTTGTTTCTGCTGTTCTGTTTATTGCATTCATTTTCATCCATACGAAGTCCTAACTAATATAGGATTTATTCTGAAGAAAACCCTGCAGAGTTCTTTCCTTTTAGGGGAAGAGCAAGCTCCTCAGTCTCAGGGTAAGAGCATATTAGAGGTAGGAGAAAGTAACTGGGGGGAAAGTAGGTGTTTCCCAAAGGTATGCTGATGTGGGGGTTGGAAGAGGAAAAGAATTTGCTGGAGTCTTGTGAGAATCAAACGCCCCTTGGGATAATCCAAACTCATAAACCCTCTCTTTTACACTATTAAGACATTTCTTCCTACATTCTTTATGTCCCACATTTCCTGATACTAATGATGTGGGTGCTGCTTTCCTCAAATGTGTCCTTACTGTTCAATGAAACCCCTGTCCTCCCCTTAAGATGCAAAGGAACACGAGCAACAAGAAACAGGTAGGTATTTTGAATGACTTAGAACTCCATTTTGTTGTATCCCAAGTAGTTTAATAAAATAGTAAGTAAGGTTTTACCTCTGACTTTTGTCAAGTTTCTCAGTGTAAAATGCCCATTTCATAGCAGTGCTACTTCCCACCTGTCTTCTGCTGACACATGTGCACTGGTACAGCCATATGTGAGGAGCTTGGCACTGCCTCCTCATGTTTGGGCACAGCGTGGGAGAGAGCTGCGATGCCAGAAGTTAGAGGATGTGCTAATCAAAAGTTCAAAAAGCTGTGGCTTGTGAGCAGCTACTCATGGTTTGCAGAAGTCTGTGTGGTGTAGCTGTTCTCACCTGCTAGACTGCAGAGATAAATAACTTTCTAGTCATTATTCTGCAGATTCCCTTTATTTGTCTCAGAGTATGAGCAGGAAGAGTGAAAGCTCACATAAAGTGGAGAAGAAGAGCTGCTTTCTTTAACGTGTGTCCCACATTGGGAAAAACCTGAAAATCCTCACTGCAGCCCTAATAAGGAAAGAGGAGGAAGGTGACTGGGAACAGGAGGAATATTTATGCTAGCGGAATCCCACCTCCTGAAGATGCTGCTCTTTTAAAGAAGATCTGCTTCTCTGAAGAACTGGGGAGGTGGGGAAGGGTTACTTTCTTTGCCACAGAAATCTGTAGGGCCCAGCCATATTACTCAGAGAGCTGGCAAGAAAACATACTCCTAAAGATCACTTCTGTTGAACTTGATAGGAACTGTGTCACTTCAGTGGGACCTGGATCAGGCCCTAATCTGTTGAAGAAATAACAGTGACATGACTGTTCTCCCTCCTGGCCCCTACTTTAGGCTATTCTGCCCACCAGTGTTTATACTTTCTCAAGCTGGGCTGGTTTGATTGTAGCAGCACAGACAGACTGTGTATGCCTCTGACCCAGGGAGCTCTTACAGCAGAGAGAAATCATTGTGCCACAGCTTTCTGCTCAGGCAGCTCCTCCAATTATTAAGGGAATAGCCTCAAAGAATCTAAGGAATCGCAGATATTCTGGGGGAAAAAAATCTGCTGGCTGAAAGTGACTGTGTAGGAAAAGGAAAGAATGAACGAGCATCTTGATTCAACGTGTCTGTTATATCAATCACTTACTCTGAGTGGGTAGCAAAGATATGATCTAATAGGTGCAGGATTCTTATTTCCAATTGAAGCTGAGCATACCTTTTGTGTGAAATCAGAATGTTTTTATTTTGCTTTAGTCACCACATATTTTTTTCAGCTAATTTCAGTGGTAATGTGGCAATAAACATATAGGTTGTTACCTTTCAGACTATATAAATGTCTTTAAGATCTTCTAGCTCTTTTATAAGGCTTTATAGTGTATATTCTCCAAAACTTTCAAGCCTTGTGCTTTCTAGTGATGTGTTAGTTTTCTGCTGGTGTTGCCCAAGCTTGGGTTCATACTTAGGTATAAAAGTCATTCTTGCCCTTTGATAAAATGCTGCTTTATTTTCAATTAATGCTACTTCAATCAACCTCAGGGTTTGCTTCTCTGACACTCAAGAAAAAAAAGATAAATGAGAATAACGTGGCAAGTGCCATCATCTGCTCTGGAAATCAGTGGTTGTACTCACAGTGATAAGCAGCTGTGGATATCAATATCCACATTGATATTTAGACATCTAACTACCCATGGATTTCACTGGGAATTCAGACACTTAATTAGGATTTAGTTTGAATATCTCTGTGCACTTGGCTCTATGCCTGGTATGAAGTGTTAGCAGGATCAGCCCCCTCAGCTCATATGCTCAAATCTGCCATGATCCTTCTGTAGGCAAACCCATGTGCTCCCCAGTGCCTTCAGGGGAGTCAGGAGAGCCTGGAGGCTGCTCCGTGGAGTTTGTTGTAGAATCTGAGTCTAAGTTTGATTATGAATGAAGAACTTTCAATCTATTTTTTTTTGTCTGTGTGGTGATTTCTGTGCCTCTAAGGTATCACAGAAGCAAAAGAAGGAATTGGAATAGGTTAGCAAAGTACAAGACACAAGTGAGTAATTGTTCCAGTAATACAACTTTATAAGGCTGGGATCCTGAGTTTCCTTCAAGGCTGGTTCCTTTCTCCTCCCTGGATTTAGAATCAGTTACTGTTATCTGTAGGCAGCACAGTGTTAGGACAGTGTAACTGTTTCCACTGGGACAGGCTTGGAGTGACTGGTCTTGCTCAGAAGGCAAAACTCCCAAGCAGGAACCAAATACCTCTTGATGCCTAGCCAGAGAGGCAAATTTGACTGTGTTTCCCATGTTTATCACTGCTGTTGACTTTTATTGTGTGTCTGATTGACCCCTTCAAATAATTCATTGTGTTTTCTGTAGCAGTGCAGCAATGATCTGCATCGTGTTCCCAAAAAACATGTATGACCTTGCATCTACTTGTATTACAAGATGTGTAAATAGACAAACAAGCTTCACCTATCAAAGAGTCCAGATGAAACTGAAGAATCGACATGTCCTTATTGTTGTTCATTCCTTCACCCAGCTTTTTGCCATCTGCAAACTTTATCAGCAACAACACTGTCTCTTCCTCTGAAATCTGGAATATTATTGAATGGCGCTGCCCAGTCAGATCCTTCTGCTTACTGCCTGTGCTGTGTCTCTTGGAGCTCTCAGACTGCACCTTTGGAATCAATTTTCCATATGGAGTGTTTTCTTGACCACGTTCAATCCATAGATTGGGTGCTGAAGCAGTTTTTATAAACCACTATTTTAAAATTGACATTTTGTGAGGTGTACCCTGCAGAGTTTTCATTTATTCTGTCAACTCCACTACTTTTTACCAAACAAATTTATAGTCAGGAAAATGTTTTAAGTGTTTAAGACTTGTATCCCATTTCATCAAGTGGATTGATGCTATCTGGGTTGTGAACCTTTGGCTTTATAACTGATTGCATCTCATCACAGCCTTATAATAGTCTTATCTGGAACCAACGCTGTGTTGCCCCTTTTGTAGTTACCCACAACTCCCTGGTTTGATAGAAATGTTGGTTCATGAATTATTTTCTGCAAATCCCCTGCTTTTGCAAGATTTCTTAAACAAAAACTGTGTAAGATCAGAGCTCCCTGGACAACTCTTCAAAAACTCTTGAGTGTAAATGGTCTCATATCTGAATCTGGGCATAAGAGAGTATGACAGTAGGTGCTGTCAGGAACCCAGGGAGAGAGCACATGCACATTTATAAATACATCAGGGAACAGGGGCCATGATACGCACAGAATGTGTTTGTGGGTTCCGCACTGAGATTCTGGGCTGGAATCACAGCCTGGCTACGTCCTCTCCAGGTTGTTTTGAGGGCTATAACAAGCCCTGCAGTAATTGAAGGGGAATCGGGGAACTTCCTCCATGTGTAACAACCCTGCTAAATCTCCTGTTTTCTGCTCCACATCCAGAACTGAAAATGACTCCAGCAGAAGATATTGTAGCCTTGACCTGCTTTGCCATAAGGTAAGAGACTATGGATGAGAGAATTCTTTCCTGTATTTTCTGTGTCCTTTGGTGGTGTTTACCAGCTCACCCTTTGTATTTTGAGGCTTTGAAGTCACCTATTTTGCTGGTTAGTGCTTTCTGCAGACAGTAAGAAACCAAATTACAGATTTTTTAATCTCCAAACAGTTAATGGACATTTCTAGAGGAGAAGACTGAAAGAAAGTTGCATTATCCTTACAAAGAAAAAAAAAAAGGAAAAGCCCACTCAGCAATTACTTTTCAAGGCAAACATTTAGGCAGTTTGCCAGAAAAATGTAAGATGCTGTCCATCATCTGCAATGTGCATCTTGCTCTTGTAGCTTGTCCCAGTGACTGCTTTCAAGCCTTTGAATAAAACCTAGAAAAAGTTGTGTTTCAAGGAGTAGCCCTGGAAAGCTTTGATTGATTGCTGGTGTTCAGGATTTGGGAGATGTACTATAATTGCATCTGTTATTACTCTTGCAATATTTTGTATTACGTTACTGCGTGTTTATAGACCAAAACTTCACAGACAGATAGAAAGCAGCCTGAGAAGGAGGGCAGACATAAATCAAGGTATAAAGCTGCCCTGAATAATATTTCATGTTTCACTATATTGACCTAGAATCACAGGATAAAGACATTTTCCACTGGTGACCTGTTCTTTTCTTGCTTTCTCTGTGTGTCTGTTTCAGGCTTGTTGGAGTCCTTCATTAAATCCAGAATCTGTATCAAATGAGCTGTAGTATGCTGCAGCACATAAAGGTTTCAAAGCAACAATTACTCTATTATGTCAGCAGAGATTACCTGTTTGAAATGAAACCCACACTGAATCCTTTCTGACCTGGTCCTTATTGTGATACTGATAACAAGCCACACTTTCCAGTCTTTATCTTACCTCCTACAGGGTAATCTTTTCTTCTGGAGCTTAATTCTGCTAATAGCACCCTTGACTGGTTGCCAGACAACAAACACAAGCAGGTGAAAAATGAATGGCTCCAGTCTGACCGCTGATAACTGCTAGAGACTTTTTATTCTCAGAATTCCCTCCAAAATGCACAAGTTGACTGGTGGACAATCAATTACATTCCTTGTACGCTTCTCCCTCCTTTCGATTGGTTATTCTTTGAAAGAAATGGTGATGATCTTTTCTACAGTTTCAGATTCTTTTTTTTTTGTCCTCCTCCAAACAACAGTAAATAGTAATTCCAGATGGGAGAAATTACTTTTAAATTAAACCAGTTAGTACAGTGAGTGTATGCTTATCTAATTCCCCTGTTTTAAGTGGTAACGATACGATGGAAATGGGTAAAACTGATGTGCAGTGAAGGTATGCAAAATAGTTTGAGATTGTAAAATGCTTTCCCCCTCCTCTTTTCTGATTTACTATCCAGGAAAATGAATTACAGACTTGTGAAGAAAACAGAAGTTTTTATTTGCTGAACTCAATAGGCTGCTTTCTGGGGACTTGAACTCTGCAAAGTGCTGAAAAAAAGATTACTGCATTCCACTGACAATTTTTCTGTTTGAACCAAATGGGAGGGATGACAGTGTGCTGTGCTCTGCCTTTCTGCTTCCCAAAGAGAATCCCAGGGCTGTTCATTGTTCCTCTGCTGTGTGTGAAAAAGTCAAGCCCTGAAGCTCACGCTTAAAAACTTCGCTAAATTACTCATTTGAGCCTGGATTTGGCTTTAATCAGTTCCTCTTAAAACCAATGAGTGCAGAAGGTCCTTAGCACCTTGCGGGTTTGGACCTTATGTGAATCAAAGCCATTATCCTAAGGACAATGGTGTAAATGGACCTTGCTTCACTGAAATCAGTGGACGTGCACTAATTTACACCAGCTGAAGATTTGGTGGGGGCTCATTTGTTTTTTCCAAAGTGATTTTGCTTTTGCCATTTGAGTATATGATTATAAGGTAACTAGTTAGTGCTAAGGGGGAATATGGTTGGCTTCCCTGGAATATATAAAAGTATCCACTGTTCCTTCAGGGAAATCATTTTAATAGATAACAGCATGTTGTACAATGTTTCATCAGTGATATTTAGATCTAAATTAGGAGCAGTTGTGAGATGGGTTGCCGATTTTCTTGTGATAAAAGGGAAATAGTTCAAGAAATATAGACCAGATGTTATCTTAATCCAATCCTCATGTACAAGAGCACACTATGAGACAGTAATAATAGTCCCTTCTACCTGTTTCTAATTTTCCTGCTCTGAAACACCCCCTGTGAAAAATAGATTAAACCAACACATCATTTATGAATCGGCACTAGGCGGGTTTGAGTTTGTATGGAATGCAGCAGGCATGGCACAGACCAGAGGGTGCAGCCACTACATTTTGATACATGTTTAAAAATGCTGGTTTGACAGTAATGTTTAAGACAGCAGCTCCCAGTGATTTGAAAGGAGAGTAGCCAGTTTGGGTTTGAATCAGGCTTTTGGTTCAGCATATCCCTACACAGTTTCAAATTTGTCATCAGTGTTTCTAGGCAGTGTATGTTATACAATCCTCAGCAGGCCAAAAAAGAGGGGGTTGATCCTCAGCTGCTGTAAATCAACACTGATCCATTGATTTAGATGGAACTACACTGATTTGTACCATCTCATGCTCTGGACAAAGTGTATTAACTTTCCCCACGAAAATCCTTCACAACAAAAAGCTCCATTCACAGTCCTGGTGGATAAGCAGTAACTAATGTGTCTCTGTTCTCGTAATAATGTTTAATACCTGCATCATTTCCTACTTGCTGGGGCAGTCGCAACATTACTCTTTGCTTTGACGTAAGAAGTTGAGTGCTGTGCATTTGTAATATTTGGGACAGCTTTTTCCATAACTCCCTGTCTGAGCTAAAGCCCTTTGCTGGAATAGTCATGTCTCTTGGCATCGATGTGCCAAGGAGGCATTTGGGCAGCTGCCTGGCCACTCAGGAGGCAAGACTTCTGCTTTGCTCCGAGGATCACAGTTGTATGAAAACACTTTATTCAGCAATATTCAGAGCTCTAAGAGCTACTGGAGTTTTTTTCTTCACTGGACATAACAATAGCTGTTGGGATAGCAGTAATACCAACAACAGGGTTAGCAAGACTGCTTTATCTAGAGCGGACACCTTTGCGTTTTGGCCTATATCAACCTATTTTTCAGGCAGAGTAAAATCCTGTTTTCCAGATTGGGTATTTTCATATTTCTATGAACAGAGGAAGCAAGAGCAGGCGATGAGACAATTAATCTTCAGAGGCTGCCCACACAGCTGGCTGGCTGCTGCAAGGACTGTGAGAGGACACAACCAAAGTTTTCCTTTTGAAACCGACTCCTTTGCTCTTCATTTATTTTTAAAATGAATGTGTAGCATTGCAAATGGGTTCACCCCTCTAAGTTTTTATTTTATGTTATATATTTTTCAACAGCTTTAAACAGGCAAGCTTGTGTGGGAAAGTAGGGCTCTGAAGGGCCAAAAGAGGCTTTAGGCTCATGCTGGAGAGCTGGAATCTCATGGATTCCCATGAAAAGTTCCTAATCTGACTGTTCATTGATAAAGACACATGGGGGATGTATCAAGACATTAGGGAAAAAGTGTTCAGTATTTCTGTGGGAGAATATTTCTATTGCATTTTAACCTATGAATCCAACAGCTGTCATTTTATTTATATTGTGTCTGTACCTCAAGGTCTTACTTACCTTTTGAGGGTCTAGTTTGGTTTGATTCTGTACAAATCCATGCACTGGAATTCTTTTGAGTCAGGCAGTGGAGTAAGATGAGACAGGTGGATCAACAGGAGCAGGAGGGTCTGGGATCATAAAAGAATGGCACAAGAAAATGCAAAAATAGAGTCCAAGTTGTCACATGCCCTGGACTGCTCACATCAGTGGGAAAGCTGTCATTTGGGATAAGAGTGCTTTAGAACTAGAGATGGAAAACTTGATGGCCTAAAGTAGTTGATGGGAGAATAAAATGAGAGGAAGGAAAATGTGGAGGGATTGAAAATGGTTATAGGAGAGAGAATCCACCTGGCAGACAACCTGTTGATTGGGAAAGCTGGAAAGGCTGCAGCAGCAGAGATGAGTACACACATCTAATCAAACTGCAAAGTGCAGCGTAGAGATCTCAGTGCTAAAAGTCACCTGTGGTGGTGGCAGTGGGGTACGTAGGTTAATACTGAAAGCGTGTTATTAGTAATGACCAAAGACCTTTAGCCTCCTGTCCAAAATCCTTTTTTACTGTATAGAACGGGAAAGTAAACTCTATCATGTTGGGCTATTTAGTAAGCTATTAGTGCATTCATCTTTTCATCATTTGACAGGTGGAAGTAGTAGTCCAGCTTTTAGTTTTAATTATAAGGGATTCCAGATGTAGAATAGGACATAAATTAAAACCAGATCTACTCATATGTCTTTTCAAAGTAAGCCAACTTCAAGGTATCTGCTTTTCATTTCAAAATGTTATTAAAGCTATTACTAAGAAATTCATAGTCTTAGCATGCTCCAATAATTGACACCTTTAAAGTGACTAAATAGATTTAGAGTGTGCAGAAAAGTAAATTTGTCTTAGAGAATGACTCTAATCATCCATTTACATATAATGGACAAATCAGTGTTTGCATTTCCAAAGGCTGGGTGAGCAGTCAGTCTGTCTAGATGACTGCTCCTCCAGCCTGGCCTGGCTGCTGGGTGTTGGGTTGTTTCTGTGATTATGCTACTGTGCAAGTGAAGATAAAGAATTAAGGGCTGATCCAAAGGCAGTGAAAGCCACTGGGAGTCTTTGGATGAGCTCTCCATTATAGCCTCCTCCTCTCATGCTGACCTGAGCTATATTACATTATGTTGGAAGTTGCTTTTTTTTTTTTTTTAAAGAAAATTAAATCCAGAACCATTTTTTTCCCAGTGATAATGTTCTTAAACCCCTAACTGTGTCAAGAAACCTGCAGATTCCTTTCTAAAAAGCCTTTCTTTCCCCAAGACCTATTTATCTACTGATACGTCACAACCATGCAAATAATGCTGTACATCTGACTTCATAAAAAGTCTGAGGTTTCCAATAATTAGAATGATAGCTGGCGAGTCTGATAAATTAGAGAAATAACTTGTTTGGTGTAAACTGAGCCTGTTTCTGAGGCAGAAATGTTAGGCTTTTATCCTCTGGAGTGTGATTGAAAGGGTGAGAAGTTAATTTGGCAGCTTCGCTTCTATGGTTTCATAATGTTTCTCCTCCCCCCTCCCCTCAGCTTCAGGGAAGGACTGTGATTTCAGTACTTTGCGCCTGCCCTCATACAAGGCAAGAGCATGACCCGAAACGAAACCCCTCTCCCCAGGGCACATCCTGAGCAGTAACAGCTTGGCTCAAGTGTTTCTTATGAACAGCCGTCCAGAGCACTTGATCTAAATCATGCCATTTCCTTCACAGTATGGCACAGTTAACAAGTCAGTGCATCAACACAATCTGCAGATGGCAGTTCAAAAGGTGCACGTTCCCCAGCAAGATAAAGGGCAATGAGTTCCATGGGTTAGCTCATTACTTGGATTCAGGCAGGGGCTCCGTAGGGGTGTGAGGGAGGAAAAGGGGGCAGGCGAACCTGGAGAATGCATGTCTACACAAATAAAGGCAGCGTTGCAAGAAGCATGTTATTGAAGGAAAGTGCAAACAGCTTCAGAGCAGGGCTTCCTTCAGAGGTGGCTTGCTTCGCCTCCAAAAAGCCAGAGGAAAAGAGGAGTGAAACCAGCAGCGATACGCAGTGCCCGTGTGCCTTCATTTATCCACGAGTCTCAGCAAATAGGGCATCTTTCCCTGAGGAAAGCCCCCAGATCCACCAGAGGCGAGCAAGCTATCAGCAAGGGCTGGGACTCGTGGTTGCTCTGCATCCTGCTCGGAAAGGAACCTGTTTTCTGGAAGGGCTTCTAGAGAGCAATGTGCGCTCCTGCACAAATTACATTAGAGCTAAACGTCCAGTGAAGAATCTCTGAGACATATTAGTCCTTTAGACTTCAAAACAAGCTTAAATTGGAACCATATTGCTGGAATACTTCTTAGCTAACATTTATATTACTTCAGTTACCAAATCCAGACTAAGTCCCAGGACTCGGCAGGGGAGGACATAATATATTAGGAAGTAAGATGGGGGTGTGCACTTCTGGCCTCCTATTTTATATAAATGTACAAAAAGTTTCCTCACACTAGCAAGGAAATGACTACAAGGCCCTAAAATGCTGATTTCCAGCAGCAAATGGGGGAAGTCCACTGCCCCTCCTCCCCTCTCTCCCCTGACCATTCTGTGTGTGCCATGCCTTGGGGATAGTTTGGATTACTTGGAGTAAGACTGTTTCATAGGAGCTCAGGTATCAGAGCAGATAATTATACACATATAGCTAGATACAGCAAAGGTCTCAGTGAATTGTCAGAGGATGAGATACATCTCGGGAGACCAAACAAGCCTCCCCTATACTGATCTTTGTAAATGAATCTCTTTGGGAACTATCAAGATGGTGCTTTACCACGATTTTCACTGCTGAGGAAAGAGGAACTCTTCCAAGCTGTTTGTTTTCCAGGTTGTATCAAAAGCTGGCGAGTGAAGATTTTTTTCTTTCTGTGCTTATGTTGGTATGAATGCACTGAGAGGCACTAACGTGTGCTGATCTCTGAGTCCCTGCAGCAGAGAAGTTCAAGGCAGGTTAGGCAAGAGAGGAGCAGCAACCCCCCTTCCCTCCCCGTAACTTCACAGAATCACAGAATCACAGAATCTAAGGGGATGGAAGGGACCTCGAAAGATCATCTAGTCCACCCCCCCTGCCAGAGCAGGGTCATCTAGAGTACATCACACAGGAACGCATCCAGGCGGGTTTTGAATATCTCCAGTGAAGGAGACTCCACAACCTCCCTGGGCAGCCTGTTCCAGTGCTCTGTCACTCTCACAGTGAAAAAGTTTTTCCTGATATTTACATGGAATCTACAAAGGAACATCTACATGGAATCTTCAAATCTACAAAGGCTGACTTTCCCGTGAACTCCCTGGTCTACACTGCAATTCTTTTGGAGAAACAGTGCTAAAACTGGGAAGGGCAAATCCTGAGTGACTGCTAGGCAGAGGTGTGCTGAACTAAGTTCATTCCTTGTGTAATTTGATTGATTTAGTAGAGTTATGCCAGAGAGAGAAATTTGGCTTCAGGCTTTTGGGTGTTGTGTCATGTTTCTTTATTTAACTTATCGAACAGGTGCTTAGCAACAGCATCTTCCACTGGTTTATCCAGAAACCTCCACTTCTTTCTTACATTATCCATTCTTTAATATCCTTCCAAGCTGTGCTGAGTTAAAAACTGAGCCAAGAGTTGAGGCTGTGCCCCACTGGGACACGCAGGTACGCAGCACGTTTCACCAGGCCCTGCCTCTGTTTCTTTCTTACAACAGTGCCTGGTAATTGCTGTTTTTCTCAATTCAGTGAGATAAACCAAAGATGAGGAGCTGTGAGCCTCAGAGATTTTTCTGGATTTGGTGAGCTCAACCTGAAGCTAAAGCAGCTGAAGAGGACTTCAATGGTAAGGAACTGAACTTGATTTCATTAGAAATGTCCCAGCTTCTGCTGAGATCTGCAGAAAACAAGTGAGCCCCAAAGGCTTCAGACCTGAGCTGACAGGCAGCAGTCTTCAGCACGAACATATTTTTTTTAAAAAAACTGCACAGTGTTACCTTTTTTGAAAGCTGCAGTTTCTTTACTGGAAGTATCTTTGCCCAAACAACAGGTCTAGAGCATCCGCATGTCTTCAAACACTGCGAAGCAGCTATTTATTTCTCCCTGTCAGGCAGCAGCCTTCAAAACATTTTTCTCTTTGCTGCAGAGTGTAGTGCCCAGGGTGCTTTCAGTGAGGTGACTCAAATGCTGTAGGGCTCTGCCTTGTCTAAATAGACCCCTGCTTCTCTTTCAGATGAATCTTTGGTATCTCGACATGGTATTGCATGTTGCTGTGCTGCACATCTTGTCTACCAGGATTGTAAGAAATTCGATCTTCTCTATCCCTTCTCCCATCTCTTTTCAGAAGACACGAAGAAGGAGAGATGAGATGGTAGAGGGCCTCTTTCTTGAGATCTACAGCAGCCACAACCTGCCCAATCTCTTATCTGCGTGTCTGTATCCTTCACAGCCAGTGCTTGCAGAGAAAGTGTTGTTTGCTTTCTTATGTTACACCTTAAGTTCAGCCCAGTGGGGTACACCTGACAAACAAATGTGTGTGACATGGAAAGGATTATATGACATGGTTGCTTGTAGTAGCAGGAAACAGAACTTAGTGAATTAAGTCCTTTGCATCCTCACTTTCCTGTGCTTTCCCTCCTAATGATGGATGTTAGAGGGAATATGGTTTATTCCAGTGGTTCTTACTGATCAGCATGTCATATTAGAACTACAGTGGAAATCTCTGATGTTGTGTTGAAACAGATTCTTGGACCCTCACAGTGCCTTAATTTCCCAGAAAGCATTCTGCATCTTTATCATGAAACATCAGTGTTATGAGAGCACTGAGAAGCTCTGAGGTTGGAGACTCCAGTGTTCAAGAAGCCATATACTGAGACACGAAATAGAGATGGATCTCACAGAGGCAGTCTGCAGCAGGGCTAGCACACAGAACTGGGTCTCTCGCCTCCCAGTCCCAGGCTTTCATCATGAAATCTCTCAGTTCTTTCAGCTGGATCTCCAGGCTCTGTTCTTAGCACTGTAGTTTCTCTGTCCCTCATGGAAACCCCAGGGCTGGGCTTCACAGACTCTCTGCAACTCTGTCCCTTTGGACTGTAATTGATTTGGAGTCAGGTGGTGGTGTAACATAACCCGTATGCAATCTGGTGGTGAAGTTTATGGCCATTCAGTTTAAAAAAAAAAAGGAGGAGGAATATAGAGGGGTAGTAGGAAGTGAATTGAGTTTGAGTTTTGGGATGTGAAGCTGTGCAGGGGCCTTTGGTGTGGAGAAATCTATTACCAGCTTGTGCACCCCAGTCCTGCTCAGCCTGGCTGTGACAGCCTGAGTGTGTGCAGAAGAACCTACAGAGAAATGTGTGTCCCCAGCTCTGGGCAGGCTCTGAGCCAGTGTGGAAAAGCAGAGAATTTCAGAGGGAATGCAGAGAATTCTTCAGAACATATTTTTTTTAAAAAAAAAAGGAAAGACAGAAAGATCAAAGAAAAAAATAATTGTTTAATTGCTGGCTCTACACTGCCTGGCTGTGGGGCTGCAGTAAGTCTCTGAACTTCTCTCTCCCCTTATCTAAATTTCCAGGGGTTTTGTGTAGTGAAGGATGATATTCAGTGTGGCTGCTGGGTCCCTTGAGGTACTGCAGGCAGCCTCATGTTATTTGCAGATTTGAACAACTCATTCTAGATTGAAAGTCTTGAAATGAACTGTGAAGATCTCCACTGACACTACTGGATTGTCTGATTTGGGAAAGTCACCTGGGATGACAGAGATGTCAGGCCAAAATTTTGTTGTTCCTATGGCAAAAGAATCCCTTTCACAAGTTTTTGTAGAGGTTTGAAGTTATTCTTCTGGGTGAAAGAACTTCTAGAAAAGATTTCTTACCCAGCTGGTGGGCTTCCCCGATGAGTTACACTAAAAATGCCAACAGTGTTATGTGATAAGCACTATATGACAAGCATTGTGTGGTAAGTATGTGATAAGCAAGGCCATAACTTTGTACAGGTATCCCTGTGCTGCTGAAATCAATTATTTAATATCAATTAATAATAATAAATTATTTAATAATAGCACGAAGAAGGCTGCTGTGAGAGCTCAGATCATCACCATGTCTGAAATACTGTGAGACACACTCATAGCTTGGCTGCAGCCATGGTGATTTACTGAAGCAATGGAAGCAAAGTCTGTGTGAAGCAGTAATATTTGTCAACAGGTCCATTTGTACAGCTAGAAAAAGACTGGGCAGGCCTTTGAACACAGAGTCGAGGCATCACTGTTGTTGCTGTCATGACTGTAGTTTAGGATCTTGCTTTCCAAGAGGAAGAGAGGTGGCTGGTTCTCCCCCCAGGCTGTAGGCAGACTGTTCCTCTCTCTCTCTGGGTTTTTGGGAGCAGTCCTCATCTTGCACAAAGTGCTGTCTTACAGAGTGGCTGTGGAGAGCCATCCAGCTCCTGCCACCAGTGGAAATACCACTCCTGCAGGCAAGTGAGGTGTGAAGGATAGGAAGTAGCAGTTGAGGAGATGGAGAGTTTGCCTTTAAGCACTTTAAGCCCTGGCTAAGGAGTGATATCAGGGTGATATCTGATAAGGGTGGCCTCAGGCACCCAGACATCCTAGGACACCTCAGGTCCTTGATTGCTCTCCTGTGGCACATTTTTTCTTTTGCCCCTCAGAGGCTCCTCCAACCGGTACTAACAAGGGGAGATTTCCTGAGGAAGGGGCAAAATGTTTCAGCACAGCATGTGCTGAGGGTCTGGTGCTTCCCAAACACTGTGTCCTGCTGATTCCTTTCCCAGGGACTGTCCTGTCCCTCTTGTCAACCCCACTCTGAAGTCTCTCTCACGTGTACTGCACACACCAGGACCTCAGTGCAGAGCAGCCTTCAGGGTCATCTCGCTGCCCCCCTGGTGTGTGTGTGCCAGTGTCCCAGAGCACTCTTGAACGCCCTGCTCTGTTCTGCACTGTGTTACCCTGTCCCACCACAGTGGAAAATGAGATGTGACAAGGTTGAAACCAGTCAATTCATAGTGAAAAACAACCTCTTATAAAAGGTACAGATCAGTAAATGAAAACAGCAACAGGGACTTCTGAGTTACTCTATTGCTTTCCTAACAGAACTGACCCTTTTCCATTGCATTTTGAGGGACACTTAACCACATCTGTAGCGTGCTTCTTCTTTGCCATTAAGCTCTACTAGATTCTTCCATAGAGGTGATTTAGGTTTTTTTTTTTAAAGACAAAATACTGAAGCCCCATGTGAAAACAGGAAACTCCATGAATTTTTTATAGTGAATTTTTTCCACCAGGGAAACATCCGTATTTTACAGTTTGCAAAATGTGTGGCACCATAAACTGTAAAACCGCATGGAGAACCACAACTCCTTTGTACTTTAAAAATAGACATAAAAGTGATTTCCCCAGAAAGAAGGAGCATATTTTTAAAGGTGAATATTTGTAGGATGTATAAAAGCTATTGGTCTGTTCTTGGAAACTGAATGATAATGTTTAAAAAAGGAAAAGACAGATTGTGGTGAGCCTGTTGTGACTGAATCATCTCTGTAGTATGTGCTGAACTGGATTAGCCATAGCACAGCTGCATGAAGATGTGTGATGTTCCCACCCAGCATGTCAGCCTCTGGTTCCCCACTTCACCCAGAGATGAGGAGACAAGGAGAGATGGTGCTCAGAGATGAGCAGGGAAGTGGTGGAGAAGGTCATGAAGAAACTCAGGCTACTGCATTTCTCCTGCAGTGTACAAGGGAAAGGCAAAGCTGTTCAGGCCACGGGGCTGCTGTGGTTCTCCCCAACTCTGCAACAAGTGGTGAGCAGGGAAGGGGCCCTACTTCATTCTCTCAGCTCCTTGGGGGTGGTGCAGGAATGACTACGATCAAGGCTTGGAGCCAAAATTCAGTCTCACCCCACTGGCTGTGCCATTCGTAGTAAATGAGACTGACCCTTCTCTTTCCCTGGTCGGATCAGCTGGTCTGCAGCCAGGGCTGGGCAGGACCCAACAGGGCTGGGAGATGCATGTGTGGCAGGATGGTGGGTTTTAGCAGATGCTCTGTGCCATGGGAAAGCACAGGGATGTCATCACAGGAGGTATTTCTCTGCTCTTGGACAGGCAAGCAGCTGCAGTGATTGACTGAGCCCCATCGTGTTTGAAAATGGGATGAGACATCCAGTGTGTGAGTGGGGGAATGGAGAGGTGGGGATCCCCCAGCTTCTAATGCTGGCTCTGGCTCTCTTGGGTGAGATGAAAAACCAAGGGCAGGATGTGTTCTTCAGCATACCCAAGCATCTTGTCTGAATACTGAATTGGACCAGGTCAGGCTCTAGTTCTAGGCAAGTGGATTGCCTTGGAGCTGGCAGACTGTCCTTGGCCCTGCCACCTGCTCAGTGTGTGCCAGATCTCTGGAGCTCCAGCTCTTTTGCTGCTGCTTCAGCAGAGAAGCTGGGATGTGTGGAGGGGGTGGCCTTTCCCAGCAGCAGCAGCTATCTTACTCTCCTCTCCTCCCCCAACAGCAGAAGCAGCAAACCATATTCTTCACAGCTCTTTTCCCTTCCTCCCCAGCTTTCAGTGCTACCTCTGCTTCCAGGCAAGAGAGGCCAGTTCCTGGCATAGCCTCCTCCATGGGTGACAGTATCCACTCTCACTTGTGGGGCAGACGTCTGTGGGGAGGACACTTTATCTGAGGATAATCACAGAATCATAGAATCATAGAATCATTATGGTTGGAAGGGACCTCCAGGGTCATCAAGTCCACCTTTATCCCATCATATTCCTAACCATTAGACCATTAGACCATGACCATAAAGGACTCTATATGGGTAAAGTATATGAGTCCTCTATTTCTGAGGATATAGAGGACTCCTAATTTGATAATGATGTCCTGTTTATCAAAGTTTATCCTGCTGTTTCATATGGATAGGAATGTACTTTTCCATGTGCTGCTCAGTCCTAGTGTTGTCAAGTGGTGTAATATTCTGGTCTGCTGTTTGTTTACAGCTGCCTTTCATCTTCAATTATCCACCATATTTTAGCAGTGGATAACTGACTGATTCCTGTATTCAGGCCAAATCCTGCTTTTTTGGCTCATGTGAGCAATCTCAGGAAGCCCAACACTCTGTTCCCTGATGTGCCTGGGAATGCTTGCGTGACAAATGGTCCCCAGCCATGGGACCCATGAGCAAGAGTGGAGTCCCAAGACCCATCTTCCATTCCTTGCATAGGTGCTCGGCAGATGCATTGGTCCCAGAGTGTGACTCCAGCTCTAGAAAGTCATCCCATTCGTGGCCAGCTGGATAACATTAATTTTTACAGGCCCTTGGTACACAGTGTGGAATATACCAGCTGCCTTTCCATTTCCAGGGAGGGGTGAGACAAGGCCTCGGGCCATTCCAGTTGGCCAGCACTCCTGAAAAGGGCAACTAGATGAGTTGGAAACATGCAAAGTGAAAAACTTGCCCAGTTCTTCTGTGCAGCTGTCATCATTAGCACAAACAGGCTGGTGCTGCCAGAGCTGCTGGGCTACCCACTGCTCACACTCATTTTACACAAAATCACTGCCCTATTCTGCTGGCAAATGGTTTTCTTTAGGATGTCTTTGTTTATCATAGAATCATGGAACCATTTTGGTTGGAAAGGACCTCTAAGAACATCAAGTTCATCCGTTAGCCCAGCACTGTCAAGTCCATGACTAAACTATGGCCCTCAGCACCACATCTACACAGCTTTGAGATCCCTCTGGGGATGGGGACTCCACCACTGCCCTGGGCAGCCTGGGCCAGGCCCTGACAGCCCTTTGGGGAAGGAATTGTTCCTCACATCCAACCTAAACCTCCCCTGGGCAACTTGAGGCCATTTCCTCTCATCCTATCGCTTGTTCCTTGGGAGCAGAGACCAATCCCCCCTGGCTCCAACCTCCTCTCAGGGAGCTGCAGAGAGCAGAAAGTCTCCCCTCAGCTCCTTCTCTCCAGGCTGAGCACCCCCAGCTCCCTCAGCTGCTCCTCCTTGTGCTCCAGCCCCTTCCCCAGCTCCGTTCCCTTCTCTGGACTCCCCCAGCCCCTCAATGTCCTTCTTGGTGTGAGGGGCCCAGAGCTGACCCCAGGATTTGAGGTGCAGCCTCACCAGTGCTGAGCACAGGGGGATGATCCCTGCCCTGGTCCTGCTGGCCACACCATGGCTGATACCAGCCAGGATGCTGTTGGCCTCCTTGGCCACCTGAGCACACTGTTGGCTCATGTTCAGCTGCTGTTGACCAACACCCCAGGTCCTTTCCCACTGGGAGGTTTCCAGCTGTTCTTATCCAAGCCTGGAGCATTGTGTGGGGTTCTTGTGACCCAAGTGCAGGACCCAGCACTGACCCATGTGGAATCTCATACAATCTCATACAATTTAGCTGAGCTACAGAGTACTGATAGCTGTTTGTCTCAGGATGGGGCTGCAACCACTCAATTTCTCCTGTCTTTGTGTATGCTTGAAGAGGTCTGTGATATGACCACTACAGAGGTCTGAACACGGACCAGAGTGAGGTATGAGAATTTGGAATGATTCATTTCTTTCTGTCAAGTGCCACCACGGTTTCCACAATGGGGTCACCACCTAGGACAGGAGGGCTGGTCCATGGAAAGAGGATTTCTTTGGACCTGGGAGACACGGGTTCAGTTTTCTGCTCTGTTACAGATTTTCTCTGTGAACCTCAGTCAGTAACTTGGACTCTGTGATTCAGTGTCATGTGTAAAATAGTGGTAATAGCCTGACCTTCTATCACTGATGCACATAAATGAAAATTAATTAAAGAAATGTGAAGAGTCAGCCATTAAAGTGTTGAGAGCCCAGGGGAAAGGAGTATCTACCCTGAGGAGATGAACTAATTGGGGAGGACTAAAGGAAATGGATGAGGTAGTTTAGGGTTGTGGATGGATCAAAGGGGTAGAGGTATGGACAAGGTGGGGCAGGGAGATGTGGTTGCTGGAAAATATTTAGCAGACACAGAAGAAACGTAAGGGTGTTGGAAACAGAGTCATAAGGAGGGGAATGAATGGGAGACCAGGAGGTGCAAACCCCCCTAGAAAAAACCCTCATTTTTGAAGAGAAACTGCATCATTCAAGAACTCTGTTTTGAGCACCTGGGCTAGAAACTGATGGAGAACAGTAGGGTGCTGTGGGCTTGGTGGCTGCCCTCCCTCTGCACACTGAGGTGGCTGCAGGAAGATTCCCTGCCCTGCTCACCAGGATCACTTGGGCTTTTTAACTGAAGCAATGCTGTAAATGTTCCAAGCTGAACTGTTTGTCCCCAGGGTCTGTCTTTGTCTTGTTTATTTGTTGGTTTACTTGCATTTTTCTTGAACAAAGTCCCCATTGTCTACTTTGACAAAATCTAAATATTTTGGAGTGTAAACTGGCCGCGTCTGGGTAGAGCAGTGGGTTTAGGGTTTTGGATGTTGTGCAGTGTTTGTAAATAAAGTTACAATGCAGATAGCAACAGCAATCATGACAGTTAAGACCTCTGGTGCCTGAACTGAGCAGTTTGGCTGAGCTCTGAACGTCTCCATGGGCTGTAAAGACAAGACAGTCTCCTAACGAGTGCTCCCTGGGTCACCTGTGTGAGCCTTACAGCTTCCAGCTTTACCAGTCTTTTCCAACATAGGGAAGGGCAGATGGAACACGGATCTTTCAGAAGGCTCTAGCCAGGATCCAGGGAACTCCAGAACTGTTATACAGACGTTTGTATGGACAAGTGAGTGGAAAATAATGGACACATGCATGGGCAAGACTGACTTGGGAAGAGTCATAGAATCATAGAATCATTAGGGTTGGAAGGGACCTCCAGGGTCATCAAGTCCAACCTTTATCCCATCATATTCCTAACCATCAGACCATCAGACCATGGCCTCAAGTGCCTCATCAACCCGATTTTTGAACATCCCCAGGGACGGTGACTCCACCACCTCCCTGGGCAGCCCATTCCAGTGCCCAACCACCCTCCCAGTAAAGAACTTCTTCCTAATCTCCAACCTAAACTTCCCTTGATGGAACTTGAGGCCATTTCCTCTCGTCCTGTCATCAGCAATTGGGGAGAAGAGACCAACACTAGCCTCACTACAACCTCCCTTTAGGTAGTTGTAGAGGGCAATAAGGTCTCCTCTCAGCCTCTCCTCCTGTCTTACAAATGTCTTGGAGTTCTTTGGTGGGATCAATGAGCAAGTGAATGAGAGTGATCCGATAGATATGATCTGCTTTCCAAAACACTTTACACAAAATCTCCCACCAAAGGCTTTTAATGAAACTTAGCCATGGGATAGGAGAGAAGCTCTTTGCATGGATAAATAACCAGCTTAAAACAACGGGATACAGGGAGTTGAAATAAATGGTCAGTTCTTGCAGTGAGGGAAGTTCATTAGTGGAGTCCTGAGCTGGGATCTGTGCTGTTCAGCATATTCATAAGTGATCAGGGGAGGAGAGAACAAACAGTGAGAAAATCTGGTGGTGAGGCAGGATTTAGTCAGGGGAATAAAGTTGTTGATAGATAGTGAAAGAATGTAAAAGAGCTTGCAGGGCTGAGTGACTGGTCAGGAAAATAAAGGGTGAAATTCAACAGACATAACTGTGAGCAGATACACACTGGGAGGAGTGATCTAGGCTTCACATTTAAAGTGAGGAGCTTTAAGCTGACCACTGCCACTCAGGAGATAGATGCAATGATCACTAGTTTTCTTGGACACTTCTGTGAAAATGTCAATTCAATGCTTAATAGAACTCAAAACCCCCCAAATCATGTTAGGAATTACGAGGAAGGGAGTGGAGATGAAAAGAGAAGATACATAAATCAATCTTTTGCCTACTCATTCAGTGTGGTCGACAATTCTGGACCTTCACCTTGAAAGAAATATAGCAGAACTAGAAAACCTTCAGAGAAAGACAACAGGACACATAAATGTCTGTGAAGTGTTTCTAAACAGAAGAACCATGAAATCCCCCAGGCTGAGCAGAGTTGGAAGCTGGTAGAGTATTTAGGCAAATATCATAAATGATTGCCCTGTTCCTACTCTTTCCTGGATGTTTCCTTACTATCATTACTGGGAAAAGGACATTGGTGCCTGCTGTGACCCAGTATGATGATTCTCATGTTCTTGTCTGTATGTGCTTTGTGGGCCAATATCCACTGGACATTCAGATTCACATATTGTGTTGTAATTGAGGCCATGGTCTGATGGTCTAATGGTCAGGAATATGATGGGATAAAGGTTGGACTTGATGACCCTGGAGGTCCCTTCCAACCATAACGATTCTATGATTCTATGAAAGCAAGATCTCATCTCTGTGCTGAGGAGGCAGTTCAGCTCTGGTCTTAAATTCAAATGAGCATAGTCTCAAGTTTTTCACCTTTCTAGGATAGAAGGTCTCTGCAGATCACTTCATAAAGAAGTTCGAAGGATGTTGTCCCTGAGAAACTAGACAGAATGGTCAATATTCTTGAAATAGCAGTTTCTTGGTGCACCCTAATTTGCAGTTGGAGGTAACAGAAAACATCACTGCTTTTGTATCAGGATTAAACTTTTAGTTGATGGCATCCTGGCTTCTTTCACCAGTGTACTTCTCCCTGTTGAGACTGGAAATGCTGTTCACATTCCCTCCAGTTCCTCTGAATTCAGAAAGCTGGCACAAGAGCATGCTAAGAAGATTTGGAGAGTCTCTGTGAGCCAAAGCAGTATTGGTTTTCTGATCTGCAAAACGCGATGATCCATCTAATGCTGGTTCTTTTCATTGAGGATGTGTTATCACCATAACATAGCTGGACTTTTATCCCCATCTGCACTGTTTCTACTCCACAATTTAGCCAGTAAGTGACTAATTTAATTGAGGCAAAGGGAGCCTGTTTTTGAAGTGCACAGAATATCCTCCTTAGCTGGAATGATGTATCTTGAAGATAAATAAATTTTCTATCCAAGCCTGTTGTCAGCTACCATTTCCATCTAGAAGGCAGATTCAAAATATTTGAGAATATCTGCTGAAATTGTAATGAGACCTTGGTGAATTCAGTACAGTTTCAGCTGGCAGCTCTTTGAGAAATCCTCAATATTTTCACACCTCTGTTAAAAAGGTGAATAAGAGGCTTAAAGAGGACTGACTTACCTGCAAAGGGGTTGTTCTCTTCCCAGCTTTACTTGGATTCTGACAATACTCATGAGACCTTTTATTACTTGTTAACCTTTTGTTCTGTTTTTCAATTGTCCAGCAATTCTATTATTAATAACGGGAAGGGTGGAGGGAAAATCACTGATGGTAGATCTATTTCATACTGGTTTTTTGCAAGGAAGATGTTTTATTAAGACTCATCCCAATTTCCTGTCCAACGAATTAACAGATTTCCACCTTAAATATTTAAATAGTGTGTCAGTTATTCTTGCTGAAGCTATAAAACACCAAGGACAAGAGTGAGTTTAATAAACCATATATATATATGAGATACTATCACTTAAATAATTAAATATATTATGCATTTTAGATCCTGTCTATGTTGCCTATTGAAAAATAAGAGAGATGAAGCCTTTTCAGTACTGAGAATCTTGATTTGAGCTTCCCTATGTATCTAGAGTGGATGTTACCTGTCAGACTTCCAGGCATCCAGGGAACATTGCTGCTTGTTTCACCAGGGGGGCTTAGGCCATCCAGGGAGAAAAATTCAGGAAAAAAATTCCAATTTTGATCATTTGTCAGTTTTAATACATTCATATGTGCCATATCATCATCAAAGCATCCAAGGTGCTACAGACTTGAGAAGAAAGTTTTACAGCCATTGTAACACTTGGGAGTATGCAGAAAAATATATCTGTGATTTATAACCATTGGGAAAAGAAGAAACAGTTCCTCACTTGTACAGGAACTCTTACTCTTCACAATGTGCTCCACAGAATATCTCTCAGTAGCTCACTCTCAGTTCTCTCCACAGTAGATTCTGCTATAACTTACAGCTCTAAAGGAGGTGTCCTTGGAGTTTATGATAAGGACACTTTTTTTTTTAATTCCTGCTATTTTTTTCACCTCCCCAAAAGATTTACCATCCCCATCTGGATTTTGGATATCTCAACGACTTTCCATGTCTTTTCAACACTTCTCCCTAATACCTCATTACAGAGTTGGTGGCAAGAGATTGTCTTTCATCTGCTCATTCATTCACTTCACTGAAATTACCCCAAGTTCTCTGTAAGGGTATCTCACTAGGTTTCTAGGAGGAGTTTTTCTCTTTGACCTCTTCACAGCCCTGGAGCATTCACCAAGTATTTTGTGGTCATGGTAGCTCATCTGAAGAGACAAGAAATACAGTTCCAGCCATAAAGATGTTTCCATAGGCACTGCTATCCAAGAGGCATCAACTGCCTGTATGGATACATGAGAAGCAAAAGTAGAATCCATGTGGACAACACATTTTGAACTATAATTACCATATGGTAAATAGTCATTCTTTATTGTATTGTCAACAGTCAAGGAACCTGCTCAGATGTGGAGGCTTGGGGTATCGCTGACAGAGTTAATGGATGAATCTTGGGGGAATACTCTTTTTCCCACTTGACACTCAAGTCACTTTTCTTAATTGTAAAAACATCTGTAAGAAGAACTGAATGAGTTGTAGACCTTGACAGCTGATCTTCCCATGACTCATTCCACAAAGACAAACTTGTCTTGTACTTGTCCTTTATCTTCATCCAAAGCATTTGCCAAGAGGAGTGTCTGAATTTTACTTAAATTATAATATTTTGTTTCAGATTTTCCATCTGAAGCCTTTGCTCCAAAAAGAGAAGGGAAGCTTCGTATTGTGGCAGTAATAAGGTTTTAAGAGTTATTTTGGGTATTTAGGAAGGCACTTCAGGCTTTTCTACCTTTGTGCATAAGGTTTAAAGAGGAAAGCTCTTTTTATTTGATTTCAGGTTGATATGAATTTGCTTCTACATAAAGAGATGTGATTTTTACTTGGATGTTAATACTTGCCATGGGGCCACGTGCAGATGTTAACAGCAAGTTGTCTACACTTGAGCTACCTATCTCGATTCCAAAATAATGAATGAAGAGGATTAAGGTGTATCAGTTTCTTCCCATAATAGTTGCCTAAAACAACTCAGACTATATGTTTCCTAAATTGTTTATTTCATTTGTTTTCCTGACAAGCTCAGGGGTGGATGTCTCCAGTGTAGGTATCTAAAGTGACTTTAGTAACCTTCCTCCATCGTGGAGTTTGGGAGATTTTGTTCCTCAGAGCCTTTTCACTTTCATTGCTGGGAGGTAGCTCTGCAGTCTTACAAATTATCCAAGGAATTCCTAATTTCAGTTGATTAGCTTGTCAAAATAAGATTGATAGTAAATTTTCTTGAAGTATAAATACCTTTACAGGTATAAAATACTTCTTAGTGTTTTTTAATCTATTGGAGAAATGCATACTGCAACCTGCTAGCTAGCTGCTAGACAGATATATTGGAACTGAAAATGAGACTTTTTTAGTGAAAGGGGTACTTAGTCACTAAAGCAACCCACAGATTGTAGCCAAAGGACTGATGGATTCTCCATCTTTTGGTGTGGTCACGTGAAGTCTGGCTGCCTCTGTGAAAGGTACAAGTGACACTCTGCTCCAACACAAATTATTGGGTTCAGCACAGGGGTAACCCAGTGAAAGTTAATGACCTGTGATATATAGGAAATCACACTAGATGATCTAATGGTTTCTTCTGGCCTCACACCCTATGAATCTATGAATATGTATCCTCTGAGGTTGACTGCTAATTATATTCCTAAGCAGGGGAATAGGCAGAGGCTGCTTCCAACGAAGGATTTGAATTTATTTACTGGTATCCATTGTTCTTTAGCTACATATTCAGATGGTTCACACCCAGCTTCTTTCCTTTCCTAAATTTTCCTTTTATTTAAGGTCCGTGAGAAGAGCTGGAGCGTTTGGGAAAGCACAGTCACTGATAGCCTCCACTGTGAGAACTTGGTACTGTGAGAAGTGATTCACGCAGTTCCCAAAAGGCGCTGCCTTCCAGCATGTTCCCACATCTTGGCAGCATTTGCAGGGCACCCTGCAAGCATGAAAGCAGAAGAGATGATTCAGAGAGCCACAGTGAGTGCTAAGAAACCCTTTATGGTGGAATAAGAAAACACAAAAATACATAGATTTGTGTTCAGGGCTATACAGACTATCAAGAGAGGTACAAACCTCAGTATGTCTAGAGGTGGCTGTTTTTGCTGCCTGTTTAGTAAAGTAAGGCTTTTCCTCACATTTATTTTCTTTTCCAGAAAATAAATGTGGGGAAAAGCCTTACTTTACTAAACAGGGAATCAGAAGAACTCTCAGAGCCTGTGAGCCACCCTTCTGCCATGCTGGGGCTGCCCATGTGTGCTTCCAGCAGGTTCCTGTTGCTGGTTTTGTTTTGTTTTGTTTTCCAAATGGTCATGAATATTATCTTTAAACAGACAAGCAAATGAAAACAACTGACTTCAAATATCTTTCAAAATAATAATCGAGGAAGCAAGGATGTTCACAGGAGGGAAGGGATAATAACTGATGAAGAGGCCAGGAAACCGAGGGAAAGAAGTGTCTGGATTTGGAGAATGCTGAGGAAGTCCTGTCTGTTTATCCACACCTGTGGGTTAGAAATGCTGTCATCTGAGGAGTGGCCCCATATTACAAGAAGGTCAAGCACCAAGCAGACCTAATTAAAAGCTCATTACAAGAGACAATCTCCATTAGCATGCCGAGTTTCATGCAAATCCATTAGCACCAGGGCTCTCTTCGGAAGCTTTAAATTCCAGTCCTGTGCCCCAGGGACTGGAAACCGTGGCCGGTTAATTTGCCATTCTCAGCCTGTGAACATTAGGCACAGTCCTCTTACTTTCTGGATTATTTCACATTCCAGCAAATTAGTTTTATCCGTTCTGAGAACATTTTAACAAAGAAAGTTCTTTTGGCATCACATGGATAAAATAACAAGGGATAAAAGAATGAGCCGTTCCCCCAATCAGGAACAAATAACTTTAAATCTCTCCTGAAAATGCAGCCTTTCCTGTTATTCCCACCCCCCCTTCCTTTCATTTATCTTTCGGCAGTCGGATTTTTTAATTACGTTTCTGCAGCCAGATTCCCCTCCCTCTCTCTTTATGGTGGTGTTCTCAAGAGCCATGTTTTTTCTTTATGCCATTGTAGCAGAACTTGACTAAAGATCTTCAAACTTGTTAAGTATAAAAGTTGGTAAATGATACTATTGTTTGAGTTAAGGGGGGGAGGAGAGGGGGAAGGCAGTTTATCTGGGGTGGCTGTGGGGAGGGGGATGGCTTAAAAAAAGGAGAAGAAAAAAGGCTCAAATGAACTGAAATGGATCAAAGTAAACAGAGACATCTAAAAGCTTTTGTAAGTTAAAAGTGGCTATCTGTTGCAAGTCCTGCCTCATTAACTACTGATAGAAGCACTATCTTGGCCTTCCAAGATATCTAGCGCTGACGGCCTATAACAAGATGAACTCTGGGTTATTCCCTCTTGCCGTTTCCCTGTGTTGCTGTGCACAACTGCTTAACCTCAACCTCTCCACAAATGTTTATCCTCTCCGCTAGGCGCAGCAACGGGACATTCGCTCCCCAAACTTCTGCTCACTCGGAGGAAGAAACAAACTCGGAGAGAAGGAAGGAAGTTGGAGAAAGGAGGAAATATCCCCAAAGTCAGTGGCTTGTCTGGGTGTCTGCTCTGCACCGTTTCCATATAGATTTTGGAGGAATGAATGGGGTGAGAGACAGAGATCAGCCACCCCGTTCTGGGTTACAGTAACCCCCACGCTGTCCTCGCTCGGTGGGGGAAGCGAGCTGAAACCGAGAGGCTTGTCTAGGGCAGCAGGGAGAGTGAGGAGGGATGGGGAGGGGGGAACACGATGGCTCTTTGACTAGGACCAGATAGGTCTCTGTGTAGAGTAATATTACAGCTCACTCTCTCATAAACAAGCTGCATGCCGGCTTCTAAAGAGCCCATCTGGCATAGCTTTGAGAATGGCAATAATTACAAGCTGATGATGGACATGGAAGAAAAGCCCTGCTGAGCTAGCTCATAAGGAAGTACAGGCCAGGACTGTAGGGAAATTACAGGCTAAAACCCTTTCTAGTTTAGGCCTTTTGGTGTTCTTAATCACAGACTTTAAATGTTGTAATAAACACTGTTGCATTTTATTGACCAACTCCCATGACAGGCAAATCTTTTTTATTTTATTTTATTTTTACTATTTGTTAGTTCAGAAAGCGGTTTGAGAACAATTGCTTCTTGAGGCTGAGTCTGTAGATTTCCTTCATGAAAAGTGATCCAAACAGCGCCGGTCCCTTTTGTTGCTTTGCAATTAAAAAAGAATAAGAATATAAAGGGAAAATAAATATTTTAGAGTTCCACTTACCCCTGTGCAGTACTAGGTCACTGATAATACTCGCTTTGTTTTGAGATTATCATTGAGGAATAAAAGATCTAAAATGAGTTGTTGAGTTTTTAGGTGAAACTCCTGCTGATTTCGCTGGCTGTAGGATTTTACAGGAAAAAAAAGCAGTTTTCAGTTAGATATGAGAGGCAGGGGCCAGATCCGGTACCTGGTGAAGTTCATGGCATACTTGATGAATTCAGTGGTCTAAACCCGTGTAAGCAGAAGCTCAGAGGCCTCATTGGTGTCTGTATTTAAGTGCACTCTTACTGTTGTGACTCGCAGCACGACTCCTGAATAAAGGGAAAATTCGTGGTTGCTGGGGTCACCGTTCCAATCATATTCACAGGGAAAAATATGAAATACATTTGCACACGTGAAACACAGCAACGTCAATGCGCGGTTTTTGGGACAGGGTTGGGATTTTCAGAGGAAGGTGTCTCTGGTACCAGGTTTCCCATGTTTGGTGTTAAGAATCACTAAACTTTCAAGACTGTTACCACCTCTGTGTCTCTAAATGTCTGTGGTTTGGGTATAGGAGTGTATTTACTAAGTGGTTTTCTATGCATGTGTATGTGGCAGTGCCACCTCTGTGGTCTCTAGGCAGATGTGGACGATCTGTGATATATGTGTGGAGTGCAATGGAGCTGTGACAGTTAACACCAGTAAAGTTCTGCTTCAGAGAGCCTACCTGTTTTCCCAGACTAATTTGATTCTCTTTTTCCTTCTCCGGAGTCTAGAAGATCAAGAGTTAAACAGTTCTGTGAGTTTTATTTGACTCAAGTGCAATAAATCTCCCAGGGTGACTGATAGACTGATAACTCCCCAAATCCATTCAGTACTTTGTGTGTCAAATCAGCAGTGAGTATGGAGTGTTGTCGGTTGTTTTAAATAAAGCTGTTTTGACAGTATGTTGTTTATTACAATCCAACATGTGCAGTTTGTTTTCTTGGAGGAAATCTGCCTTTATTTTAGACTCTTTTTTTTTCTCAGTTTAAGAACACCAGCCATGTATTAGAAATGCTGCATAACACGGGTTGGCTTTACTGATCCAGTTGAACCCTGGACATGTATCTGTGCTTTTACGGGACACATTCTCATACGAAATCCTAAAGAGCAGAACATTCTGTTCCTTTAGATAAATGTTTGCCTGCAGGTATAGCTTTGTGTTTGTAAATTGTTTCATGTTGCTCCTATTTCTGCCGCAGTTCCCCTTTCACAGACGTTTAAAAGTTTTTTACTTGTGGCTGTTTGTATCCCAGCATTTCAAAACAGCAGACCACTTCTTTAGTTTTCCCAATTACCATTTGATTATTTGTTCAGGCGTCGGATTTTTTGTCTCTTTTTTTGTTGCAAAGTTGAAGGAATGCAAGGTCAGGCAATGGAAATTCACCTATCCAAACGCAGCTCTCTTTTCTTTCATAAACTTCCTTTAGCTTCTTAATCTGAAACTTGCTTGTCAATGTGAAATGATTTCTTTATATTTAACTGTCTCTTTCCAATACAGACTAGAATTGTTCCTAACAAAAGAAGCATGAATTGGTGGAAACTATATATTAAATGCAAGACTATTTGTCTAGTTTTCATTAGGTTGCTGAGTGAGAAGCCCAAACTCCTCTCTTTTCCCAAGGTACTCGGATATCCACGAAGTGCCTTCATCCCGTGGCCTTGTTTCCTCTCCCAGCTTTCCAAAAGAATGCTACACTCTCTGCTCTTTATACTGTCAGCAGTGACAGCAACCAGCAACGCTGACATTTCTTATTGTTTACGAAGGATGAGCGCCAACAAGGCATCTCTGATCAGTTGATAAACTCTCCTAACCCTCTCCCCCCCTGCCCAACCCTCTGCTCCACTGACCAAACTAACCTTTTCACGATACGCTGCCTATAATTACCAGTGAAAGACGCTAACCAGAAAGGATCAAAACTTCAGCTAAACACAAACAAACCAGCAAAACAGCTATGAAGATAAACTACTTACAACTAACATTGCTCTGCAAACAGTGCCGAGGAGAAACTGAGTGGCTGCAGGCAGAGGGTGGAGAAAGAAGAAATCTAACCCTAAATTCCTTATGTGCATGTATTTTTCATATGAATTTTAAAATTGCTTGAAAAAACATCCTAGAATAGCATTAAAATAATCTTATTGTTTATTATCATAATCCTGTGTATTTAATATCCTTTTTCCCCTTCAGTTCCCCCCACTCCTGCAGAAACTCCCGCCAACACAGTGGTCAAACTAAGTTCATAGCTCCTCATAATGAGCCCAGGACTACTGCCTGTACCAAGAAGAGTTACTTTGCAGTAATCACTTGAGGTTTACTTTTGCTCACTCCCCCTCAATTTTTAGCGTGACAGGCAGATACTGCATGCTCCATTCCATTCTGGTTTCCTGGAGGTGAGAAGCACCAGCACTTAAAGTCTCCTCTCATCTCTCTATTAGGGAGTTGGCAAGGAAAGTACTACTGATGGCCTTTATTTGCCAGGAATATTGATGTGGTGGATGGCTATATAAAAAAGGTTTAAATTCCATCTTAAAATATTGCATCTCCTTCTCCATGTTCTACCTGAATTAGCTGGATACTGGGCTTGTTCAGTACACAGAATTTTTGCCACTGAGTTTTCCAGTGCCAAAGAGTCAGCCAGTTTTCAGAAGGGTGTGATTTTCTTCCCATGCACTAAGCTGTGTTGGTTCAACCTTTTCTTTTCCATGATAAGAGGGCTGTTACATGGAAAACAACAAGATCAAGTTTAGATCTCCAGCAGAAATTCAAATCTTCCAACTGAAGTTTAATTTTAGGGAAATCTACCAACAGCAGCAGGTCTTCTGGTTCTGTAAATACCTTCCTGTTCTTGTAGGAGTCTTTGCTGGTAACCCCATCATGCTATGTTATCTCAGCATGGAAATACTCTTTTCAATGATAAAGTGATTTTCATTTACTTGTGTCATTTCTGCAGATGCCATTGATTAAACCTCCTAAGGAATAACCACACTCCTGTGGCCTTCGGACAGGCTTTGTCATCAGCTGGATACTGAGCACCTAAGAGGCCTTTCTTCATCTTTCTTTCTTTCTTTCATCAAATTGTTGTAGTGTTGTGATAGATGAAATAGTTTGCACCTTAGCACTAAAACCCTGATCCTTGGCTGGAAGCTTTAGCCGAAACTTCAGCACAAATAATAAACTCTTGCTAAATTGAAAGTGGCTGAAATCTGTCCTTGTGTGACTTTGCAGAGCTTCCATTATCATGCAGGGTCTCCAGAAACACTGTTCACGTCAACACAGTTGGTTAAGGTAGTATGTGATGGCTTTCATTTATTTTAATGTCAATTTTTATGGTTCTCTCTTGAATTTTTATCTGTTCCAAGTAGATTTCACAACATTGTCAAGATAGTAAGGTTTGAAAAGCTGAGCCTACAGAAGCAGACTTTCAAGCCTACGTGATTTAAGGAGCATGAAAACGTCCTTTAGCAGGATGTTTCATTTAGCTTTATTGGCTTTTCTGCTTTCCCTCTATATCAGTGTGACATTTTTTAATCAGAAGTTCTGCACAAAAGTGACTTTCATGCACTTGTGACACTCCAAATGAGAAGTATCCATAGGTCTGAGATGTTGTGAGTTTTCCTTCCAGCTCTTCTTGTCCCAGTAAGTATATGCCCAGGAATCAGTTTGCTCCAATACTCTTTCAAGAATGTACTGAGTAAATTGCTGCCACAAAGCTGAGAGCTGCACAGACAAGTGCAGTTTGATGGATTAACAAATAGGAATAGAATTTAAAATTGCAGATGTGCATCATATGAAGACATGAATTTAAATATACAGAAAAAAAGTAGAAAGCATAGCTGAAGTTTCTAGGCTAAACTGTTACTGAAAAAGGCAAAAGCTGTACAGAATACTACAGCTATTTACTTTTTTAAAACATCCATAGATAGGAAATGCCTTATGTCAGTCTTTATTTTGTCCAAAATACCCACTGGCCAGTGAGTGCAGATGCTAAATGCAAAGCTGATTTCTTCAGAAAACAATTTAATGCATTTGCTGAGGGAAGACTATAAATTAGCCTTATCAGAGAAAGTCTTAACTACTGAAAAACTGCTTCCTCCCCATAAACGTAGGGACAATTCATAGATCATTAGGCTGGAAAGGACAATCAGGGGGCGTGCTGATTCTAACATGTAGCATGTTGGCCAATATTGGGTATTTCTGAAATTAGAGATAGAAAAACCTGTAGCTTGAGCCCGTGTAGGCAGTGGCACAACTACAATCAACTGACTGCATTGAGCAGAGATGGAATATTTAACACGTGCTCATCAGTGAGTTACAGAGTCACTGCAAACCACTTGGGGTTTTTTTCCCTGCTGCTAATGTAATTAGAGATCATATATTTCCCACTACTGTCCTTTTATCTTGCTTCTCTTTCATGTTTCCAGGTCCCACTATCACCTTCATGCTAAGGAGGCACTCCTTGGCTAGTTAAACACATGTTGTAACCTTAGTACAGGTAAATGGGCACATAAAATATGCAAGTCTTACCTGTTCTGAATCAACATGACATTTTATTTCTGTGCTTTGTGTTACTAACTTGGTGTGAGTGCAGCCATGTGTTCCCAAAGCTCAGGGTTGCAGCTTAGGGGGATAGGCAGAGGAAGACACTAAGATAAATACATAAATAAAATCAAATCCTTCCCTGCACTCACATGTGCTTGTGTTGTATCAATCCCAAGAAGCCCTGTGAGTTAAGATGAGGTGAAAATGCCAGCAATCCCTTGCCCGTTTATCTCCACTGTGATGAAGTCATGTCTTGCTGTTTAACTTTCATGTTACAATTAAGATTTTTACTTCCTCATGCCATTCACTGCAGGGAAAGCGGATTCAGAAAATTTTCTAGGGCAAAAAGAAACAAATCAGAGGAACAAGTAAGTGGGTATGGAGGTCTTTTTCCAAGTTATTTATTTCCAAGTCAGGTTAAAAAGAACTGTAAAGACAAGTCTTGCTTCCATCAGCATGCAGTGATTGGAAATAATAAGATATTTGCTCTTGGGCACTATCAAAAGCCCCCTAACTCAGGAAGAGATGCCAGCTGACTTCAAGGAGTTAACAGGGGTAGCTGTGTATGAGAAAAATGAAGGTCAAGCACTTAAAAGCCAACGGGCTGGTTTTTGTTTGAGCCCACAGGTTTCTTTCATGTCATTAATGCACAAGTATTTTACAGTGAGAGCTAAGAGAGTAATAATCATATTTAATGTCATTTGTCATGGAACTGTGTATAGATTCTTTACCTAGTCTAACAAAAATGAAGTGTCTTTGCTAGACAAAGCCAGTTGTTCCCTGGACACGGGATGAAGTAGCTCTCTGCTTTGTAGATTTTTGCTCTATTGCATTTGCAGGTGCAAATATTTGGTCACAGGCGGCAAATAATCAGAACTTATCTGAATAAAATTTTCCTGAGTCTTCTGCCTGAATGTTCTCACTGCCTGTTCTCAGCCAAACTGCCTTTCCAGTTCTTTCCCCTACATTTCTGCATAGTTCATGGCCTTCATTCCAATGCTGGGGCCTGATGGTTCTGTTTGATGTTACTCCCTTGTCTGTCCACATCTGTTTAGGCCGGTGGCTTTCAGGCTGTGATGCAGGGAATCTTGGGGTGTGGGAAGAGGACGTCAGCATGGTTTGCCTCTCTAGAGCTCTGTGAGATGTCACTAGGAAAAGCACAGTGTCATTAAGTTTAGATTTGCTAGTGCATGGGCTGTGAAAACTTTACAGAGCTGGAAATCCGAAAAGCATTGCTGCAAGTTGTGTTGGGAAGGAGGAGGAGGATGTATCTCCACGCTGCACGGCTCCTGCCCCATGGGCATGTCCCAGCAGAGCTCCTCTGGGATAGAAACACACTCTTCCCAACCAGTACTGTGTCAGACTCTCTTGTGAAATGGCTGCTCTGTGTTTTTTTCACTTAGGAGTTATCAAGACGGTAGGTTTGCTGATGTACTAATGGAGCAACCATCACACTGGTCGTTGTGGGGCACTGGATTTTGGCTGTTGTAGCCTTGGTGAGCCAGGTGAAGCAGAAACACCCAGCTAAGCACTGTGCAATATCAGCATTAAGACCAAAATTCATTTTCAGGCATCCAGCCTTTCTTTCCCTGGGGAAACACTCCAAGGAAGCATAGCAAGAAATGGAAAAAAAATGTCTCTGAAACAGTGCTCGGGGGAATTTTGCTCCCCAAGTTATTGGTGTAAATATGGGGGAAATGGGGACACCCCCTCTTGATCTTTGTTAGCTGTGTTTATGTGTATTGTAGAGCAGAATTTTTATCAGCTGAGTTACATCTCTGCAGGAGTCTCCTTCTCTTTTGGTTTTGGGCTCTGCTGCTGCTTTGCAAATACACGATGCAAAGCACTGGTGGTGCTGCACCCACTGCACCCCAGTATTTGGCTTTCATTCGTATTCCCAGGCATTGTCATGAACATTGTGTATTACTGGCTGTCAAAAAAGGGCCTTTCTGCCTAATGAAAACTCCAGTTTCCGTTACAGTTCCTGTTCCACTGTTACTATTCCTTCCCTAGTCCTCTTTCAGCAGGGCATTAGCCCAAGAGCTTCACAATTTCTCTGTGCTGCCCAGATTGTCCCCCATTCAGTGATGATATTTCTTGACATAGTGGTGGGACCTGTTGCAAGAGAACCGAATCAACCAGCTGAAGCCACCCTGTGGTCCCAAGATTGGATGTCTGGGTGTAAGGCAAGCTGTTTGTCTGCCCTCCCCTTTGGGAGGCTGTGCACACAGAAGGGCACAAGCCCCATGGGAAGCAGGTGGCCAGAGCTGGTGTTTCTCCTCTCCCCCAGTAATGCTAGTGCAATATACTGGGCCAGACATAGGGCTATTATTAAGTCCTTATCCTTAGGTCACACTGGATCAAGGACCAAGATATGATTTCTTCAGCCAGAAGGAGGCTTTAGGGCTGTACCCTGATACTAAGCTCTGCTATGGAGCTCTATGGAAATGGGCTGGCCTGGTGTTTTCTTTACACCATTCATCCCACTCAGCCCAGTTCCCTCCCACAGTGTGCTCTGGCCTGTGAATACTCATCCTTCCCTTTCCTCACCTCTATCTTTAGGAAACAGTAGGGGTAGCTCCTTCTCCAAGGCATCAAAATGAACCAGTTTCCCTTGTACTTGTGATGTTTGGAACTGCCGTGATTTTAAAGGCTGCTTAAAGCAGAGTTTACTAGAGTTGTATAAATCTTTGCTTTAAATCCACTGTAAATACGTTACAGAATCTGCCAAACATGCATTAAAATATTTTGCTCCAGATATGCCTATGTCTAACCTTTTGGTTTCTAAGAGCTTTAATCAGTAATCTTCAAGTAGGAAGTTATTCATCTTTATTGCCAGGCAGTTCTCAGTGGTGGTCGTGGCAACAATCTTTTCATTGCTTCTGTGTTTAGTTGTTCTTTGACATGATAGAAGTCAGCTGCAGTTCAATGAGCTCACTATTTGTGCAACTTAATTGCTTGCTTCCTTTAATATGTACTCAATTTTTCCTTTTATGAGCAGGGTTGTTGGAAAAATTAAGCTTAAGGATATAACTATCCACTGTTAATTAACCTCCTTCCCAAACACATTAGTAAAATAGGTCAAATGGCTGTTGAGTGTTAAGTGTACCATTACTAAGGTATTTCTCAGCTGGAAAATGAACCCTATATTGGATAAGACAGGAGTTTCCAAAGGAGCTTCGAGGACTTAGGTGTCCATATCACACCAATTCCATTAGATCTGACTGCCTGCTTCCCTTGAGCTGGATTTTACAAAAGCTCCTAGGAGTATCCGTGAAGGAGTTTGGATTTGGTGCATGTCAGAGCATGCATGTTTAAAAATAGACTGAAACTGCTTCCCTTTGTTGCTCTTCAATTAAACTCAGTGGCACCTTTGGTTCTGCTGGGATGTGTGATCCATGCATGCATCTTGTACATGCACGTGTACACAAGAGCAAGCAAGATAAGGGAACTGATTTCTTCTTAGGTATTTGTGCTTTGCATTAATAAGGACACTGTGTGTGTTTGGTCTTTCAAGACTGATGAATATTATTATTCAGAATCGAAATTCCTAGAATAGCTCTGTTACGTGAGGATGTATAAATAGTTTTGGTGAGTATAAAATATGCTCAGTGAGGGAACTGATCTATCAAAACAGCTTTATACAGCGATAGTGTCATTTCTTTCCATGTCAGGGATATATTCAGATGGAAAAAACCCCCCCCACTTTAATTGCAGCGGTGATAGCTTGGTTGGAATTTTGCCAATTTACCCCCCAAAATGATACGTGGATTTTAAAATCATATTTAGAAATGTGAGTTCAGCTGGAAAGTTCTTCGTTTTTTAAATATGTATATTTTACAAAAAGATGGAAAAGGTTTAGGAAGAATGGAAGTTGGAAGAATTCCTACTGGGAGATAAAAGGTTGTGTTTTGTTATGATTCCATCTCCCAATTACAGCTCCCAGGCTAAGTAAGAGACTTATTCTAGAAGCCAGTGGGACTTCCCATATTTGTAAACTCTCCTCAGCCAAATATTATTGTGTGTTACAGCAGTGGCCAGCCAAGACCAGAGTCCACTGTGCCAGGCATGGTCCGTGGAGTGAGGAGGCAACCCCTGTCTGGGAGAGCTTCCAGTCTGCAGAAGCAAATGGAGGGGAGTGGAGTTATTCCTGTCTCTTTTTTATAGATGGGAGTGAAGTTATTCCTGTCTGTTTTATAGTCCAGGGATAAAATGCCCAAGGCCACATGGTGGCAATCCCCCAGACCTCTTCCAGGCGCCGTGAAGAGAGTGAATGCCATCCTTTCCAGCACAAGTTCTGCTTCTGCTCTACTGTTTCTCCTTGTTATTCTAATATAACTTTACAAAGGGCTTGGTAGATGCAAGAAAATAAGTGTATTAGTGGAGGTGAGGCTCTTCATTTGAAATGTCTTCCTTCCCAGTTCACCAAAGCCAGGGTCAGTGGAAAACTTCTGGTTTCCAGGATGCAAGCTGGAGCTGTGCAGTACTGTCTCTCTCTCTTTTATACCAGATCAGAATGCTGTAAAAGGAACATAAGGTGGGTGTAAATGACATTTCTGGCAAAAATCAAGGCTCCTTTAGCCACTGCCAGTGGTGTAATGGGGTCTATAATAGATGAGAATTAAGTCCTTATTTAGAGAGATGCACTGAAATTGCTGAAATGCTGCCAATGTGATACAAGCATCAGGAAATCACATTTGTTCCATGTGGCCAAAACCCATCAGAAGCTCCATGGAGCACTTAATTTTTTAGTATGGCTGTAAATAATGTTGTAGAGAATTGATATTGAAGTCCAGCAAAAAACTTCTAGATGTGCTTGTGACAATGTGTTTTCACCCTCCTTTGTAGCTGATGGTGCTGCACTTCAGGGAACAGATCTGAGGTTCTCCTCGATAGAAATGCACCTGTTGATGTGTAGAGGATGTAGCTGAGGAGCTTCTGAGGAGCTTCTGCAAGCCAGGTGATAGCCTTAAGCACTTGAAATTACTGCCAAGCTGCTGCTGTTTGCAGAGTGGCTGCTCCTTTCAGGACACAGTGAACTGATACTGAAGCACAGCTCACACATGTCTACTTGCAGCAACGGGAGCAGCTGATTTCACAGAATGCCAGGATGGTGGGGGTTGGAAGGGACCTCTGGAGACCATCCAGTCCAACCCCCTGCTAAAGCAGGGTCACCCAGAGCAGGTGGCACAGGGTGGTGTCCAGTTGGGGTTTGAATGTCCCCAGAGAAGGAGACCCCACACCCTCTCTGGGCAGCCTGGCCCAGGGCTCGGGCACCCTCAGGGTACAGAAGTTTCTCCTCATGTTCAGATGGAACTCCCTGTGTTCCAGTTTGTGCCCATTGCCCCTTGTCCTGTCACTGGGCACCACTGAGCAGAGTCCAGCCCCATCCTCCTGACACCCCCTGTAGATATTGATCAGCGTTGGTGAGATCCCCTCTGTCTTCTCTTCTCCAGGCTGAACAGCCCCAGGTCCCTCAGCCTTTCCTCAGGACAGAGATGCTCCAGTCCCCTCAGCATCTCTGTAGCCCTTTGCTGGACTCTCTCCAGTAGCTCCTTGTCTTTCTGGAACTGGGGAGCCCAGAATTGGATTCCTAGATCCTGGAACACCAGACCAAGAGAATAGCTCAGGGAATTGGCACATACCCCTCTGCTCATGTGTCTTCCTGCAGAGGAAAACAGTGTGAGGATCCCCAAGCTGGTCTGTGTGGAGCTGGAGAAAAGGGTGGCACCTTGTTATGCCGCGGGGAGGAGTGGACTGTGTTGGAGGAGGCGATTTTGCTTGTGGCCATGGGAGCTGGTAGCCACAGAGGGGACAGGAGGATTGGCTCTGCAGCAGGACCTGGCTGGGTGGCTGGGATTCGTGTCGCAGGCCAGAAGGTGGCACTGCGGATACTGCGTTGGAGAGGTCCCATCTGCTCCCGGCCAGAGGAGGAAGGTGGGGGAAGTCCTGCAGGCTCTGTAAAACTGGGCTAGGCGGGAGGGTAGCAGGGGGCTGAGAGCTCAGAGCGAGCAGGACAGATTGGCAAGGCGACGGTTTGGAGGAGAATGGTGTGAGGGTACAGGGGACATCCTTCCACTCGCGAGATTTTGGTCTTACTGATCACAGAATAAGGCTGTGGGAAATGTTGAAACTTGCAGTTTTATTGCAGACTCCCTAAGGGAATGAGCTGGGCAGGGGGGTTATGGAGTGAGTGTTGCACAGGGGCTCTTGGCTTGGGCTGGGCAGTATGGAAGGTTTGCTTGTTTGGAGCTGAAAATGGGCAAAATTTCTCCTGTCAGCCCTTCTGTGGCTGTGCTGGGTTGGGAGAACCACTCCTACCTCTTGCATCTCTTTCTGTCAGCAAATAATCACCTTTTTGTCCATGAATTTCAGTAGAGAGGGACAAACTGATGGACCTTGGTGTTACTAAGAGAGGAGACTGACATGGGAAGGGAAAAGCAGGTGAACAACTGGCTGTGAGCTCCTTGTGAACACAGACCCACCTCCGGGTCACACACCCAGCTGCTTCACCCTGGCTCTGTGGATTTTGAAGAGGATTTTGTGCTTGGCTCCGAGGGAACCCTCCCAAAGACACTTTGATTGGAAATAACTCGGGAAGGCCAGTGGGCGATTCATCATCCAAATGACTTATCCCTCCCCCAAAGGTTCTCTAAAGTTTCCTGTCAGAGCTCATGTGCCCTGAGGAAAAGTTCTTTTTCTTTTTTCATTCCTTTGCTCTTCACTGACTCCTTGTGTGGGTGTCCTGGGGTCTCAGAGAAAGTGGTGCTGTGCCTGGATTTGTCTCAGCTTAACCCCACTCTGTTTCCATCCAACCCAGTGTGAATCTGGAGTCACATATCAGAGCTTATGGTCATTCACTCATGGACAGACCGGGCACATCTGGCTGGTGGGAGCTTTGGTTTCTCCAGAGCACCTCACAGCTGCTCCCCCTCCACTGCCACATGGAGACATTTAAGCAGGTGACAAGACAATGAGGATCTCTGTGTTCTAAACCTGCCAACCCTTGTGAACAGTCACCCTGGGTCAGGTTCAGGGCTGGCCAGGATTTGTACCTGGATATGGTGCCCAGCTCAGGAGCAGAGCAAGAACTTACATGGGGATGCTTGGAGCTTGCAGCCCTACAGGGACCAGCTGGGTTAAATCGTGAAGGGTGGCAGGTTCTCCTCGTGCTGTCCCACTGTGGGTAGTAGCTGCCAGCTCAGGGACAGTAATGAGCAATTGGAGAGGCTTGCAGGGTGGGCAGGGAAGATGCACACAAGCTGAGCAAAGCCATGGAGATCAGGAGCATCAGCCCTTTCCCTGGGAGAGCGCTGTGCTGCAAGGGCGGAATAACTTGGGCTCTGTGCTCTGCTCGTCACATGAATGCATAAGAAATTGCTTCACCACAGAGGGCAAAGCTGCCAGACAGATGCAAGAGGCTTGTGCAGGGGAGGCAAGGTCTGCTGCATCCTACCCTACTCCCTTTTCCCCTCTGTGGGCAGACAGGGTGGCTCGCCGTGTGACCAAGCGTAAATGGTGCGGCTCTGAATTGGCAGGCAGGGAATTTTATTTTCCCTTTTTTTTTTTTCAGATTAGAGCAAGCTGCCTTCTGCTGGAAGGCACATGTGACTTTGCTGTCCTGGGAAGCCAGCCCCCAGCCCTCCTCTCGGTCCTGGTGGAGTGCTGAGGTGGGGAAGGCCATGCGCAGCTCCGAAGGGCACACGTTTCCTGTCTCTTTGCTCCTGGCAGGTTTTGTCTGCAGACACTGCCTTGAGTACCCCATAATTACATTTTCACATTTTTTAATATAGTAACACACGGCTGGGCTTGTGGTAAAGAGCCAAGTGATGTCTTTGGGCCATGAGGACTATAAATAACCAAAGGGATCATGTTATTTGGTTGTGGAAGGAAGAAGGTCTTTCTTCAGCAGTTACTGTACAAACACAGCTTTGGAGCAAATAAAGAAGGGTTCTTTTTCCTATATGTTAGGGAGATACCCATGGATTCAGCAGAACCCCCCAAAAGACAGAAATTCTTTGAATTACATTTCTCTACAGAAGGCCTTCACATAGTGTCGAGCTGTCCAAATTATAGCTTCGTTTTCATTTTAGTTGTGGCAATTATTGTGCTTTTGTTAAAAATACCATTCTGTGTCAATTCTAAGCTTGCAGTAGCAAGGACTGGCTTAAAATAAATGTATGTGCAGTGCCAGGCACAATGGGCCTCATCTGTGCCCGAGACCTTGAGGCACAACTGCCATATATACAGCAAATAGCTGGTTTGTGTAACAAGATGCAGCTTTTCAGGTCTAGATCATGCTGGAGAAGGCTTCAGGGAGACCTTAGAGCACCTTCCAGTGCCTGAAGGGGCTCCAGGAAAGCTGGAGAGGGACTGGTGCCAAGGGCAGGGAGGGATGGGACAAGGGGGAATGGGTTCCAAGTGCCAGAGGGGAGATGGAGATGGGATGGGAGGGAGAAATTGTTTGGGGTGAGGGTGGTTCCATGTGAATATCAGGAAAAACTTTTTCGCTGTGCTAGTGACGGAGCACTGGACCAGGCTGCCCAGAGAGGTTGTGGAGTCTCCTTCACTGGAGACATTCAAACCCCGCCTGGATGCGTTCGTGTGTGATGTACTCTGGGTGACCCTGCTCTGGCAGGGGGGTTGGACTGGATGATCCTTCGAGGTCCCTTCCAACCCAAACCAGTCTGGGATTCTATGATTCTATCTTGGCACTATGAATCTTGAACTCTGTGATTCCTCCGTTCCATCCACGTGTGCTCCTTGGCACACAGGTGTGAGCTGTATCCAGCTGCACTCTGGTGTCACACAGCATCCCCACTCTCTCCCCAGCACATATTTCCCCCACTGTGGTGTTGCCCCTTGCCCTGTTTACCACCCTGCTTTCCACATCCAGCCAGCCCCTGGATCTGTGTGTTGCCCTGACCAGAAATGCTGAGCAGCAGGCAGGACCAGCAGACCAGACCAAGGCTGTGATGCTGCCCTGCTGCCAAGGGAATTCCCCACCAGCAGCATCGGGGTGGATCTGAAGTGCTGGACCTACCATAAACAGTTTGTAGAACTTGAACACAAGCTTCTCCTAACAGCAAATAGAGATGCTTGGAGGGGTTACACAGGTACATGGCACATCTGGGGAGGTTGCAAACCAGAGAGACCTTTCTGTACACCACGGACCATCATATTTGTTAATGGATGTGACAAAAATATAACCAGATCTAATGGGGCCATTTCTACACCCACTTTGTGGATACAAAATGTGATCCAAGTGTACCCTGACTCTGATAACAAAGCAGGTGAGAAGTATTCACTGCAGCCTTTCGGGTTTCCTTTTGGGCACCTTCTCTTCTGCACATGATCCAGATCCTGGCACAGATGAGTGCCAGCCCAAGAGGTTTCATCCCATGTGTGCAAATGGCTGCATTTCCAGAGGGAAGGTGCTGCTCATCCAATTGCATCGTTACAAAGAGGCTCTGGTTGCATGATTGTCCTCAATTAGCCATGCTGCCAAATCAGCCCTAATGGTTTTTAGATGGGCACAGCAGTGCAGCGAATGCCATCATGTGTTTTGATGTGGTGCATTGACAGCAGCAGCAAGAAGAACAACAAGGACAGATGAAATAGCAGGGTGCTCTCTGTCATGATGGGGCACTTGTGGGGAGAAAGCTGCCATTGTTTCCACGACCATATCGACCGGGGCCTACACAAGGCCCTCTTGATTAAACGAACTGGCAGGGGAACAGCAAGTTCTTGTTAACCATACATGCCAAAAGGCCCTAACACAAACAATCCCCATTATAAATTAGGCCTTTTACAAACAATATTTCAAGAAACTACTTGTCCGTTTTCCATGCCATTATGCATTTTTAGGATGATTACATGTTTCTGCTGGATAATGGCCTTTTGCCAAGGGCAAAATGGAGTTTCAATAGGACTCATTATGAAGTGAAAAGTTTTTCTATTCCTACCCCCTGGAAGGAAAAAGCCACTCACAGATAAACCTTGTGATATAATTACGTTGCTTCAGATAACCAGCAACATTACTTCCCAAATGATAAGTACTTGTTTTTATCCTTTCTTAATCTCACAGGACTCTTGTAGTCTTTTAATAGGAAGTGGTGGCAGCTGTGAAGGCCACTTGATCATCTGGGTCCAAGCAGAGCGCAAGGCTGCCCTGCTGATAAAAGTCAAGACAGCTCCAGCTATCAGGATGGCTATTAGAGGAGGAAGTGCTGTCTGCAAGGGATCATAGTGCCAGGCAACTTTTCAATGCACTGCTAAATAATTATGCTCCATTATAAACCTTTCCCTTCCCCCTGTTCCTTTTACAGAGCCTGATCTTCCCTTGGATTTAGACATGTTCACATCTGTGGGGGAACATGAAAAGCTGAGCTTTCACAACGGGCATGTCAGGGTTTGATCCTGCAAGGGGCTGAGCAGCCACACTGAACCCCTGGGTCCTGGTGCTGTGCACAGGAGTTCAGCAGTGCTCAGTGTCACAGAGTTGTTACGGAGCAGCTTTGTGACCAGGTTCCTGGCAAAGGTAGAGGTTGCCTTGGGGACTGAGAAAAATGGGGGTGTTGATGGTTCAAGCCCTGATCTGGGTCTCAGGAAACCTGTCTTGGTTTCCAGTCCTCCCTCAGAGTCCTTGGTTTTGATCAGTCACTCACTGCCCTTGTTTGCCATTTGTTAAATGTGAATGGAAATGATTTCTCCAACTCTAAGGATTATAGGATCTTAACATCTGTCATCTGTACAGAATATCAAGATCAACGGGCTTTCCCTGGCTTCGTTGAGATTTGAGATGTTACTGTACCAGAAATCCCATTTCTCTGATCTATGACTCACATGACCAGCATTGTTTATAAAGATGCCCATCAGCCTCCATTACACACTTCCCACATCAGTATTGCAGGAATTGTATCAGGAGGGCAAAAAACACCTTGGTGACCGTGAGAACAAAAGCCCCAATTAATGAAAATTTATTTTGATTTGGCAAAAGCAATTTATTGTATACCCATATAGCAATTATTGCCAAGTTACTGATCCCAGGAATTCATTACTATTATTAAGAGGACAAGCCATTTACACTTGCATAGTCTGAGGTCTTCAGGAACACTAATTAGAGCTTTTCAGCACTCCTGGAAGGGAGGAAAGTTTTATTGTGCAGGATCAGCTCACATTCACAAGGAGGGGAGTAGGGAGCTAAGTCACTTGCCTGGGTGACAATAAGAAGTCTGTTCTGACAGCTAAGGAGTTCAGGGACTCCCCCTTGGCTTTGTTGCCTGATTTATCTCCCTTGGCTTGTCCAAGAAGCCAGTCTCAAGGCTCCCTTGGAAGAGCAGACAAAAAGGCACCTCCAGGTGTCAACTCAACCTACTGAACATCCACACTTCCACTCATTAAACCCAATTTTCGAGGACCTTAACCAAGGTGCTCCTGGCAAGTTACTGAAGTTTGCAGAGGTGAAGCTGAGCCAAGGCCACCTCACCCTAGTTCTGCTTCCCTTAGCTGTGAGAGGAACCGAGAGGAGGGAGAGGTAGGTACTATCCAAACTGATGGTGGGAATGGGAGTCTAAGTGAGACATCAGGAGTGGAAAAGGAAAAGATTGTCCTGGGATTTAGGCAGTGAGATGCATCTCTCATGCTACCACAGTGGTCTTGTATGAGGTGAGATGCTTTTATTGTCCTTTTGCCTGGAAGCCTTAAAGGCAGCTTCCTGTTTCTGGACACTCATCTGAGCTGCATCTGAATTTCAGGTGACCTTAGAGTGCCAAACTGTGTAAAACGCAAAGTACTTTGAAATACTATGCTCTAGACATGCAGTATTTTTGATCTGTCGTGATGTCCTCTCCTTTCCCTGCTCAGGAGGGGAATGATTCCTTCTGCTCACACCACAGAGGAAACAGAGCCACAAAAAGCTCATGGGGAAATAGGGTGATGGGTATGGGTCAGAGAAAAAGCCAACAATGAGAGTTCAGCTGGTGGTGTCTGATCGACATACAGGGAAGTACACAGCCAAAGCAGTTCTTGTGCTTTGTGCATTGCAGGAGAAAAGAGAATGGGCAGTTATGGACTGTTCACACAGGCAGACAGGGGAGCTGAAAGATGCTCGTGGGAAGTTAGGTTTTAGTCTTTTTTACAACATAGGTGTGTTTTATAGAATGTGCATATTATAGAAATGTGTGTATTGACAGTGTATATTTATGCTTATTTAGGAAAATAAAGGGGATAAAGACATATAATAGAATCATAGAATGACAGAATGGTTTGGGTTGGAAGGGACCTTCAAGCTCATCCAGTCCCAACCCCCTGCCATGGGCAGGGACACCTTCCACCACACCAGGGTGCTCCAAGCCCCATCCAACCTGGCCTTCAACACTGCCAGGCAGGGGCAGCCACAGCTTCTCTGGGCACCCTGGGCCAGGCTCTCACCACCCTCACACCAAACAATTTCTCCCTCCCATCCCATCTCCATCTCCCCTCTGGCAGCTTGAACCTGTTCCCACTCATCCCATCACTCCCTGCCCTTGTCAGAAGTCCCTCTCCAGTTTATATATGTATATATATGTATGTATGTGCATAAAGAGACATATGCCTGGCAGGGTATGGCTTTTTCAGACTGAAATCTAATTCTCTCACCCTGCAAGCAGACAGTCACTACAAGGTCTAGGTTGCAGAGGCAGCTGCCTGGGCACCCTGTGAAGGGAGTGCAAACAGGGGCAAACGTCAGGATTTGCCAGCTCCTGCCACTTCTTGTAGGCAAATTGAAGCACCAGGTGGTGGCAGGTCTTGGTCAGGAACCTGTAAGCTGCCAAAGAAGTGCCAGAAGATACTCAGGGAGGGAGTCCCTTGTGGTAAGTGTTGACACAACCTTGTGCAGCCAAGTCACATAATCCTGCTCTTAGAATTACCAAGCTGTGCCTGGAAGTGTTGTAGCAGTCATAGAATCATAAAATCAATCATAGAATCATAGTTGTCTTGATTTCTCTGGCCTGGTTCAACTTTAGAATCTCAGAATGGTTGGAAGGGACCTTTAAAGGTCACATCCAGTCCAACCCCCCTGCAGTAAGCAGGGACATCTTCAACCAGATCAGGGTGCTCAGAGCCCCGTCCAACCTGGCCTTGAACATTTCCAGGGATGGGGCTTCTACCACCTCTCTGGGCAACCTGGGCCAGTGTCTCACCACCTGCATTGTAAGAAATTTCTTCCTTATATCTAGTCCAAAGGAAGAGAGGGGAAGGAGTCTGCAGGCCTGACTCAGTGCTGTCCTGGGGAGGTTGCAGATCACGTTTTTAGAGAGCCCTGATAAAAGCAGCCCTGCTGCAGGCACTCTGCTGTACTCCCCAAAAGGCTGTTAAATGCATTAGTCATTAGGCATTTAATTACCTCTTTTCACCTAGGGCTCAGCTGACCTCTAATGACCGATATTTGTGTTCAGAAGAACAGGGATGAATTGAAACAAGCACTGAGAAAGTCGAATGGCAAGTGACTCCTTGCCTAAGGTCATGCAGGAATTCTGCCACCAAGCCAAAGGCATTCCTTGCTGCTGGAGTCACACTTCAGCTCAAGTGATTGTGCTCCCTGTACCAGGCTGCATTCGTGAGGACAAGTGAAAAGGAGGAAATCCTTTCACAGTCCTGGGAACTGAGGGCTCCATCCCTTGTCCTAGAGATGGTGGAAAGACTCATTGTCTTCTGTGAACTTGGCGCGGAGCCGTTGTGAGGATCTCCTGCAGAGCATGTGGGGAAACACAGGCCAGAGTCAGGGCCCATGGCTGGAAAATTTCCTGAGATAATGGGAAGAAGGAGGGAGGAGAAACACCACTGCCTGGCTCAGCTCTTTCTGTTCTAACAGCTACACACTTCTGATGGGGGGCTCTGTCCTGCTCTGTCCTGTGAGCCACATAAAAACCTTGACCCAGAACTTGCACGTGGAGACCCTTTTGGCACGGGAAAAATGCAGAGTGTCCAAGAGACACTCTAGAAATTCAGGTATATGGCTATTACACTGACCAGGATACTCTTCCAGTTAGTCACCTGGGAGATGGAGAAAAGGGGGTTATTATTAGAAAAATGAGCTTTATCGAGGGTGGGGTGTGTGGGTGGGGGCAAAAAAACTGCATAGAAAACAGATTACTTCAAGGCACTTGAATTCTCAGCACATTTTTAGTGTCAAAGTTACCTAAAGGGTGTTCACAAACTAAGAAAACTTAGGAAACCAAACAAATAATGAAGCCTGATAACCAGCAAGCTCCCCAAAGATCCTGCATGCCTCAGGAAGGGGAATTCCAGTGAAAATCACCACATTTCCAAACTGCTGCTTTCAGTGTTAATCTTCTGGGGGCTGTTTTTAAACAAGGTCTGCAGCGGCTTTATGTAGCCAGCTGAGCAGATGATGTGAATAAAAGAAATGAGGCACAGATCAAAAAAGTTGACATGGTTTGGCTTTTAATTTTACCTCTTCGTCTTTTACCCAGATGTGGTTGTGGGTAGGTATGGGTCAAGAAATTGCAGGTGGCTTGCTATCGTGCTATTTACTGTGTGATGATGCTGCTACCAGCTATTCAATAATAGGAAATGACTAATGATGTGGTGGAAATTATGAACCAGGATTAATAAAACTTGAAAAGGAACAGTCTGGTCTGTTTGATCCTCTGAAGAGGAAGTCTGTCTGTGTACAAGTCTTTTCCCTGAGGTGATGTTCTTATTAGTCTGATCTGAGTAAGGAGCAAAGGGAACCGAGTTTGGAAGTGGCTTAAAAAGAAGACAGTAAAAGAGGACATGAAGTATTGTTGGAAAACATCCCTGGGTGACAGGCTCCTTTCTAATGCTGCCTTGCAGGAGGGTGGTGGTAAGTCACAGGAAGGCAGTTCCAGCCTGCTTGTCACTTGCAAGTAAAAAAGGAATTTCTTGGAGAGCTGTGTTTGATTCAGGTCAGATTTTGCTGCTCTTTCTCCTGCCAAATTCTCCTTGAGTCATTTTGCTTGATAAGAGACTGCAGTGCCAGGCTACTTCCAGTGCTGCTCAGCCTTGTGAACAGGAGGTGCCATCTTCTGAGTGCCGTAGCAGTGATGGGAGTAATTCCTTGGTGGAGAGCTGGAGGTAGACTGCCTTCCACAGGGCTGTTGCAGGTGCCATGATTTGAAAGCAAAAAAATGCCCTTAAAAATCAGGCCCAAGAAAGGGAAGGGGAGGAGGACCTGAATGGAGTAAAATCCTGAACTGAGCCTAATGGAAGAGAAGAGGTTTCTGGACATACACCCTGGAATGAGTGGGTAAATCCTGGAGAACTGGAGTTTTCCTGGGTAAAACCACCACCGTCTGAGATGGCACCAACATGGGCACCCTGGGCCAGGCTCTCACCACCATCATAATAAAGAACTTCTTCCTAATATCCAGTCTAAATCTACCCGCCTTTAGTTTGAACCCGTTTCCCCTCATCCCATCATTCCCTGCCCTTGGCACCAGTCCCTCTCCAGCTTTCCTGGAGCCCCTTCAGGCACTGGAAGGTGCTCCAAGGTCTCCCTGGAGCCTTCTCTGCTCCAGGCTGAACACCCCCAACTCTCTCAGCCTGTCCCCAGAGCAGAGCTGCTCCAGCCCTCGCAGCATCTCCGTGGCCTCCTCTGGACTCTCTCCAACAGCTCCGTGTCCTTCTTGTGTTGGGGACCCCAGAGGTGGCCCCAGCACTGCAGGGAGGGTCTCACAAGAGCAGAGTAGAGGGGAAGAATCTGGTTCATCAATCCAGACAGAGTGGCCATGAGCTCGGATTTGGAGGTGAGGCCCTTTAAAGTAACGAACATTTGGTTGCACTTCAGCATGTGTGGAGGACAAGTCCCCCTTCAGCTCTCAGTGCTCAGAGTCTGCTGCTCAGGCCCATGGACAGGCAGTCTCTAATGTCTGTGTGTGAGTCTGGGCCCCAGAGGAGGGTGGGCAGCCCCCAGGCAGTGGGTTGGTTTGTGAGAGCCTGTACACACCTCCTCTCCCACCTCTTGTGTTGTCTCCTAGTCTTTCCCCAATGCCAACTTTCTTCTCTCCCTCCTCCTCTGGTTTCCTCTTTTCCTCTTACTCTTTGAAATAATTTATGTTTTAAAGTGAAACTCAGCTATGCAACTGGTTTTATATTTATAAATTGTATTGGGCTGACCCCCTGCTTACCTCTGAGCTGGTATTTTTAAAAGCCCCATTGTTTCCCACTGCTTCAGAAGGTTAAAAGTCCAATCTCATTACAAATGCTGTGCATATGTTGCTGTTTAGTGTTCTATCAGTGCATTACCTAAAACTACACAGCCAATCATAACTCTGGTGGACCATGTCTCATGTCATCATATGAGTGGGATGGAAGCACCCATCTTTTTTTTTAAAGGCATTAAACCCTGCTCCCTGCTCTGTAATACCTGAGGATCTTCCTTTTGTCCTCTTGGTATCAGAAAGCATTTTCACTCTCTGCTTGGCCAATACAAAGAAACATTCAGGGCTTGAAATCCCATAATCAGCTTTGATCGTGCTGCTTTTGGGAAAGGAAGGACAGATGACTTTGTCTTGCTGGAATGTTCTTCCCTGCGAATGCTTTTGAAGTTCTTTTTCATATTACTTCTCTCTTGATTTAAACCAACCTACCAGATTTTTGTTGCTGATGTCTTACCCATAAGCAATGCACCAAGTTGCTCTTTTCCTCAGTTCTTTTGCCCAAAGAAGATTTTCTTGCCACTAAGTTCTTTATCTGTCAAGGTGAGTAGAAACCTGCCTAATACATCGATCAAATTAAATTTACAGTGTCACCTGTACCTTTTTCTAATTCATCAATAAATTCATCAATAGGAGGTCTCAATACTGAATCGTTAATATCAAAAGATTTTGCTTGTGTTTAGAATGGACCTGGTGCTGTCATGCTTAAATATCAATTGTATCTAGGCCTGTGTATTTGAAATAGACTGTAAGTGATCCCCAGAAAGAAAGTAAATGATCAGCCCTTGATTGTGGGAAACATATTGCAGTTTAGGATAAGCCAGAAGGAATTAATATAATGCCCTGACCCTATTGCTGTTGATACTTGGCTACAGGAGATTCAAGCCCAACGACTGAGCACTGGCACAGGCTCCCTGGGGCAGTAGTAACAGCAACAAGTCTGCCTGAGTTCAATAAGCATTTGGCCAACACTCTCAGGCATGTGGTGTGACTGCTGGGGTGTCCTGCACAGGGACAGGAGTTGGACTTGATGATTCTGGAGGGTCCCTTCCAACTTGACACATTCTATGATTCTATGACTGTCTACGTTGGGTGTATCTTACTCCAAAAGGTAATGATAAAGATGAGGCTCTTGCATACAGCTATGGCATTGATTTTGTGTGTGATAATAATAGTAATAACACATTTGTGTTACTGCTTCACCCACAAAAGCAGCCCAGGCTCAGGAGTGGTTCCCCCTCTTGGTTCCTTCCATAGAACAGAAGAAGTGTTTGCGGAAGTGTCCACTCTTTGCAGAAACAGATGCTCAAGCTATTTGTTTTTCTTCTTTTTGCTCTAAGCTAGATGAATATAATGTTCTCTTGAGTTGTAAAAGGCTGTTTTTGTATCTCACAGTCACGTTTCAGTATCAGCAAATATTTTAGATATGAGTTAAGAGAGGTACCCCACTGACAGAAGAACCTGGCGGAGCTTGTAGTATCACATCGTAAATTCCCTCTTTTGCTATGAAAATGTAATAAAATATGTGCCATGGCAGATTTACAATGACAATGCTGCTGCTGTGTTAAGGCAACTATTTTATCTCTTTGTTTTAAAACAGTTTTTACTGTACTACGCACAATGATTACTTCCTCCAAGCAAACAATGCCTACAAGCTTCACACTAAGCCCAATATGATCTCATAGCGACTCTTCACCAACTCGTTATGCCATTATCTCTCTGCTGCTAATAAATTTTAGGAGTGAAAATTTATATGCAAATGTTTTATTTCACCTATCATTATAGCTTTTCATGAGCCTGTTAGTGCTCCCACCCAGTTACATCATCCTTGGAAAAATGTAGGCTTTTATAGTCTTACTGCGACGTTGTATTTGCGAGCCTGACCATACACACGTCATGGGCTTTGCAGTTACCTATGGCCTGATCCTTCTGGGTGCTGTGGGTTGGCAGGGTCCTGATGGCCTGGGGAACTCCAGTTGGTTCTGTGTAGGATGGTGAGAGCATGGGACAGGGATATGCAGGGCTGTGAGTAAAGTGGTCCCTGTCCCCGGGTAAATCTCTTCACTTCTCATCTGTTGTGTCTCTAGAAAGGTGTCTCTGGGTGGCTGTTTGCCAAGTGCCTTGTCCGAGCATATTGGGGTTTTCCTTCTCATTCCCTTTTTTGTTGTTGGGTACTGGCTTGAAAATGGAAAGTTGAGATGACAACCTTTTATTAAACTGTAAGTCTTCTTCTGTCTCCCAGATTGTCACAGAGGTGTCAGAGCTTGGCTGATGGTGCTGCCCATCATAGAATCATAGAATCATAATGGTTGGAAGGGACCTCCAGGGTCATCAAGTCCAACCTTTACCCCATCATATTCCTAACCATTAGACCATTAGACCATGGCCTCATCCTGATCCAGCAAAGCATTTGAATGTGTTTGTGTCTATTACAGTCCTGTGAGCATTCACCCTGCAAACTGCAGTCAGGAGTGAGAAGGAAAGAAGATTTTACCTGTGTAGTATTGAACAAATAAAACTAATGGCTTCTGGGCTTCTTACCAAAATATTCCTGTGGGTCATGTGCTTTTGGAGGGATGGTGAGGAGTAGGAGCTGTTGCTTTATGTATGTGGCTTTGACTCTATGGATCCAGATAGATAAATAGACACTGTTCTGCTGGATCCTTGGTGCTGTGTGGCTTGTTCTGTGTTGGTGTTGTGATTAGAGCATCATGACTTCTGATGAGAAATTTGATGGGAAATTCCACACGCAGTGATAGTGTGCAATAACACAAGTAGGTAGGTCAGAATTCCAACACACTGAACCTGGGAGCAGGAAGGTTTAGTTCTGATGCCATTGGTGTTTTCATACTTAGGGAATATGAAAAAAAATTATCTGGATCATTGCCCAGGGAGGTGGTGGAGTCACCATCCCTGGAGGTGTTCAAGAGGCATCTGGATGTGGTGCTGGGTGATGTGGGTGAGTGGGGATGGAGGTAGGGGTTGGGCTGGATGAGCTTGAAGGTCTCTTCCAACCTTGATGATCCTGTGATTCTATTTTTCCAGTGGACTAAAAGGGTCTGATTTTTTCATAGCATGCTCACTGGGTACATGAAAGTTGACTTTATTTAAAACTTTCTGATTCTTTTGTTGTTAAGATAATAAAATTAATTTCCTTGTAAGGAAATTGCTCTAATTACTAAGGCAATATCCCATGATTGTTATGATTGACTTTGTTAATTTGTGTTTGCGTGAATGCCTCATTATAATGGTAATTATAAAATTTAGGAGGCTTATGCCTCCGTGCTTCCCAGAGACACAGAGGAATCAGCTGATCTCATGAGTCTTGTTTTTAAGTTCTCACCAGGTATTTTTGCTTCATTGTCCAAATTGTACTTATAAAATTGTACAATGGCTTCCTCTCTGTGTTTGCAGCTCTATTATAACCCGTCTCATCAACACCTAGATAACTCCTACAGACTGAAGCCAAGCAAACCTTACCTTACTACTTTTCTACTCTGTTAGTGAACAGGCTGAAGAAGACTTTTTGAAAGAACAGCAGAGCAGTCTGTAGGTACTAACCTCAGAGGCTGTGATCACTGTAATTCTTAGACAAAAAAATATCACGTGTGGTCATGGGAAGAGAATAGGAGAGGAAGTAGCAAGTGGAAGAGTGAGTAAACATGAGCTACACAAATTGGCATTTCAGAAATTCCTATCAGATTAGAAATATGGGCTATGTTGGCAGACTTGTGATCCTTCATCGTTTATACGTGGTTGGGAACCTCACCACAAGGGCTGAAGGGATCACCTTGGGACGGTGGACGAACAACACAAAATCTGACATCAAAAGCACTTGCCTAGTAAGGACAGCTTTCCACCCAGGAGCACAGATGAGGCCTTGAGCCATCAAAAGCACATCAGAACTGCATCAAAATAAATGTGCAAGCTCCATTTCATTATCCACAAAATGAGTTTCTCTCATTTTGCTGTAAAATAAAGTTGGTATTTTCATTTCTGCAGTGGCTGCAGCACATTGCTATGTCACTGAAGCCACCTGCTGCACAACTGCCAGGACAGTGGCACTTCAAACACACAGGGGCTGAAATACCACTTGTTTGACAAATACTTGCTCAGCAGATCAAAGGTCACATAACCAGAAGGCATCAGTAACCAGGAGCCCTGGGCCTGTAGTACACAAAAACATTGCAACTACAACTGCTTGTAAATCTTAGCTGTTTTCTTTCTAATACTTCAGAGACCAGTGAAAAGTAGTAGCTACAACCATGTGTCTGCAGGTTAGTGAAAGCCTGGCTCTGTTTGAAGCAATTAGAGCACACCAGAGAAGAACACCAATGAAAAGCAAAGGAAGAGTCTATAAGTGGCTTCCACTGTTACTCCAGGTCACCAGGGAAGGCTCAACCAACCAGCACTTTAAGATGAACACGTGCAGCAACACATATGGGCAATTCCAGCCTAGCCAGGAATTGTTCTTGCTGTGGCCACGAGGAAAGTTACCTATTGTATCCTAAGTGATCTGACATATTTCCCAACTAGCAGAATTGCCTTTCTTCTGCTGGAGAACTCTGCATTTTGCAAGGGAGTGTGTTTACACTAGATTCCCACATCAGAAGTGGTGACATCAGTGATTCCTTTTGCAATTTCCCACCAGTCCCCTGGGGACAGGGCTGGCCTTCCTTTGGTAGCAGGTGCTGTAATCCACCACAGTCCTGGTGCTCTCCTCAGGAGCCAGTGGAAGTTGCAGGAGTCACCACGCTGCAGAGCCTGTACCATGGTCTGATTGTTCTTTATTCCATGGCAGTTGGTGACAATGAGCACGTTGTTGCCCAGTGGTGACAGAAAGCAACTGCTGTGTCACTGTAGCTGTTGTAATCTTGATGTTTGGTTCCAAACTAAGACAAAATGAAGGTAATTTTAAGTGTGTGGCCTGCAGTTTATTTGTGTGGGTTATCTCCAGATGAGAGTGGTGTGAAGGGCAGACAACTGTGGATTCACTGGGTAGGGTGCAATTTAGCTCATCCCTCATTTGCTGCTGCTCCTTCCTTCTTTTCAGGTTCTGGGGACAAGCTAAGGCTGCCTGAACCAAAGGATTAGATTATTCCCCTCCTAGACTTTGGTCACTGCAGCCCCAGGAGAAGGTCTAATCCACTCCCTCCTCTCCTTTGAGGCAGGAGATGGAGAGGATCCATGTTGTCCCAAAAGGATCTGCATGTGTTTGCCATGCTGGGAGCTCTGCATATTCCTCCTACTCCTGTAGTACTCCTGTACAACTCCATGAGCCTCCTACAGGTGGTCTGGGAAAATGGGTTATCTGTAGCTCTGTTTCTAAAGCAGTGAGCTGTCTGGCAAGTGAAAAATGGACTTTTCAATGAGATACCCTAAGTATGACTTTTCTCCTTTGTTTTCCATTCCTGCATGTGCTGGGAATGTCCCTCTGAGGACCACAGGATCACAAAATCCCAGACTGGTTTGTGTTGGAAGGGACCTCAAAGCTCATCCAGTCCCAACCCCCTGCCATGGGCAGGGACACCTCCCACCACACCAGGTTGCCCCAAGCCCCATCCAACCTGGCCTTAAACACTGCCAGGCAGGGGCAGCCACAGCTTCTCTGGGCACCCTGGGCCAGG